>OY759210.1:76764681-77364681 GCA_963662105.1 Meiosimyza platycephala
CATCTCTCAATTGTGATGTTTCCGAGGATTTCCGGACTTTGTCTTCAGAAATTAAGTCACCATAGATTTGATATATAATAGAAAAATGCATTTTAAAAACCTTAGAGTCTTCTTAGATTTATCTATTTCAGCAGAAGATCTAAGGTGACAACTACAGTTGAGAAAAGCTCACGTTGTGGGTTCAATACGAATGCTTCATCTGGCACAACACTAGTGGTGTTTCGGTCGCTCGTAACCACCATCATGCCATTCCTACATCATGTAGTTATTCATTCATAGCTAAGGACCGAGCGGCTATCTGCTTTTTCAACTTTGATCACTAAAAGGATTTCTTCTGAAAAACCACCATCATAACCTTCTAATTCATCTAGCTTTTCGTTATCTATTCATTTAAAACATATTAGTTATCTCATCGATAAATTTCACATACTTAAGATTGATATTTCCATAACAACTGTAAAATTTCGATATTCAACCATAAAGACAATAAGAAGCAATAAATGCTCCTCGATGTATCTCGACCGTAAATCAATCGAATTTATTGACCAATCTTTCGGGCGATCAATGAAAAATGCAACAACAACAAAAACAAGAAAAGTAACAGCAGTTACCATCAGTTAATAACAACAACAACAACCACAACATCGATATAGGCGCAAATCATCAACATCAGTGCAAACGAATAAAAATCGAACAAACAAGAAAATATTTTTAATAAAAACGATTAAAATACAACAAACCCCAACAACAATAAAAACCTTAATAGATTCAACTAAAAGACTGTTAAGGAAACTCATGATGATGAAGATGGAAACAATAAAATGAAAGAGAAACAGTCACGCGGGTTGACAAAGAGTGAGAAGAAGGAAGTGACAGACTGAATTGTCAAATTAAATGGATTCGTTAAGCAGCGCATTCATATCCAGTATGAATGAAAAGAAAAGAAAGAAAAAAACAGATCCAGGAAGCCTCAGCAGATGGTAACGTTAACGCAAATGTGAATTCGAAGTTGCCATCTTCGAATCCGAGACATATCTTCTATACATACATAAGTCGATAATATAAATGATAAATGCACATGAAATAATTTTGAGTATTTAATAAATACCACAAGAAACTGTCGCTGTCCACTTAAGTGACTCTCCAATAGGGTGGAAGAAAAACTATATTGTAATATGCTGTTGTTGACTAGTAAGGGTGTTATCTTTGAGTTCGCCAAAATTTAAATACCCTACAACGTATTAGCAGTAGAAGTGCGCGTAAGTCTTAAGTTTTTATTAGCTAGGTAGGCTTCACCAAACGTTTCTATTTAGAATCATTTACTAGCATCATCTACTTAAAGAGCCTTTACTACTTATCTCGATTACAAATTTCCGCTTGTATGGAAGTTGTAGCGCCCTTTTATCGAAATTCGCACACTGTTTTTTCCCATAGTTTATTCTGATCATTTTTAGTGTTTGTGTGAATTTCAGTTCCATTATCTTAAATAGTTCTTTATGAGTATGTATAGCATTTTTAATTTGACTGTTTTTCATCAAAGAAAACCTTCCTACCTTTCCATCAAATAAGACATTATTTTATTATAAATTTCGTACTCTGCTCTCAATTTCATCAATCTAATATAAGAGATTACATTCATTGTAAACCTTGTGCGATATTACTGTTTCCTTAAATTGTTCTGTAGCCAACACTTCAGTTATTCTCCTCCTCTCCCAGTCGAGAATGTACCAAAACTACTCCCAGAAAGTTCACCACTATTTAATTGCGTTCATAAATTTACTATACTCCAGTTTTATCTCGAAGAAACAAAGCTCAATTGTTAGAAACAAATATATACCAAAAAAATTGGTAAAGTATACCAGACCAATTTCTCTTATACAGATCTACCGTGGCAGATATTGCAGTTTTGATTTTAGTAGCTATAGCTCCATGACTTTTGACAAAATCTAACAATGGTTTCGACTGAGAGAACAAATTTACAATTCCCCAGCAGCAAATAAGCAGAGTACTCTGAAACTTTATCAATTAAAAGTCACTTATTTGTATGGTGCTTTTGCAAATAAAATATCTATGTTCGCAGCCGAGCTAGCTTAGAAATTGGAACGTATTCAAACATTTGTAGAAACGAGGCAGCTTCAAATCACAGTCGAGTCAAGTTGTGTTATTCAAATCATTTCATAAATGAAAATCTTAAGTAAAATTTAATCTAAAAAAATTATATGTTCCAGGCAGGGTTACGAAACAATTCCCGGTCTTCTAAAAAAAAAATAAAATAAATCTTTTTTGTGAGAAAAAGTTGATGACCTTGTCTAATATATGCGCTGAGAAAACAATTTAATTATATATACCAAAATTTGGTAATAATTAACAAATAGTATATTTGATACAGGCGAATTAAATATTTGACATATGTTAAAATGTCAGTGAATTGAATAATATTATTGGATCAATTATATATTTGGTAATAATTACCAAATCACATTTTGGTTGAAACAAATATTATTTTGTAGCAATCATTCGTTTGTTAATGACCACTAAATCATGTCATACATACATATACATATATGTACATTCATTAATATCGATTTGTGCTAAAAATCCATGACCAAAACCATCCTTATATAGGATGTCGTTGGTATATATACAATCAATAATACCTAAATTGCGTACCAAGCAGAATATACTTAAGTAGTGTTTTACTTGAATATGTTGTGAATTGCAAAGCTTTCATGTTAATGAGAAGTGAAATCAAATAAAAATAGGATTAACAAATTATATTGAACTCAAACAAATTTTTTTAATCGAATCAAAATAATATAACGTTTGGTCCAATAAGCAACCATTTAAATTTTAACTAAGGACATGGTAATAACTACCAAAATTTGTTGATAGTTAACAAATATTTTAAATATCTATCAACCAAATACATTTATTTAAAGGAAGCATGCTGTTTTCTCAAAGTGGCTATTTCCAAAATTATTAAATTCCTTTCCGCTACCGGCTTTGATATGAATTTACCGGCATAGCCAAGACAATACTGTTCACTTGGTAATCCTGAATTTGAACCAGCACGTTCTGCGTCCCAAGTAAGCGTTCTAACAACCAACATAAATATAATTTTTTTTTTTCATTTTATCAAAATTAAATATAAAATATATTTCGATTCTTTTATTTATTGAGTAAATATTTGTAACAGAATTTTTTTATTTGTCGTTTAGGTCTACCATCTGCTCAGTGAAATTGTTCTTAAAAGTTAATGTCCGTATACATAGGGTCTGAACAGCACCGTACCAACCCGACTTTACGTGAGGGGGCAAATGCAGTTCCAATAGCAAGATTTTATATTTTTCTCCTTCCAAAAAAAAAACAAATTTGCAACAAAATGAGACGCATGGGGGGTGGGCAACGCCCCCTCTTACCCATTTGGTGGGTACGGGTCTGGGGCTGAATACGAGTAATTTGCGAATATAAAATGACTATCGAGATTTTTATGGATATATTTAAAGATCGGTTTTATGTGACCAAATAAAAGATAAAGTTACATAAAGTTTTGCAATAACTTTGATAAAAACAAGTTAAATAATACATACATACATACATACATATGGTGCAAATTTTTTTCGTTACGTAGAACCGATTTGTCAATTTATTGATAAAAATCAGGATGGTAAGATTATATTTACAAATTGCTCGTATTCTGACCCTATAGTGATACATTGAAACTTATGACTCAAACTTAGGTTTTGAGTCATTCAAATTTTGATTTTTTTTGAACCACCCTACTCACCCCTCTCAATCTATCCAACGACTAGGCAACGATTGTATTTATACGAGGCAAACAGACTGATATTAGGACTGAATAAAATATTTGCGGACGAACGAACTCACGATATTAATACCAAATCAAATCGAGAAGCCTGTCAGCCGAAGAGAGTATAAATAAATTACAAATACAACTGCAACAACAACATAACAAATCACATAAAATCGCGGGAGATTGAAACGATATCCACGGTTCTATGACATTTAGCGGAGCGGTGAAAGGAAAGAAGGAAAACAACGTCAACTTCAAAACTTTGAAGCCTCAAGCTACACACCAAATACTCCACGTCTACGTACACTGCCTGCCATTGCAGCTGAAACTTTGCTGCTGACCGCAAACACAAAAATGAATTAATATGGCGGAATTGATGTCGACTCTGACTGTGAGCAGCAGTTGCTGCTGTTGCTGGACAAAGATAGTTGCTGCTTACACTCACACTTACGCTTGAAAGTAGCCTCCAAAAAAAGCGAGAAACCAAAAGAACAGCCAGCAACACCAATCGCTTTTAATGTGGATTCAATGCGCGGTTGCTGTTGATCCAGGCCATCATTTAATTTCATAATAATCAACAGTCAAGCGGTGTTGCTTGGCGTTCGAGTGATGCAGTGGCAAATTTGAAGCTAGAGGGCTTCACCAAGAGTGAGAGGATAACATCCAAAGTCTTCAAGTGTTGATGACGCACAGTATTATGCACTCGCTATGGTTGTTGAAATAAATTTTATAAGTCATTTCCAAAGACGGGCGGTACGTGAAGAAAAGTAAGAATTTACAGCTCAAAGCCAGAGTACGTCAGAAAGCACCAATAAAATTTAAAAACGCTCAAGAAGAAATAAAAGGTTACGTGATATATGTAACTAACTTGATTTGAAATTAATAAACAAAAATCTCAAAAAAACTTAATTCGATTCAATATTACATTTTTACCAAATAATGTTTCTCGAAGGTTTTGGGCCGCTTAGTTTGAATTCGGTGCCTTTCCGCTTTACCACATTAGGTTTTTTAGAGCGTTTTAAAAATTTAAGTCTTTTAGAATTTTATTCAAGCGATTTTCGTAGTAAAATTGTTTTTTTTAAAATTATTCCGTTGCGAATTTAACACAGAAAACACAAATATTTTCGAGAATCGGCTCAGAACTTTTTCTAAGTATGTCGAGCCAAGTCATGACTTTATTCAGAAATCAGATTTGATCTGTTCTCATCAATCACTCTTTGTTCTAAAAAAAAAATACACATCACAGCCAAACAAAGTTTTTGCTATTAATATAGAAATGTATGTATGTATGTATTTATAAATAAAAATGGCAAAAATTGCACCGATTGAGGCAATGAATACGTTTTTAATTTAAATAGTTGTATGAGGCAAGCCTCACCTTCATTTACTCCAAACAACGTGGAATGAGAAAATTTTTTTAACGTAATTTTTTATCCACGTTTCATTTTTGTTCATCCACTCGCAACACTGTGCGACGTCATCAAAGTAACATCAACTTTTTAGTTGCACCATAATTATGACGGGAAATAAATTTTGTATGAGTGCTTGGTTGTCGATTTATTGACTTACATATTATAGGTATGTATATATGTACATAATATGTACATGTGTACATATGCAGAGGCGCCCCTATTTGCGACCTCTACCGAAAAAAATGTTCGTGTTTTTTAACAAAAATTTTATTTACCTCAACAAAAAAAAAAGTCCACATTTTTGACTTTCAAAAACCCTAGCAAATTGAGATATATTTCACGACCATTTTCCCGCTCCCTCAAGCCTTGCGCCCTAACGGCCTGCTTCCTGGTACTCAATTAGTATTCGGGAGGAATGGGTGATAGCCGATGTTGGGGCTGCTACATTTAAGAAAGCTATTTTGTTGTTTAGGAATAAGTTCATTTAAAAGACCTGTAACAAATAAATACAAATACATACATACATTCAGGGCAAGGCCTGATTTACCCACAGGCTAATAAGACTTAAGCCTAGGGCGCAAGGTCCGAGGGGGCGCTGAGAATTAACGTTGATTAAGATTTTTTGTTATGTTGCACCTTCTTAACACAATCTTTCAACAAGTGAAAAAAAAATATTATGTGCTGAAAAATATTTTATAAGTAAAAGATTGCACAAATACAATTGAAACATGAAATTTTCCTTCCCTCGTTTGTCAAAAGTGAGTCTCTAGCCTCGTTGCCTATGATTTTGACAGTCTTCAAGTTTTAGCTACAAGACCTATAGAATGCATTAAATTTTGTCACTTTCTTTTCCCATACGAACGTACTTTTCCGAACTTCTTAATAAATTTTAAGAATTTTCCATATTGTGCATTTCAATAAACTTTAATTAGAAATTCTGATCACCATTTTTTAGGGATGCACTCTAAAATTTGTCACTTCTTTGCTCTTTGATTGCGGACTGTGTCTAACGTATTTTTTTTAACAATTTGAAGGCGTTTTATTTTATTTAACAATAAAAACTTGAACAAAATTTTGATGGAGCCTTCTTGTTCAAGTATTTGAAAAAAGATGACAAATGAAATATACGCACTCTGTACACCTCATGACAGGTCCCTCAGTAGCTCAAGTGTTAGAGCGGCAATTGCAATGCATGAACGGCCAGGGGTTCAAGTCCATGTACAGAATTAACCAAACTGGTCTGATGAGGCTATTGGTAATAGCCGAAACATGTCACCAATTACCAGGTTAAAATTCTTCCATTTGTTACCTTTGTCATGTTTGTTGAAAAATAGCACTGATCAATAAGTAAAAAAAAAAAAAAAAAAAATTACAATATTTGTCTTTGCTTAATGGCTGTAAGTCCGATTAAATAACGTTTAGTAATACAAATTGATTTTTGTTTTGTGATAAAGTGTTTAGAAATATTTGAATTCGTTTGTTGTTCGTAAGACCAAAAATAAGTGCATTTTGACTATAAGTATACATAGGCATAAAGTTGTGAGGTGGGATAAAAATGTTTCAATTGTAATAAAGCTCGGACATATAAGTAACACTCTGTAAAAAGTTGTGGCTTAAATGCGTCCTTTTCAGATATTTGCATTTTTTTTTTTTCAATCTGACAATCGATCAATTTATACTGTCTCACGCTGGATTTTTACGTCTACCTCTACTTTCGGCGTATGGTGACCAGTTTGTAGCATTAGTTATCATGCCGTTTGAAACACCAAGAAGTTCCCTTATGAATGCAAAGGTTTTGCCATCGCTGAGTAAATTTTTATTAATTTTCTTTATTTAGAAGAACAATGTTGTCTTCATCCCATTTTCATGAGATTTTTTTTAAATGTTTGCACACTGAATATTTTAAATTGCAATCAAAATTAACCACACAAATACACATGATACGCTTGCATTGAAAGTTTGGGAATCCCTCCTCTGTGCCAAGTAAACGTGCTGCCAACATGATTATGTTCTTATTTTTTCGAACAGCTTATTTTAGACCTAATGCAACAATATTGCAAGAACAAATGAGCTGCTGAAAGCAACAGTGGTATAAGTCACATTTAAGTAGTTTTGAGAAAATTGGAGTTTTGCGTTTTGGTATACCAAAAAATCAGTGCATTTGTTTTTGTCAAAGTTTCAACACTTTTGGAAAGTCAATTGTTCAAAATTTAATTATTTGTAAAAATAATTATAATTTTTGAAAAGGTAAGTAGCTTAAATTAAGCTTCAAATTAAAATACCATTCTTCCAATTTTTATTTCAAAGAAATTAGCGACAAAGTGGTATAAGTCAGTGTGTTATACCACATTTCCTTAAAAATTTTGCAACTTTAAAGCACAGCACAACCTAATAACCACTTAACTATTCATTCCTATATTCCTTTATTCCTTTGAATATGTTAATTAAATTAAAATATCTATTTCATAAATCATTTTTAATTAAAAAAACAAAATTTTTTTTCATCCAAAAAATACTAAAACAAAATTTTCTGAAATTAAAACATTGATTGATGCTTTTCGAATTTAACTCTCACCTAGCAAATACAACAAACACAATGGCTCGCGCAGAGTTGTACCAGTGTTCCGCTTGAAGTTAGAAGTACTTGTTTCGAGCCAAAACTTAACGATGCTCTCTAGCGGCCATATCGCCAACTAAACTTTTAAAATGTTGTCTAATGATAATTACTGACGTAACAAGTTAGAAAACGGGTATAACTCATTTTTCGAAAATTTTGAGTTAAACCACTTTTGCTTTCAGCTCAAAACTAGTAAAGGCGTTATCTTTGGCCAGGCTGAAACTCGTTGAAAAGGTTGAAGAAGTCGAAAATAATGTAATAAGGTCCAAAGAGGTTGAAACTCAAAAGTCTAAAATATATGGAAGCAAAAAATAGTTGCAAGAAGTTGAAAAATGTTGAAACAATTCAAAATTCATAAAAAAGTCGAAAAAATAAAGAAAATGTTGAATCAAGTTGAAACAGGTTGAAAAAGTGGAAAATATAAATATGGAATATGTTGGGAAAAGTTAAAAAGTTGGAAAAGTCAATAGAATGTGGAAAATGTTGAAAAAATAGAATAGAAATGCAGAAAACCAAATATGCCACGCCCACTTCTCCAATTTCGCCTACTTTTGGTTCAATAAATTATATTCGTCATTGACATCCACATAGTAAATTTTAGCTAAATAGCTTGTATAGTTTGCGATTTACACAGGCCCGGATTTACCTTACAGGCACACTAGGCCAGTGCCTAGGACGGCAAATATTGGGAACTTTGAAAATTTTTTTTAAAATTTTTTTAAATTGGTAGTTACACAGGGGAAAAAAAATAATGTCGGCCCCTAAACTACCTAAAAAAATGTTGACAAGCAAAAAAAAAAAAGGTTTTCGCTTTTGATATTAAAAAATATTTTTTCCATATTCACCAGTGAAGAAGGGCGGCAATTTGTGAACGGCCTAAGGTCAGAATATTTCTAAATCTGGGCCTGGATATACATATGTCTTAATTAACCTTAAAATTTAGGGCGGTGACACACCCACTGATACAATCGAGACTGATTATGATCCAGAAATAGCTTTCCATAAACAAACCTCTTATACCAAATTTCAGTGTGAATGCTCATATATTTCGATAGATAAGCCACTTAAGGTATTTTACTTGTATGGGAGGTGCCACGCCCAGTAGTGCTATTTCGCCCGTTTTAGATGCAGACATACCTTATAGCAAGCAAAACACTTTCATTAAATTTCATGCGAATTGCTGCAATAGTTCTCTTAATATCTCACTTCCAACTTTATGTTAATATGGGAGGTGCCACGCCTACTGATGAAATCCCGTCGAATTTTCCAATTACGCGTGATCGTGACCCGATTTCGTCCATTTTTATATGCTAGCAGACAGACAGACATAGCTATATCGACTCAGGTGGTGACGCTGATCAATAATATATGTACTTTTCTATACCTGCCACGCCCCTTTTTATGCGTTACAAACGGAAAGACAAAGTGAATATACCCTCTGTGTAGGGAATAAATTTAGAAAAGGTAAAATTTTGAAAAAATCCGGCGATTTTGTCTGGATAATGTTGCTATGATTGTACTGTTAAAATTTTAAAAAAATTTAAAAAAAAATTTAACACAAATTACGTGAGTTATGCTGCGTGCCAAATATCTTTTGAGAAAAACGAGTTTAAAGTTTCAAATACGGAGCGAAGCTCGTTGACACGCTTTTATAAAAATGTTAAAATTTCAGTAACTTTTTTTTCTCCCCTAATTCAAAAAAGATTAAAGCATTTCTCAGGCCAAAAAAAATTGATTTCTTTGTACAATGCCTTCAACCTAAAGATTAATACTCAAAGGAAGTTTGACATTTGCCCAAAATAAATGGGTACAACCAATTATACAACAAGAAGTAAAAACTTAATACGAATCATTAAATATATCTAAATTATGCGAAATTCAAATGACGACAAACGAAATTAAGAAATGATTTATTTAAATGATGCCCAAACCAAACTAATGAGTTTAATTCAAAATAAAAATCATTAATTATTGGGCTTACAAAAAAACAAAACACAAAAAACAAAAAGACCGAAAAAGATTAAGCAAAAGAAACTCACTGATGGTTCCAAGCAATCAACAAACGTCGAATCATCATTAATTTAAAGTTAAATCCACCAACACCAACAACAATGATGATGATGAAAGCAGTGACAAAAGCGATAACAATAAAATCGAGACTTCAAAATGGCGACCTTAATAATTAAACCTCAGTTTAAGAGAAAAAAAAAACAAAATTTAAAACTATGTACTATGGATGAAACGAGTAGATATACTCGTAATAAATAAAGCACAACAATAAAATAAATGAAGAAGCGAAGACGATGAAATCGAGACGACCAGGGAGAGAAAAAAAAGAAACCGTCAAAAAACTTCATCAAAAATTCCAATTGTCAGCGACGATGTTTCCCATTTACAAGTCAACCTCTTGGAAAAAAAAACAAAAAAAAAATATTGTTCATCAACATCAAAGTGTCACACATACCAACAAAGCACCACACTAATACCAATACCATGCAGTAAATACGTGTATGATACAAACCCGTATAATAAATATGGAGCTACATCTTTTAGCTACAGGGGCTACCTATTTAATTTAAAAACTTTATCCGATAATTTATGAAACATAAATAACAAAATAAAAAAAACAAATCATTTGTCCGATGACAGTTGCTTGGTTCGCTTGTGTCGACGCTGTTTTTTTTTTTAAATTCATTTTATTTAAAATTTTAACCCGAAATTTATGTCGCTGTGTTAGCTGATCATGATGACGAAGACGACGACGACGACGATGGCGCGATGACGTTGAGCAGCAACATCAACAAAACTCTGGCAGTGTGGCATTCGTCATCATTAGTGCGCAGGCGCAGCAGATGCAAATGCGCACCACTGAATGAATGCGTGTAGTTCTTTGGCGGCATCGGAATTTTTAAATTAATCGAGCGTCCACAAACGCAACGAATTAAACGATCAGCTTGACAAATTTTCCGGAATTTTTTATCGTACGAATTTTTATTACTTCTGGTTTAATAAGATGCGAATTGTATTCGACGTCAGTTTACCGTTGACAAAAAACTTAAGTTCTGATAAAATATTCTGATACTATTAACACTTATTTACTCTCGAAAACAATATTCTCGTATAAGTAAAGTGTTAAAACTGCCCCATAGTAAAAAAATTCTTGCTGCATAATTTAAGACCCTTTGGATAAATTTTATAGTAAAAATGCCCTTACCGTGACATGTCCCAAATAACAAAATTCAAGGAAAATTTCAAATACAATTTTTTTCTGCGCCGAACTCGAAAGTTGCCAACTTACCCTATCTTTTATGTAGAATTAACGTGGCTAGCGACATCGGTGTTGGATATACAATACATACTAAGTGAAGAATGCGATTTTCAATCTAAAAAAAAAAAAAATATGAAAGATACGTTTCCGCGTCCACCATATGTATATGGTATATTCTTGGTCAGCATGCTGAGCTCTATAGCATACTAGAATCTCAAGAAAATCGAAGAGGTATCTCTCAAATTAAAATTTTACCCAAACTTTTCCACTAGGAATTTATAAAATGCGTTTTTTAACAACAAAATCATTGGAATGAAAAATAGAAAAAGAGTTATGGAAATTTTATTTGTTATTAGTCAACTGTAAAGAATAAGTAATGTAAGTAAAAGAGTTATTATATTGCAACTTTCTCGGGGAATAATTTTGTACTCATGACCTTTTTTCATCGCTTTCGACAAAAATTTGAAACTTAGATTGAAAACGGATTTTTTCAAAAAAGGATTTTTTCAAAAACGGCCCTGGTAGAGATTTTGGTTTTCATCGAAAGATATTTTTGAGACATCTCATATAGAAAATCAAGAAGCACAAGCAAGTAAATCAATAATAATAATGATCCTTTTTAAGTTACTCTTAATGATTTACAACAGTTTTCAACCCCAAAAATAATTTTTTTCTTTACAATTTTTTTTCCATCGAAACGAGGGGATTTTTTTACAATTTTTTTACCATCGAAAAACTTTTAAAAATTAATTTTGAGTTGCTTTTGAATTTTTGCATAATATATTATTTTCAATTTTCTTTGCATGAAAGTTTAATTTCCAATTGATAAGAATAGATAATACCTTAAGTATTGTGATACTAGGAATAAATAGAGGCCAAGCTATATAATAATATATGTTGAAGACACTAAAGTGTAACTCTTAAAAGACAAATAAGTCCAACCAATTGAGCAGCTTTTGGGTGATGTTCTGTGATAACTAGAGGAAAAGATAGATCAAAAATTAAAATATTTAGTTAAGCAATATATTATTGAACCAGTTTATAGCAATTCTTATAAGCGAATTTTACAATAATGCGTAAAATTTTTTATTCTACTTTTGATTCACTTATGGCGAAACTGAGAAGCATCACTAAACTAAGTTAGCCGAAGAAAATAGATAAGGATATTTTTATAAAACTAATTTTTGAATTTCGCTTCAGTTATGACTCAAAACATTAAGGAAAATATCTAAGCTGTTTTCGAAATACAATTGAATGGAAACCCCTGGCTGATAAATGCAGAAATTCGTGGCGGAGGAATATTAAAAAAAATAATATATCAAAAATTGGAACAAACTAAGACAGCATGAAACAACCAGTCAGAGATCACACCAAGCCAAAGATCATTGCACAAAAATATATAAATAGATTTAAAGTTGACTATGCAAGCACTTCAAGTTAATAACTGAGTACTCAATAAGTAGTATCCACTTTGCTATTTGTTTGCTCAAAAAAAGAGTTTGATTTTTCGTTTGAGAAAACTGAAAATTTGAACTTTAAAAATTCTGCAAATTGATTACAACTAATAAGTCCATTAATAGATTAAATTTCATTAAGATTCTTAAAGATAAATGACTTAAAGTTCTGGATGAAGATTGACAAGACAAATTGTAGGTAAAACAAAAAAAATCGTAGCTTACTTCTAATTGATTGCACTTGTTTAACTTGTAAGCTTTCTTTCAGAAACCTAACCTATAAAAATGAATAAACCGTCCAACATATGGTTACAACAGAGCAACTTCAGTGATATCCTGAAAGAGAACGTTATGCTGACTATTTCTTTAGAATGAAGCTATAGTCCATCATGTCCTTTATTTATGTTATCTGCACTCAAAATCACAGGGGTCATGGACAAACTTGGCACCACAAGTATATGGAACTAAATGGCTAAAGGTTTGATGTATAAGGAACTATACGTAATTCCTTATAAATCAATACATTTAATTATTATATGAACCCCTAAGTTTTCAGGTTTTTATATACTTAATGGTGTCTTCAGAAAAAATATTTGTCATCGCCAATAAATGTTGAGTCTCGAAACAAACAAGCAATGGCAGAGCTACCTTTTTTTTAAGAAAAACTGTGTGTTTTCAAGTCATATTTTTTAAACTTAGCTTTTAATTCACTTTATTTCAATAAAAAAGTCAAGCTAAGAAACTAAAACTTCCTTAATTTTTTTTAAAAAATTCATTAGTCTGTCAGAGTCTCGTTATTGAGATATCAGCTTATTTTTTCGATGATAATTTTATTCCGAAGAGGCCATAAAGCTTATCATCTTACTTCATTCTATATGGATACATAATTAAAAGGCTTACTAAAAACCCACAAAGGGTAGGGGCAGGGAGAGAGAATGTAGGGAGTTCGCGTGAAGGCAAATAATGTTCTACTTTTTAATAGAAAAAATTTATTTCAACTCAATGCCAAGAAGATCAGCACATTAGTGCTGTATAGGTATATACTTTGTTGCATATATACTTAATGATAGACTGCGTTATTTACACAACAACAGAATTAAATAAATCACCATGAGTAATTCCCTAATGAACAAATTAAACAAATTCTTTTAGTTGAATGATATTAAATTCAACAAGAAATATTTCATCATTATGTAAATTTTTCATCAAAAAGAAAGAAAAAATAGAATCCAAACGGGTTTCGCTCGAAATCGAAATAAAATGATAAAAAAAATATAACCCACACAATCACAACGAATGTATATCATTTATAAATAATAACAAATCAAGCTCTGAGGTTGTTAATTTACGAATCTGTCAAAAATACTTAAATTTATCACCTGGATCAATAAGAATAACGCCCCAAACGAAGGCTATAAATTGAATGAAAAAATCCAAATGGAGCGATTGTGTGTCTGTTTTAAATACATGACTGTAGCTACAATGAATGCATCAATATCGAAATGATTTAAAGTGAAGAATTCCATTTTTTTACAAAAGACATACGCATATACTATATATGAAAAGATCGAACAGAGTGCATAGGTATGTTCTTTGTACAAAAGTCAATGAATGGCATATCAATATATCACATCTAGTGATCTTACTTTACTGATCTTTACAAATGGGATGAGTAGTAGGTAACGTTATAAAGACGTTATATATTTTGTATATAAAAATATTGGAAATCGGTTGAAATATAAAAAAATTTGCTGATTTTATTATGCATAGAGACTTAAAAGAAATTTTAGTAACTTTGTTTTTACCATTGATTTAGAAAGTAGAAGGGTGGCTCAAATACAAATTGGCGTTTTTTTATTTTAATATTAAACAAATTTCGATGCTTGCTTCCTTGGTATCAGGAATGCTGACAGCGGTCTCTTGGTCTTGTGAAATTTCATCAGTTGTGGCTTTTAATGATGTCCGAAATATGCGCACAACGCATCCAGGCATAATTGTCTGGCCGAGAAGACCCGGAATAGATAGATAGATAGATAGATGATAGAAAACAAAAGCCACAATCGTTGCTTGGTTTTTGGAACCGGCGCAGCGATTTGCTCACAAAGTTAAAAAGTGAAAAGATATGTAATGCCTGGTTGAAAACACGAAACACAATGTCGTTTTAACTTACTAACTATACTCATTTGAATTCGCTCTTTTATGATTATGTGGGCCCTCCAAAAGAACCTCAGCATTGTCAATGAATGAATCTCTCGGAATAGTGAAGATATTTGTGCAGCAGATGGTTAGACAATAAAGCGAATTCATCTTTTTTCAACGATGGAGTCGACTTTGACCCAAAGAGTTAGGTCTAGCTATAGAAGATCAAAAGATCAATACAGTCGACTTGTTTGAAGGCCCACAATTGGAACTCTTCAAAAAGTAGGGCTGATGTTATGGTGGAGTGTATGGAATTATGACTTTGATGATTTTTCAAATTAACATTGAATTCTTTTTTTTTTTTTAAAGTGTCGAATTATTTTAACATTTTTGATGACAAATTTAAGTGACCTTACAATCTCAATAAAATTGTTTTTTCCGCGGAAACATATTTGATTTGACGGAGGTGAACGGTGTTTTTTGGTTTCGTGGATTGTATTTTGAAGATGGCGAAGTCTAGTAAACTTATCGTCTCTGATAACACCGATACATAAAAATACTTTACCACATTTTATAAGTCAGAATTGAGATGTTCTCAAGCTATCTCCAAAACTTCTTGGAAGATTTAACTTAGGCGTTAAACGGCATTTTTAGGCGAGATAAAAAAGTAATTTTGTTCTGATTGTTCCAACGGTATTCAACGGAAGAACTATAATGAAAGGAACAAGAACATCTTTTTTTAATTTTTTTATCATGTCCGGTATATGTGATTTATTAGGTCAAAGTTATACTAAGAACATAAATTATCAGTCGAAATTGGCCAGTCCCAGGTATATATATATATATATATATATGTTTATTAAGAATACTATAGATTGTCTCAAACGTTGCAAAATTAAACTTTTTGCCAATGACCCATTACTTTATGCTTAAAAAAATCCCTGGAAATTTGGTGGAATGGCACCACCACTCTCAAAACGATATAATTTTTTGGAAGTGACAACTTTTTAAAGAGGAATGTCAAATTTTGTTAACATTTCATCTAGTAGTTTTGAAGTTATCGCTGTATGAGTGATGCAACTTTTGGTATTTCGTAAACAATAGAAGAAAGTGAATTTCAAAATTTGATAAAACATTGCTTTGTGATCGGAAAAAACGAGAAGCAAACATTGAAATAGCTCCAAAAACATCACGGCACATTTGTTCCGTCGAAAACAACTGTTTACAGATGATTTGCTGAATTTAAAATTGGTCGTACGAGCACCAGTGATGCACCACGTTCGGGCCGGCCAAACGCGGCTACCACTTCAGAAAAGATAAAGAAAATCCATCTGATCCTTTTGAAAGACCACAAAGTGAAAGTGAGAGAGCTAGCAGGCATAATGAGGTCGTCGATCGGAAGTATTTTCAATATTTTGCATGAGCATTTCGAAATGAAAAAGATGTGCGCGAAATGGGTGCCGCGTTTGCTGACAATTGGTCAAAAAAAATATCAAAACATCGTGTCGGTGATTCAAAGCATTGGCAAAATTGAACGAATTACTGCCCCACCCACCGTATTCTCTAGACTTGGACCCCAACGACTATTCTCTGTTACCAAACTTAAAAAGATGGCTCCAGGGAAAGAGATTTTACTCAAATGAGAAGGTCGAGTTCGAAACTGATGCCTATTTTGATAGCGTCGACGTCGACTACTATAAAAAAGGTATCGAAATGTTGGAGGATCGTTGGATGAAGTGTATCTCTCTCGAAGGGAACTATGTTGAAGAATAAAATCGATTTTTATCAAGAAGTTTGTGTTTTCATAATTTTTCTGGGGATTTTTTAAACCATGTAGTAATAACAATAAGATATGACCGTTGCTATGAGAAAAATACAAGAAGATATTTTATTGGGTGTTTCAAAAAGAGGTATAGGGTTTGTTTTCGAATAAAACGAACAATTATTGTTTGGATGTGACTGAAATTTTTATTGCATAATAAAGTTGATACATGAAGATTATGTATGAAACACAATATCTGTCAAATTACCTCATCGGCTTGGCTTGCAGGCCTTCATCCTTTTCTTGAAATTTTCCAACACTCTTTCGCATATTAAATGGGGCTCTATTTTCGTCTATGGCGGCTTCAATGTTCGCTTTGAGAGTCGAAATTGTTTGCGAATGTTAACCGTACACCTTATTTGACCACAAAGGATGTGGCGAGATCTAATCATCTTATTGGCGTCTCCAAAACGTGAAATTACACAACCATGTAACACAATTCGTTTGAAATTAGAGGTCATCCGTGTCCATAAACTCCATCTTCGGCCTCAAAAAATTGTTTGTCATGTGTCAATTTTTTTTCAATATTTACTGCAGTGTAGACGTGGAGAGGTCAAGATCAAGTTCGATTTGAGGTGTCGTTCTCAACACTTTCCTTGACTGTGGCGATATTTTCGGTAGAAAGTCCGGGGCGAAGACGTATCTGTCAGCTGTCAAATGATAGGCCTACACTGCACTTAATCATCAAGACGCAAGATCAAAATCCAGCTTTTAATGCATTTTGCATTAGCATTAGCGATATGCAAAGAAAAAACAATTTTGACTAAAATAATTAATATCAACAGCACATACTTTGACCTATCTTCAATTTGGCCCAGCCTACAAGTCAGCCACAGAATTTTATGTAGTTACCAAAGTTAACAAACAATGTATCTTAATAATAAAGTATTCCAAAAGATGCAGTATCATTAAAATAGATAATAAAATTAAAATAAAACAAAATGAAGATGTAAATTACTCAAATTCATGAAAACCAATCGCACATTGCAAATAGGACGTACCGCACTGGACCGGATTTTAAATACCAGAGGCAGGTAGCATCAATCTACACCTTGTATCTAACTAAAAATGCTATTGTATCTATATAAGTGTACGTGCAAGCACAATAACAAAATATTCAAAAGATACTTTAAACAGCTTGGTTGGTTGGTTGGTCGGTCGCTTGTCCGCTGTTTCAACTACGGCAAGAAACAGCAACACCCTCCCGTGCAATGATTGATTGCTCATCATTTTTCATTCTTAATGAAAATGCACCCTGCTGGCGCAGTTGGTTGCTGCTCAACAACGATACATCGTCACACACACACACACGTACACATTTTGTACCGGCATAGTGTTGCGCACACCTGAACCCATAATGATTGAAATTGTGTTGTTGTTGTTGTTGTTGGCGTATTCCTGCCAAAGGAGCAAGCATTCATTCGCTTCTTCTTCTAAATAGTGATGCTTTTTTTTGTGCTGCTGGCCTAAAATTCGAAGGCGATAGCGCGCACTGAATCTGGCAACGCTACCGCTTGGCACAACACGCTTGCTCCCTCCACTGTATGCGCGCTTGATTGGCTAAAACAAAAATGGCTGCCATATAGCCCGGTGGCTGCTTGTCTTGCTGCTTGTCATCTGTCAGCCGCACCAAGTTGAGTCGCGTCGAGTTGAGTTTTGTGTCTTCACGGGGTGTCAGCCAACGTCAGTGTTTTCCGCGTTTGCTCATGTTGTTAAATTTGCTGTTGCTACTGTTGTTGTTGTTGTTGTTGTTGTTGTTATCTGCTCACAGCTTAGGGTGTTTCAAAAAACTGAAGCATTAGTAGAGTTTATGAAACTTAACCTACTTATACTGGAAATCAAGTTTAATAACATTTTATATTTACTTGGCATTCGATTATGATAAAGCCCATAAGACCTCCGCCAGGTACTCCTCTCCACTCTCTTGACATTCGGCCTGGTTAATATAATAGTATGCATATTTTCGAACCAAATTAAATGAAATATTTATTTTGTTTTCGTAGAAACGTTATACTTAGAACCAAAATCAATATTTATATCAGAATAATAAAAATGCCCAATAGAAGATTGAAGCAATTATATACATACATTTATATATATATATATGTTACCGGCCAAACTAGTTTTTAGGATAAACTAGTTTTTCCTAGGCGAAACTAGTTTATCCGATGCATGTTAGGATAAACTAGTAAAGCCTATGACGAACTAGTTTGTCCTGGTTAAAAAAATTTACCATTTCAGGACAAACTAGTTTGGCCTAGGATTAATTAGTTTTTTCTAAATCAAATGCTTTGAGGGTAATTATGTACTTTTTGACTCATTGTCACAGGGGGATTTAGAAATCTGCCGCCCTTAGGCTAGTCAGAAATTGCCGCTCCTCTTCACTAGTAAATATAGAAAAAAAATTTTGTGATATAAAGTGAGGACCTTTTTTTTTTTGCTTGTTAACATTTTTAGGTAATTTATTCCAATCCCAGTATTTGCACTTTTTTCCCCTTTTTTTAAAAAATTACAAATAAAAAATTTCAAAGTTCCCAATATTTGCCGCCCCTAAAATCGTGTCGCCCTAGGCACTGTCCTAGTGTGCCTCTAAGGTTAATCCGGGCCTGCCTGGGGCACTATTACCCATACACTTTCAATTCTTCGCGCACAATGTCATTAGGCGTTCCCAAAAGAATGGTAAAAAGTAACCTTTCCCCCCTCATTTTCAAGTGGAAGCGAGAAAAATGGGTGCGCCGCGGTTGCTTTCTTAAAGAAAGGATAAAGTAAGGCCTGTTTCGCTGATGTCAAAGAAAAAGGAGAAATACAATATCTTCAAAAGAATTTTATTTTGCCGAGTTCTTATGAAAAATCGATATGTGAAAATATCAACATATCGTAAAATATCAATTATATCGCAAACAGTGACAAACATTTTGTATCAAATATCGACATCGTATATATCCAGTAATTTTAGAGTGTTATTATTCCCAAGCACTTTCGCTAACTTTTCGCCTTGTTCTGAATTTTGATATAGGGTTTGTAACGACTACCTCTGATCAAACAAGGGCTCCGTAGGTAAGCCGGTTGGCCGCTGTGTATATCAAGTTGATGATGTTCGGATGCAGACATCATTTTTCTCAAACGTTTTCTATACTCGTTTAAACTAGCTTCGAGCACGTCGTGTTTAACATATACATAGATCCAGCAGCCTGGGCGAAGAGGAAATGTGCCGCCCCTTACCTACCAAATTTTCATAAAAAAAAACTGTCAAAAAAACAAGAGAACAACAAAATAGATCCATTAATTAAATTTGATATTAAGTTTAGACGTACATTCGAATTTCAAAGTCCAAGGACAATTTTGCCGCCCTCCTTACCTTTGCTTCCGGATTGGTGCACCCTTCGCCTACCCCCCTACCCTAGGTACGCTATTGCAGAGTTCGCGGAGTCTATCTAGAGTTTTTAGAAGAAACGATTGTTAGCTATCAATAGGCCGATTAGCAAATCGGACTATATTCCTTTGATGCTTTGTGATTAGAATTTCCTGCTTTAGGAAAGGAAAGAACTTTTTCTCGTTCCATTCGTTGACAGCATGCTTATATAGCAGATATTCATCTTTAACCAGGATACTATTGTGTCTCTGATCCTTTGCGGTACAACTGGGAATATTCCGTACAGTTTCGATGTACATACGAGTAATGTAGGGTTCGAACAACTTTATACAACGCATTTAACCTACTTATTTATATCGGAAATATAACATTGGGTGTTACACAAATTTAAATTTTTGGTGTTTTCAAAACACCCTGATGTTGGTAACACTACTCAAAACGTATATCCAGGCCAGTGATATTTCATTAGTGATATATTGAGGGTGGAGGGCGTGTTCTGCGCTATTTTCGCCATACATATACTATATAGTTCAAATATTATATTCTGGGTTGGATTTGTTCTTGTTGTTTGTTTTTCAAGCGTAAACATCTCATGCTAACGTTAATTCAGTTCGTTGTTCGTTTTCAATTTTTTTTTTTTTTTGTTATTTTGCTGTTTAGTCTTCAGTCCCAAAAACATCATCATTAATCATTTTTATTTGCCAGTTGCCACTTTTTGTGATCTCTTTTCCTCTTAAGTTCTGCCCCATACCATTTGTGCTTCCACCACTCTTCAGTTGTGTATGTCAACTGTCAAACAGACTTTCTTCTTGTTCAACTTAAGGGTGGCAACCCTCCTCCGTCATGTCGTCAAACAGCCAAAATGGCACTCGTGGCACTTGTTTTTGGCGCGTGGTGAGTAAATCTACAATTCTCGCTTGTCTTGTCACAAGAATTACTTACTTCAAGCACTCACAGACAATAAAAGCTACAGCTACAACTACAGTAACAGTAACAGTAAATTGTTACCATCATAATGTACGGACGAAAAGAAGAAGAAGCAAAAAAAAAACAAGATATCCTGAAAAAGCGAACACAACCTCGTACAAAAATAAAATAATATAAATTATTAGATTTTGCACTTGCAGCGCACAAAACAAACATTAATAAATAACATTTATGTATTCTAGACTACGTCGTTTCTAAATTAGTTTTTTTCGTTCTTGTTGTTGTATTATAATGTACATACATTTTGTTGTTTATTTGACAATCGAAATTACGTATTATAAAATATCTTAATTTTGTATGAATGTTGTTTTGAAATATCGAGGGTTAAAATAACTTTATAGCTCTACTTCAAAATTATTAATTTTTTCCAATGAAAGAGATACGCGTGCTTGATGATTGAATCAAAGTCTTCATATATACATACACCTCTCAGGTATGATACCTTAGGCGATTTTTCAACTCTAAAAATATTTCAACAAAGCTTATATTCTACATATTACATAAGAACCTAAGGGGCCGTTCAATTATTACGTAACGCAATTTTTGAAGTTTTTTGACTCCCACCCCCCCCCCCTCTCCATGTATGTTACGGTATCACCCAAGTGACTATGTTTACCTAAAAGTCACAATTATGTTGCGTAATGTACCGGAAAGTCATATTAGCGACTTTTGTTATGTTTTAGTCGCGTTTGCGATAATAATAGATAAAACAAGAGATTTTTAACTCGCAGCGTAACGCTTACCCCCTTCCCCCCTAAGTGCGTTACATAATACTTGAGCGACCCTTAACTGAAAATTCACAATCGTTTGAAATATGAGCCTTTCCAACAACTCTACCGGGTGTCACATTTTAACTTATACAGCTGAATAAGTCAAAAAATTACAAGTCATTCAAAAAATATTTCAAATAAAAAGTTGGTGGGTATCAAAAGGCTGATCCAGCCATGACCTTAACCATGACCTTGACCAACATTTTCAAGGTTATTTGAAGGTCAACCTTAGTTTTTCAAATGGAAAACCCTAATTTTTGAGCACAAAATTCTACGTTCAGAGAGGTGCTCATGTTAGAGGCCAAAGTGGCCCCTGAAGGTCATTTCAAGGTCGACTTCCTGCAGCCAGTTAAAGCAAGATGTGCAGCGGTCCAGCCAATGATTACTAGCTTTTCTGCACCAAGCAGGAATTCCGTCTTGTAATAACCGAAATTTTTTTTCAAGAAGGTCTAAAATCAATTTCGATTTTATATTGGATTTTTATGAGAACAACTACAAAGTGATATTTCATATTTAAAGCAAAAATTGTGGCAGATCCGCCATTTTGATGTCGTTGGAAAGGTCTTGTGCTTCTTTTGTATTTACCATGTTATTTTAATTTTTTGTAAGAATAGTGGAGTGCTGAAGTACTTAAGTCGAAAGATAATGAAAAACAATTATTCAAAAATAAAAATCTATCATTGAAAACGTGTAATTATTCCGTGAAAGTTTTGAACGTCAATTGTGATTTTTTTCGTTTTTTCCACCTATGGAGCTACCGATAAGACCCATATCCTCTGGATGCAACCTGTTGCATATACCATCTCAAGATGTCCCTATGTACCTTTGGCTTGCCAAGTGATTTAAATGGACTCAATTTCCCAAATAATAGTGATTTATAAAAGTATTATAGTCTTTTGAGTGAAAGTACTAAAGCTGAAAGCAGAATACTTTCATACAAAAGTTTAACACCACAAGTAGTAAAAAAATTACATAATTGAAATTTGGAAAAAATTAGATATCGAAATAATTAATGTTAGAAGTGTTGCTACAAAGTTAAACGCCTTGGTCGACTATTATCAGAAATAAACATCATTTTATGAAGTATTTAACCTCTGACGATCGACCACTACCTGGTCCAAAAATTCATTCGCATATTCAAGGCACAGTGAGGTTTGTTTCTTCAACTACTAACAACTGTTTCTCGACGTGTTGTTGGTAAAAACAGCGAAAAAGTTACGTCAGTGACGGTTGAAAGTCGCAAAAAAATTCCACGGCTAGAAAGCAAGCAAGATCTAACACTATGAGCGGCAAACTTAACGGTAAATTATTGTAAGATTTTCATTTTTAAATAAATAAATTGTTTCTATTATATTTCGACTTTAGTGCTTCAGTACTCCACTATCCTTATAAAAAAAAACTAATAACATGATAAATGCTGAAAGGAGGAAAAAACTTTTCTAAAGACATCAAAATGACTGATTAACTCCAATTTTGTAGAAAATATGAAAAAATTTGTAATTGTTCCCATAAAAGTGCAATATATGTATGTAAGTACTATTCAAAACCTATTTGTGAAATTGCGGAAGCTCGAAATTGATTTTAGAACCCATAGTTTCTTTGGCAAAGTTGCTCAGAATTTTCCGTAGAATATTATCTTGCCTTTGATAACTTTTTCCCGCCAGAAGAAATCAACCCGCTCTAATGTACATGTAGTGCCCTACATACGCTGTTCGTCACACGTACTTTACCTGTTAAAGTTTTCCATAAAATTTAGTTAGTTTTGATTTTTTAAAAATCCTCAATTTTGAAAATTTGTAAAAATACTTTTTTTTATTATAAAATTTATTTCAACGTATCAACTTCATGTGGAAATAAAAAAGTGAGAATTTAAAATCAAATTGGAATATGTATAATTTATACAAATTAGAAAGTAATAAGAAAACAAATTATAGCCAGATAAAAGCGTACGAATAAACAGATTTAAGCTGGCGATCCTGCTGCCGACCCTGTCAACGATCCAACGATGTTTCCCGCTTCCGATCCTTCTACCGATCCTACTGCCGATTCTATTATCGATCCAACAACAATTTTAAAACAAGTTTTCCTGCTACCGATCCTGTTTCCGAACAGCAATTTTAACAATAAATTTTCCTGCTGACGATCCACAAAGATATTTCATTCAGGTAACTAGTTTCTCAAAGAATTTAAATTTCAATTCCAATACCCACTTCCCAACTAAATAGCCAAAAAATGACCAATGCTAATGAATGAACACTGAATAACCAATGAATGGCCAATGACATTGAATGAACACTAAGTATAACGACTTACCACTATATTATTTTAATTTTAAAATACTTTTCAGGAGTTTTTAAAATCTGAGGGAGGACCACAACGACTGGCCTCGAGCCCGCCTTCACTAACGGAGATAACAAAGACCGTAGAATCTCTTATTCCTAATAAACCAGCGGACGCAGATTGTATAGTTGCCGAAATGTTGAAAGCTTCTCCAGACTTCACCGCTGAACTTATTTACCCTGTTCTTACCCAAATTTTGGCAAGAAGACCGCATACCGGAAGACAGTAAAAATCATCAAAAAAGTAGAAGAATTGCTATGACAGAACTACAACATCATGATCTTATCAATTCCGTCCAATGTCTTAGCCAAAATTATACTCACCAGAGTCAGAGCAAAAATAGTACCACTTAGCCGAAAACAACAGATAGGATTTCGCCTGAATAGATCTTGTACTGATCAAATTAATACTCTTCGAATTATCGTGAAGCAGTTAACTGAGTGGAACGCTGCGTTACATCTAACTTTCATCGACTACATACAGTACTGGGTTTGATAGTATCGACCGAATTTGCATCTGGGATGATTTCATCGGACGAAGTGCAACACCCGAGATCATTTATCTCATCAAGGCTCAATACAAAGGTTTCAAGTGTTGAGTTTAAAATAACGGGAAACATTTTGCCCCATTTGAGTCCGTCTCAGGTGTGCGCCATGGCTGTTTGCTGTCAAAAATCATCTTTCTGATAGTACTTGACGATCTCCTCAGCAGAGCTCTGGAAGTGCCGATGGCATATGCCAAGCCGCCAGACATGCAAGAAAAACTCACTGCCGTGAGATCTTCTTCGTAGAGATAGGTTTGAAAACCAACATTAATAAAACAAAAAGCATGTCGATCCACCTAACCAATGGCATTAATAGCTTCATGATAGGCGAATCCAGCATAGAAGAAGTGGATAACTTTGCTTACTTAGGAAGTGTAATAACACTCGATGGCGGTACCAATATCGATATCCATGCCAGAATCAATAAAACGAAAGGTACCTTTACTCAGCTTCGTAACATCTGACAGTTTTCGTTTTTATCAATGACAGCGAAGCTTAAAATCTTTGAGTCAAACGTGAAATGAGTCCTTACGTACGGCTGTGGAACTTGTCATACCAGTAGCGGCATGCTACAGAACTTACAAGGGTTCAATAACTGTCTTCGTTGAATTCTGAAAATTTGATTACGTTAGATCATTGCCAATGTCAAATTATTCCCCGGTTGCCATCAAAGTTCGATTTCCATTGAAAGCAAAACGACGAAAGTGGACATGGATTGGGCTCACGTTGCGGAAGTTACCAATTGAAGTCTGCCGGCAAGCATTCGAGTGGAACCCTCAGGATAGATCATCGTGTAAACGTTCTCTAGAGCAGAAAACACGTGAATCGGGGTAATGTTGGAGAGAATTAAAGGCACTCGCTAATGATCGTGCACGTTGGAAGGATTTCGTGGAGGCCCTATGCTCCGTGAGGAAATAAAGGACAGAAGAAGAAAAACATACACTCATACTTAGGATTGAGTCCCAAATCCAAAATTTTTGAACTGAAGTGAAATGGAGCCAATTCACTGGGGAAGTAGCGGGTGTTGGTGGCTCACTGATTCGCACTTTCATTGAAATATGTGGAGCACGGTGCGTTTTAAATATTTTAAGTGAAAATCATTTGTCGCCGAAAATTTCATTTTGGATATTGTTTGTTATTCCAAAGGAAACATTTTCGCTTGAAAATGAAAATAATTTAACGTAGAGATTTTTTTATCTCAATTTAAAAAAAAATTAACTATTTTTTACGTTTTTAGGTACTTTTTTGTTAAAAAAGGTAGGTAAATAATCATAAATATATACATATATATAAAAAAATTCAAATATATTTTACATAGCTAATAATGAGTAGGAGAACCTTTTTGTTTCATAAATGATGAGAATCGGTTTGGCATGCTGCCTACCAGGCGTGCACATTGGTCTGGAGTATTTAATGCCAATTCTCTTGATTAACTTGCCACAAGCTGCTTTTAATGCGGGTTTTCGTGCTGCTACGACTCGTTTGATTACGCCTCATAAGTTCTCTATAGAATTTAAGTCGGAACTTTGAGGTGGCCACTTCAGAATATTGGTGGATTGTGTGTCCAGCCAAGATTTGACAAGTGCAGTTTAATGTTTTGGGCCATTATCAAGCTGGAAAATCAATCTCAGCGGAAAATTTTTGATGTAATCGGTGGCCAAATGTTCCTTTAGCATATTCCTATATAAAAAATTTGAATGTATGGATTGCCAGGGCAACCGTTGATGTCGTTAAAAAAACATCAAAAAAGGTTCGCAAACGGAACACTTTTTCAAAGGCATGAATTTTTGGAGTATGATTATTTAAACCGATGAATCCAAGTTTAACGTGCTTGGGAGCGATGTTAGTATCTATGTGCAACATACTTCACTCAAAAAATAAATCTGCGACCATAAAATTGGTATGAATAATATGTATATCGTTGAAAAACCATTGTCACTATTTGAAGAGGCCAATGCAGTAGGCAGTGATGGCCGGGCCTTACCTTTTTTAGAGCTATATTCTGGGATTTTCAAAAAGCAAACTACATATCCGCCAACAGTTAATTCCATCCGTATTCAGAGATCTGGATCTATAACCTTATTTTTACAAGTTATCATTAATATATATATACTTTTCTCCCACTCCCCGAACAATGCGTTTCTATCTTCACTTTGCATATGCTAGTCGCAAGGAACATAAAAATTTAAACAACGATTTTAGGTTTATTCCAAGCTATATTTAACCAATAAGTGTTCTTCTACCATTATATGTATAAGGAAACACAAAATTTTAAATAGACTTCAAATTACATATGTATATAACAATCCTAAAGGTATACTCAATTTGTTACTTACCAATTTACATTGAGGATGTCCTGTGGCTTTGACCCAAATTACTTAAAGATAACAAAACAAAACTGTAAAACAGAAATAATAAAGTGAAAGTAGAACAATTTCACTTTTATAAATTCCATTGCAATTGTTCTAAAAGTAACACAAAATAAACAATGAAGTTCCTCCTGTTTGTAACGGAATCGTGATAAATCACTATGTCAATCATACTCTAAAGAATCTGTTGTATTTTGCCCTACTTTTCCAAAACATTATGGAAATGTTTTAAAGTCAAATCCTTACTAAATCTCTACGCATGTTTTGTTGCTTTCCAATTATTCACGGTGATGTTTTGTCAACAGAGAGCCCACGATTTCATCCGCTAACCTTTTGCCTTTGAGCATGACATATCCTTCGAACGCTATGTCCTTTGTCAAGCGCTCTAAGTAAGAATATTTTGACATTGATGTAGTTGGTGGAATACTTCATTATATCGTTGGCAATATTGCATCGTTGTTAACAGCAGTGCGCATGCGCGCATACTACACGGACACACAGCAGGCGCGTAACTAATCTTTTCTTCTATCTAGGTAGATATTCTAACATTTTTTCATTAACAGTTAGACAACACATGAGTGTGACAGACATTAAAAGTGAAAATTGTAAAATGTTTATCCTTGGTTTTAGATAAGCTGAACGTTAAAGATGTTGCAAAAAATAAAATTTGCTTGAAGGCCAGAAACAAAAAGATTTAGTAGAATTTGCGGCATTTAAAATGAAAGTGTTTCGGTATCCTTGACAGAAGCAATAAACTTACGTATATTCATGAAACATTTTCTGTACCGATATGATATTTCAATATAATATATTTGTAGATACATAAAGAAAAATCTTATCAATTATGATGAATTGATTTATTAAAGACAGAGTTATAAGTCCATTAGTGTTCAAGTGACTTCCGCGACTAGCTTGGTTGGCTGTCAACTTTTACTAAAATTTTTGATAACATGGAAAACACAATGATGAATAAAAATTGGCATTTTTATTCTAAAAATAAATAAATTAATATACATATTCGAATAATTATGTGATTTTTAGATCATATTTTACAATTGTAAGTAGGTTTTTCTAGGTGTTTTACGGAAGGAGGAAATGGTTCATAAAATTTAATTTTGCATAAAATTTTTCGTGCAAAAGGAATACTTTCCTTCTTTAAATAAATCATTAGCTTTCCAACGGTATATATGTACAACACCTAATTTGGTTTTGTCAATGAAGAACTATGGCTTAAAAATAAAACCAGTTTCATGCACTGAACCAAAAATGTACATAAACTTTTAAGAAAAAGTTTCTTCATATTATTTATGTAATAAAGAACAATAAAGAAAAGTTAATTTAACTGAAGAAATGCTCCATAAAATTAGATTTATCTAAGAATTGCTTCTTATAACTTTAGGTATGCGATTCATAAAGTTATTGAGTATAATTCTCTTTAGATTATAAGAAAGTTTTCCTAGAATATAAGAAATTGCGTTTTTGAAAAATTTCTTGCCCAAGCATAAGAGAAAGTTGTTTATGATCTAGGATTTCTTTCTAAAAATTTAGAAAATGTTCATATTTCAGAATATCTACGTTTAAAAATATTTACTTATAATCTAAGAAATTTTTCTTATATGCTATGAAATATACGTATATATCTCTGTCCTTTTGACAAACAAAGTGTTCTTTTCATATAAGAAATATTTCTTGGATCATAAGAAAACTTTCTGGGCGAACACAACCTTTGCCATTCTTTGAAAAAACGTTTAAAAGTGTCGACTTAATATTAATTCATTTAAAAATGTATCATAAATTGAATGAATATGAAAATGTGGCCCGAATATGGAAAACCATCTGGATACAGATTTTTAAGTAAGATGAACGAGCAAATTGAATTCCACCTAATAATATTTTTATGTACGGATTGATATCTATTTCAAATTTCTAAATTTAAATGCGAATATTTTCTGGGAGGAAAAATGGCGAAACTCTACAATTTCTTCAAAAACCTGAGTGCTGCGAAGGAGGACCAAATTTTGTACGATTTGAGAAGCTACCCACGCAGTCAGTTGAAAAAGGTAAGAAATCCTTCTTGCTACTGTGAAATAAAAAGACTTAAAGAGCAGGAATAAAGTTTTTAATTTATTTATTTTCAGGACCAATATGTACATTAGGGTGTTTAGTTTCAAACTTTTGGAGATGGATTTTATTTTTTTTTTTTTTGCCTATATTTTAGATTAAGGAATAAAAATATTTGTCTCAATATTTGAGCTTCCTATCACAAACCTGTAAACGACGCGGACAGAGTTTATGTCCGATTTCGTTGAAATTTGACGAAAAAAGCGACTTGCTAAAACGTAGAAAAAGTCTGCCTTAAGTGCGAAGATATAGGGTTTTAGGTATTTTATTTGTACGGGAGATGCCACCCACTGTTGTCAAACTACATCCACATATTTCATCTAGCTGAAAATTCGGACAAAATACACCCAAAGAGGAGTTTTGTTTTTTAAATTTGCGGGCATTTTAGCCTATGTTTTAGCATTGTATCCGAAGGGAACACTCCCAAAATTTCAGCTTTCTAGATCATACCTGTAAACGGCGCAATCAGTTTGTTTCCAATTACAATTCATATGGAAACGCAAAATAAAACTCTTCATTTTTCTGCTTTTTCGTTTTTCCATAATTTTTAGGACCTTTTTGTTTTTTTAGTCATTACAAATAAAAATCATCCAATTCCAGGATTTTCAAAAATATTTCAATTTCTACAGGGCCCCAAGCCTTGACTGGGCTTAGTGGTGTCGAAATCGTACCGACCACTTGACAACCCTTGCTTAAACAGAAATTAAATGATTACTTAAGAAAAATTCCGAAACATTTCATATATTGTTCGAAGATTATTTATCGTTCCAACACAATAGTGGAAAAACTACTAAGCTCTTGTTGTATCAGATGCAGTTTCTTGTATGCAGCTCAGATCAGACGTGTAAGCAATGAAATAGCAGTGTGGACATTACTCTAATTTAATTAAAACCTTGATAGCGCCTATTCAACTGGTACAAAATATTTGCTTTCATTACCAAATCGTCACATCCATTTTGACACATCATTAAGTCGTTAAGTAATGTTGTAATTAAATAAGTTAGAAATTTGTTTTTTTTTTTTCTTAAAAAAATATTTTCTCACAATAGAACGCAAAATTACCGATAAATATCATGTGCTTTGCACAATCGATCGATTTCTGATAAAATTCCTTGCTATCATGATATCACAGCTTATGCGAAACAATGCACATGAGCATTTGTGTACGAACACACATTTCGCATATCGCATTCATTCAAGATCACAGCACATAATCCACGGACATCGAAGAAACACACGGTGATGATCGAACATCGAAAGCGATCACTACTGCGGCAATCGCGCCAGATACCAATAAATTTCACTGAAAGAGCGCGCGACAACAATCATGGCTTAGTTAGTCGTAACAACATTATGTTTAGTGCTGGCATTCGCTGAATTTCTGAAAGGGTTCCTTTTTTTTCGGGGTACTTAACTGAGTAAAGTGTAGTTAAAAGGACTAACAAGCAGCAGCAACAACAATCACCACCAGTCAAATCAGCATGTGTGTACACATGTGTGCGCAAGCTCGCGTACCAAATTCCAAAATGTCAACCTGAAATCACATTCATGCGCCATTATTTTGTGCGATTAATGCGATGCAGTGTCGTCGTGTCTCATATGCCAATACAACAGACGGGCGGACAGACGGACGGATGGACGATACATAAATAAAGGCACCTTCAACTTGTGAAGGGCCATAACAACAACAAGATCACAAAATACCAAAAGAAATTCACCACCATCACCACCATTCCCACCAACAACAACAACCAGAGCAACAACAGTAACAACAATAACCGCCAAGCATCTACTAAAAACGTCAACAAGCGATCGACGAACGAACAATACCATGTCGTCGCGTATGCTCATCTCATTTTGGTCTACATACTGGGCAGGAGGACTGAAGTCATGAACTTTGTGCGGAGTCTGCCAGAATGTTGGTACACCGTGTTGCTTTTCTAAATTGAAGAAATCGATCGCGTACGTGAAAATTTAACTCAATACCGATGATGATGATGATGATGCAGCAACTGCAATTGCAGCTGCTCCTTAGATGAGGACGAACCCAAGAACGAACGCGCTCTAAGATTGACCATATCATTACCGTCATCTGAAGGCATATCTTCGCCTTTTCACAAAAATGTCGCTGCTTATTTGCGAAATAAATTCAGGCAGGAACAGCCGATTTTGGAAAAGCACCACCGACACTTACGCGATCATCATGAATGCACAGGGAGAATTTTTATTGCAAAAAAATCTTTTGTCATATATGGAAATATTATAATACGAATCAAAGACAATTTTAGTTACACTAAAAGAGTGTAATTTATTGTAATCTATACTATTTATATAAAATTCTTATGTGGAAATGGTCTGTAACTAGTGCTTCTCCGAGAACGAGGCGAGGCGAGATTCGAGTTGTTCTCGCTCTGGCCTTGTTTTATAAATTTGAGTCTCGCCTCGCCTCGTTCTCGGCCGAGAACTTGCCATCACATATCTCGCCTCGCTTCGCCTCGCCTCGGTAAAAAGCGAGGTTTTTATGCAAAAAAAAAAAAAGTTATACATGTATCAGGTCTGCACATGTACATTCAACTAGCAAAGCCCGACACGCGTTGCTACTCCTCAAGAAATGAAATAACATATGTGTTTTTATTTTGGGTGGATTGAATAATACATATATGATGATTGGTGAGATACGATCAATTTAATTCTTTTCTTATATGAGACGGCGTGGCATTGCCCATTTTTTCCAAATCAAACTAAACTACGAACCTTTTACAAACTATAACAATTATATGTACCAAATCTTTTCCATCTGAGATATAAACCTGTGTGAAGTAGTTGATAACACTGGTCAACAGAGGTTTTGCTAGCCTGGATGTCTCTGCGGATGTCAATAATTTCAGGTACTCAGATTACGAATATATTCATGAAAGTACTGAATTGACTCCAGTTTTTAAGATATTGATGTATTTATCTATAAATATATGAAACAAAGTCGGGTAAGTTACACTCTATATACTCAAGAACGGCTGGACCGATTTTAATGGTCTCAAATTTTTTGGATTTGTCTCCGCCCCGAGAATGATATTGGTTACAAAAAATTTATTTGAGGTAAATATTTAGGGTGGCCCTTATTCAAAACTTTTTTAAAATTAATGATCTTTGATTTGTTGGATTTGTCTTCGCCCCATGAGTATAAATGTGTTTTGTCTTTTTCACGTAAAGAAAACATTACCCAGTAGAAAGTCGTACATCACTGATGTAAATAAATAAATAAACTGCGAAAGCATTGCATGGCTACACAAAAAATTATTAAACTCAAAGTTCATCAATAAAAACAAAAGGTACTTTTCCGAGAATTAAAACTTTTTTCCCGTGAATATGAGTTTTTTTTACAAGAATGATGCACACAAGAGCATTTTTTCTTAGTCTCTCATTTTTTTTACAAGTCAATAATACATGCGTAAAAAATTACCTTTCGCAGAAATAATGTCTTTGACCTGAAATTTTCACAACTGACATCGCGCAACTCATTTGCACACATTTGTTTTGTTTAGCACATTTAATTCCGGCTGGGTCTCTTGCATATTAATTTTTCAAACGAACCAGCGCATAGAAATCAGCAACTGCACGGCGGGACGAATGATGACACGTTTCATAGCTCGTGGCCGCGGGAGGGTAAATGACCAACCCTAGCCTAGGCTATGCTACTTGATATAAAAGACACGCGGTGTAAATTTCATGTGAATCGATTACGTGGCCCTTGTGAAAATGTTATTTTAAAAATATTTTTGTATGAGAACCACCCTAAATATGCACCTTAAGAAAAAGTTTTATAGCTTAAGCTATGCTACTTGATATAAAAGACACGCGGTGTAAATTTCATGTGAATCGATTACGTGGCCCTTGTGAAAATGTTATTTTAAAAATATTTTTGTATGAGAACCACCCTAAATATGTACCCCAATTAAAAGTCTTATAGCGTAAGCTATGCCACTTAATATAAGATATCAGGCTAAACTAAGCTTTCAGGCTGTTTAAAGCCTTCTTTCCTGCCGAATCAATTATGCTTTATTCACTACTGGACTTATCTTTTGAGACATTACCCACCATACTCCATGACAAACATTAGAGCCAACTCAAAAAATGTCAATTCAATTAAAAAAGTTTTGTCAGCATGTGATAACCACTCTCCAGACTTAACTTAATAGAAAACTTAAAAAAATTGAAAAACTTTAACAAATTGAAAAAAAGCTGAAGATTTCAAAATTTGAAGAAATTATAAAAATTGAAAAAAAAATTCAAAAAGTATCGAAAAATTAAGAATAATATCAAAATTTTCAAACATTTAAAAAATTGAAAAGTTTACATAAAATAGAAAACTTAAAAAAAATTATAAAACTTTAATTAAACTCGACTGCATTTTTATTATCTTGTCCTGAAAGTTATATTGAACGCAGATCTGTTTGAAACACTACTGGATGGTTTTGAGGTTTGGTGACCAAAAAAAGGCCCTTCTGCTACGTTTCTCATAAAAAAAGACCACAAGACTCTTGTCCTATTTTACCCGATAAATTGAAATTTTTAATCAATTCGAAAAATCTTAGTTTTATTTAAAAATCTTTTACGCAGTGTATAACGCATGCGCGCAGCATATTGAGATGCGCTTCAATTTTGTAACCAAGTTGCGCAACTGATTTTGAAAGTCGGCACAAGTCGCAAGTCTACTGTTTTGTTACTAATGCTGCTGGTGCGGGATTGTTGCTGTTATTGCTTGTTGTTGTTTTGTTTTTGTCGCTATTGCAAGCTGCCAGTAGAAGTTTCTGACAGAAGGCGACCAACGAGATGATCTCTGGCTGTTGATGGCAAATGTTGTTGCTATTTCATTGCAGCAACAATATCTGCTGTTTTGCCTACTGGCTGCCAAAATGTCCAACAATAACAACAACAATAACAGCGACCACAACAGCAACAATTGTTTCCACACACATATAACGTAAAAAAACGCAAAGATAAAAATGCAACAATAAACACAACATGCCAGGCAATAACAACAGCAACAGCAACAACAGTACCAGAACAAAACTAAGTCGCTGCTGCGCCTGCGCTCGATCGATTGCATTTGATATACGACGAGTATTCACAGTGCGAGCGCGAATCGCAGTCAACTTAAGCTGCTGCTGTTGTTGCTGCTTGTCTTTGCCTTTGCATATTCAATGCCAAAGGACATGTTTTTATTTTTTTTTTTCAACTTCAGTTCGCTTGTTCACAGATTTGAAATGCACGTTGCGTCCGAAGTTGACTTCAAATGAAATTTGATTTGAAGTTTGAAAAGCCACCAAAAATGTCTTAAGGATTTGTCAGCTCTATTAATTCTAGCAAATGTTTCATGTTTGCTTACTAAAATATAAAACCGCAGGAATAAAGGAAACATGTCCTGCTGAATAAGCTACTATGAAACTAATAAAGAATTGAGATTCTCAAAACGATGGCAGTGTAACCTTGGCTACTTAAATTCTTGCAAAAGTTCTTGTCAGGCCCGTGCGCACGGGAGGGGTTTAAGAGGTTCAAAACCACCCGGATGATCTTAAACTAAATTTTTATAATGTTCTGAAATTCCTGATTAGGACAAAATTTTAAGGCTTGATTTATCATTATTCATTTAATTCATCTTAATTCATCATAAGTGCTTAATCAGAGAATGGTCAGAGAATAAATCAGAACATGATTCCACTAACGCCTGCTCCTTAATGAACACCACAAGTATTGCATTGTCCACGAGGTCTGGTAAGCTCAAGCTTATAGCCAATGTATGCAGCGCCGGATTAAGCCTTGGTCGGGCCTGGGGCTAAAAGGAAAGAGGGGCCCCATTCAAAAATAAAAAAAACTCAAACAATTTTTTTTTTATCATCACGAGTGAAATCGCGAGTTTTTATCTATATCCATAAAATTTACAAGACTCGGGTCACTTCGGTTACTTACGGTTGAATTCTCAAAGATCAAAAAAGTTGCACGAGCTGGGTCGATTCGGTTCCTTTGGTTTGAATATTTAATTATTTAAAAAATTCACGACCTGGGTTGATTCGGTTACTTCGGTTTGCATGCTTATTTATATAAAAATTGCGCATGAGTTGGGTTGATTCGGTTGCTTTGGTTTGCATATTCAAAGATAAAAAAAGGTGCATGCGCTGTGTCGATTCGGTTACTCACAATTTTATTTTCAGATAAAAAAAAAATTTTCAATTTTTGTTGGTTCTTTTTTCATGTTTCCAATAACATTTGGGGCCCTTCAACTCCGGCGATTGGGTAAGGAAAGCCAAAGAAGTTGACAGATTAATAGTTAACAGTATCATATAATTTTGCAGCAAGTAAGTTAACAAATTAACTAAATAAAAGCATTTAAAAAAATCAAAAAACTACCACAAAATAATATTTCAGCGCACCGTAAATGATAACAACAGCAGCAGCAGCACCAATAACCACAAAAAGTCAACTATGCACTAAACTACCAACAACTAACTGTGTAAGACTGCATCGAAGCTTTGGTGGTGGTAATGCTGCTGCTGCTGCTTTTCTTGGTGCTCCCTAACTGACCGTAAAACCGCACCTTTTCGCGCAGTAAGCGATGACGACAACAAGGAAGATCATCAATGCGCGGAATGTTTATGTCGCTTCGTTGAAATATCAGATACTCAGATACTTGTGTTGAATGTTGTTGTTGTTGCTGCTGATGTTTATGAGTTGAGCAAATGGGTTGGTGGTGTCGCTGATAAACGGACCAGGTTGGTGCAAAAATGTTTGAACAGTTCAAATCGTATGGAATTGTCAAGCATTTAGAAATAATATGCCTGGTATTTGGTTGACTTATTAATAATTGTAATTTATTCTAACAATTTAAATGTTGGCATTTATTCGTCGGGTTGAATCATTGCTAGCATGCATAAATGATCGCACTAATTTTATGTGGGAAATTGATCTTGGTCAACTGTATGCTTTGTAAGATTTAGCTGACATATAACATCCTAATCAAAGGTCTTACAGCGACACACCCTTTTTTTTCATTCATACAGTCTGTCCTTTTAATCGTTTGCTTTTGGCCTCAAAATAGGACAACTGGGAGTTCAACCATTATTAGGTTTGGTTATTCATGTTGTTTTGCCATTCACCATTATTGTCTTGAATAGGTACATATTACCTTTTGCCCTTTATAATTATATATCAGTGGCACTAGGGCAAAACGAGTTAGCTCCACTTTTAGTGATTTTGAGATATTGATGATCAAAGTCTTAATAGCTAATAGCGTATACGAAATGGACAGAAATGGTATAAAAATTCTGGAATTACTGTGGAATTGTTCGCTAAAAACGTCTAATTTGTATATGCATAAGTATATAGAATTAAACTTCAATTCAAAATAAATCGAATGACACGCTTATCCCGATTTTTCTCAGAAATGGAGCTAACTCTTTGCCTTAGTGCGACTGATATATAAGGGGAGTAAAATTAACGCTTTAAACTTGAGACATTCATAATCTTTAATCCCATTTATGAACTGAATGTAAAAGGAAACATAAAAATCCTACGATGTATTAGAAAATTAGGAGAGATTCTTTGGAACTCATAAAAATTTTATAGGCTGCCGAAATTGCTACGTTAATCATTTTAAGCCACAAATGTGTAAGCAACCATATGATTACATTTGGTGATTCCCACCATTGATCCTGTCTATATGTAAGGTCACCAAATTGAGGACACCATTCTCACCAACATTGACTTGGTCGTCGCTAACTGGCTTTTGCCTTGCAAAGGATAATCAGCTTGCTACTGCTCTATCTCTATGTTGAAGATCAAGACGGATAATTCACAGCAGCAGGTGAAATTGACCTCGAGACACGCCGCTCGAAAAAACAGATGAGCTTCTGAATACCATACCTCCAATAAACTAACTTGGTATGAGCAAATTCCAAAAAAGCTTCCAATTTGAGTTGTTTTTTCTCATTAATATTTTCAGTAATCTGGCGACCTTTACGATTATTTTTGCTCAAAATTATATCCCACATTTCGGAAGCACCAACTGACATGGACATGGGGCGTCTACACATCGTGGAAGGGACCATGAGGTAGGACCAGTACAAGCGAGTACTCGAGACTCGCCTTCTGCCACAGCTCGAGGAATGGTTCCTTGGCAGGCCGGATTTACCTTAGAGGCACACTAGCCTAGTTAACAAGCACAAAAAAAAAATCGAATCGTCTTGAAATATGACTTTTGCTTTGGTCAAATGGGGACAATAACAAGATGTGGGGTGGGAGAGATTCTTCTTCCGGAGGGTTATATTGATATCATAAAAAAAGCCGTTTTAACTACCATCGACCGACTAAGCGAGCACGTAGCAAAAGTCATATTTCAAGACGATTCTGCACCTTGTCATCGCTCGAAATCGGTAAGTGTCCCACTCACAATAATTATTTTTTACATTTTTTTTTGATAGATTTACAATAATGAACTATTTATTTTTGCATAGGAAAAGGAATATAAGGACTTTTTGGGAATTGAGTCAGTCCATGGCCCGGTAACATCCCCGACCTCAATCCCTTTGTGAATGTTTGGGCCATTTTACAACGCAAAGTGCGCCAACAAAACCCTAATAATATTCCAAAGTTAAAGGAAATAATTGAATCCACTTGGTACAACGATATTTTAATGGAATTAATACGGAAACTCTATGAGAGCATGCCTTTTCGAATGAAAAGCGTCATCAAGGCAAAAATAGGTCCTACGCGGTATTAAAATCAATTTTACTGTATTATTTAAGATAATTAAATAATAAATAATTAAAGAATATGTGAGAAATTAAAAATGCGTAAAAAAACTACAAAAAACAATGTATTTTTTCATTAAAATAAGTTGTAATTTCTTATTATAAAACTAGCAATTATGTGTTTATTTGGAAAAGGTTCCTAGAATTTATTATTGTTAGGTGGACAGTTTTGAAAACACTTAAAACTTGTCCCTAGTAACAGTATCTAACAAACTTAAAACCGATAAACAAGAGTAGATATTATTTTACGCATCAAAATTAAAAACTTCTTGCAAAATTCTAATCGGCGTTTTTTTTGACCGTGAGTGTACACTTAATATTATTATGTTGTTTTTATTATCTAAAAAATACTTAGTAAGCCTAGCACCAATTATTTGCTCAAAAAAATCATTTAAACTAGAAAATACAAAATATGAGCACTGTCCCTAATAATTTGGCTACATACCGTATGTACTTGCTTGGCAGTAAATAAAAATTAAAAGTTATATGGCTGGCTCCAGGTCATCAAAAAATATATAACACCAAAAATTAATTTTTTAAATTTTGTTTTGGAGCTATATTTTTATTTTCTTCAATATTTCGAGTTGATAGATTAAATATTGAAATTTTATATTACTTCAATTAATCTTAAAAATAATAGTATTCAATCAAATCACTGGGTGTTCTACTTGGTCAGCTTTTCTTCTCAAGAACCGTTTGTCCTAAAATTTTTTGGGATGCCTTTAGATTTGCCATCTATCATCCATTATATCATGATGAAAACCAATGAAACATTTGAGCCGGTCTCATTTAAGCCTTTGCATTATTTCCGAATATGTACTATTCATTTTTTAGAGTTGGTCTGAATATAGGATAATATATATATTAAATAATATGATTCAAGTCTAAAAACTGGGCATATACTTAAATCACTTTTTAACCATGCAAATACAATTGTTGCGTTTATGCGATTTTGTGCCAAAAAATTTAATCTCTGATAAAATTAGCAGTTCATTTATCTCGGTCACGCATGCAAACCGATTGTCAAATTTTATAAAAACTGACAGACCGCAACAAAAAAAAGATGATATACAAAATCTGTTCACTTGATTCCTTAGCACCGGCAATAAAAGAGTTGGTGCGAAAAAAATCCAAAAACCACGATCTTAACTCTTTAACTTACTCGCACAAACGTCAGAATGCAAATGTGAATTCATACAAAAAAAAAAGATTCTTAATACCTTGCTGTTGTCTTCCAGACGAACTGACACTAAAATTAAATTGGATTAGCAGTTCTCTTGTCAATCTCAATCGCTTTGTAGACGAATTTGGTGAGGAAGCATCAACAACATCATGCAGCTTAAAGTCCAACTGATTTGCTAAAGCAGCGCGTCGCGCGTTTCCAGCCGACGTGTCAAGTTCAACTCGTTTTGGTATAGCAGCCGTAAACCGCGCGCACAAATCGCATCATGTGAATTTCGTCTGACAGTGACATATTTTTGACAGCTGATGGAATATTGTTGTTGTTTATATTATTACTTGATATTGCGTTCGCATACTTATGCTTGTTGCGCTGATCCATCATAGTCGCCGGTGTCAACTTTACTTTGGAAACGTTACTGGAGCGAAAGGGGCGCACCATAAACAGCTCCACTCAGTCTAACCGAACAGTCAGTCAGTTAGTTTGTCAGTGTTGTGCGGCTTCATTTGATGCTGCTAATCCTTTTCGCAACAACTTGACAGTTGCCTGGCATCCTTCTTAATTTGTGCGGTTCCATCAATCAGCCGGATGTGTGCTCTGCTCCTTTCTTTCGTACGTCATTTAATCGTAAGTTGTACCATCGACATCGGTTCAGTGCGAGGTTTGTCAAGACATGGTATCGATACTTTAGAAAATATAACACGTTTGACAAATTGGTTTCAATATCAATGTTTTGATATAGAATCACAATGAATATGCGCAGAAGTTACAGAAAAGCTTTACAACTTTTCAGGACTCATAAGGAAATCCGATCCTGCACACGGCGCTTTACTTAATACTTTAACTAACGCTGTACGCATATGTCAATTACACACAGTATCGATATTTTTTTTATTCGATACTGTGTATCCCCAGCATATGGATTCCATGTCTTTAGCTAATTACTCAATGGCACTGGTATCAAATTTTATTTTCACTTGAGTTGGTGCCACATTTTGCCACTGCGAATACTCTTTGTTGTTGCAGTTCTTGCTGCAACTGACTGCCGTTGACTTGAAAATTTGTTGTTTGATCACTGATCACTTCAATATGCAGTTTTTGCGCATAGCGCTCACTCGCCGATCGATCGTTGCTCTCTCGCTCCCCCCGTTCATATTTTTGTATCGCGTATTTGTGCTGCACATGCGATCAATCAAAACTACTTAATGGAAATCCAAGGTCAGTTAGTGGTGGGGATTTGTGGTTCGTTCATTTCATCCGATGCTGCATGAATCAATCATTCATTTCGTGATCAGCAACGTCACTTTAGCTGTCAGTGTAGCCTCTACAAACGAGTTAATGTACGATCAACTTGGCTTAAGTTATGCGATTAACTTTTAATGTGGCAATGCCATAATACTGGCCGTATTTGTAAACGTCACTTACATAAATATCAAATTTGTTTGCAGCTAATGTAAAAATTAGTAGTGAAAAACATTATTTTTCGATAGTGACTGTCATGCCCTATGTTGGTAACAAAAAATAGATAATAACTAGACATGGCAAGAGCAATATGTTTGAAGAACAGAACAGGCCAACAAAAATAGCTCTTAGACAAGCGCAGCCCAACAAATTTTTGTTTACAAATTTAAATTCGCTTAGCTGTAATTGTTGATATTGCGCATTAAGGTTAAGATACTTTCAATCATACAAAGGTTGTGTACATATGGACCAACACGCAAAAAAGTAAACTACGGAGAAAACATTTTTTTTTTCAAATTTCGCGGGTTCTCCATTATTTTCTGGCTATACATATCCCTAGGTAACGAGAATGCCAAATGTCAACCCGAAATCTGTTGTTTTCTGCGAGAATTTGGACTTGCTCCTTGGTTGCCTCTTGATGAATAAAAATGAACAAAAATACAAAACGAAACAAAAAGGTACGTTGTATTCAATATATGTTATTTTTTACTTGCTGTCCGCTTTTCTGAGATAGTGTTAAGTCTAATGTAGTGTTGGCCATTTACCCTCCCGCGGTCACATTGCCCGTTGCGGGCCATCATTCGACTCGCCGTGCAGTTGCTGATTTCTATGCGCTGATTCGCATGAAAATTGAATATGCGAGCAACCCAGTCGGAATCAAACATACAAAAACCAAACAAATACAAACAAAAACATTATTTATGCGAAAGGCAATTTTATAAGCATGTATTATTGAAATATTATTTAATTGTTGTAAAAAAATTTAATTTCATGGAAGAATAGTCACCGATATTGCGTCTGGTGTCATCACAAAATATTGAACCATATATTGAAAGTCTTATTTTAAGTAAACTCTGTTAATATGTTTGTATAACATACATATGTATACATAATATCTATAAGATTTATGAAATTTTTTCTTTTTGTTGTTAAATAAAACTACAATTATTTTATATGCCAACATTTATCTTTATTTATTAACATCAATGATTCACGAATTTCTACTGGGTCATTATTTCTATACGTGGAAAAGACAAAACACATTTATTTTCATTTTTATTTTCGCTGGAATTTCTTCACAAATTTGTACACATACTAGCGCGAAATGTTTGTTGTAAACGTCAGCGCGCTGTCGACTTTTGGGCACCGCAGCTGGTCATCCCTAGTCTAATGAAAGTAACGAAATACAATATTTGAAGGAAAAAAATGTTATCAACATTTTGTGTAAAAAAGAATTCGACCGCATTTTTTTAATGTAACGTAACAGTCCAAAATCCCAAAAAGTTTTTTGGCAAAATTTCTAGCAACATTTCAACAAAACAGAAAGACCTCATTTTCTTCGAGCAGTTTTAGTATATTTTCTAAAGAAAAGCTGAGCAAGGCTTTACATTTTTATGACCCCTCCAGCACCACTCTTTAGTCCCCTTATGGAACATTTTGCAAATTTTCTGAAAAAAATTAACATACGGGTCAAACGAGTGAGTATTTCTTCATACGGTCTTAGGAAAACATATTCCTCATAAAAAACTAACAACAAAACTACCTCAGGCTCATCTGTATGGTAGAAAAATTCAAAAATAAATTTTTCAATTCTGGAAGACCGTTATAACTAAAAAAAATGTTTTGCGGGTTAATTATACATTTGTTTTATGTCGAAAAATCGTAAAGGTATCTAATGGCTTGTGACAAGAGTTTATACAGACACACTTTCATTTATTTTCATCTTCAACTTTAAATGCGTTTTTCTCCAACTTTTGAGTTGTGACAGTCTTCCAGAAAACGAGCGATATGTTTTTTATAATTTTAAATGTACATATATCTCGTATGTAAATTTTTCCAGAAAATTTCAATAACATTCTCTATAGAGGGATTAAGTGCAAATGAAACAAGTTCATGAGGAACAACTTTTCCTCAGACTCCAAATCTCTTAGACTTGAATTAAAAAAGCCGTAAAGAGCGTTTAACTGTGTCAATTACCAGTTAGTTTACCGTTATCTGAAAACGCAGAAGTCTTGACCAACTTCTGATGGCAGATTCGAGCACAGTGACCCCAAATTACACTGATTACCCAAATTTTAGAAATAATTTTTGCACACAGTGCAGTTACAGTGTTGTTGGTTCCTTCAAATTCAACGTCAATTGCTTGGAATTTTTGGGACGTCTAATCATTAGACCACTGGATCAATATTATCTATTGTGAAATTAAACAATTAAAGCCATTTTAATGTTTTATTTTACTTTTTACGCGAACATAGATCGCAAAGGTATCGTAACAGTCTTTTCGTGTAATGTAACAGTACATTTTTGCTTCTACAGCACTCAAAAACAAAATTTTCAGTGTAATTAAAATTTAATTTATTACTTTCATTCTAAGGCTTAGAAATTATAAACTTTACATTGAAAGTAGTCCACCAAAAGAGCAGACTTTTTCAATAATGTGAGGCAACTTCAAAATCTACTTCCAAAACTATGTAACCTAACAGTCCACGCTCACACGTTCATAGCTCCGAAATAACAAGGGATACAAAAAGTTTTATATAAACAGAAAATGGTACTACAGAATCATACTTTTAGATGCATGGATCAAATATATTTAAAGTACTGAATTCCATGTGTTTTCAGAGCAATTTATGTTGAAATGTACGTACGAATGTAACGTAACTGTCTGCGTTTTGTTTCATATGTATGTATGTATATGTGAAAGTGTTTACCTTAAAATGGCCATAAAACAAGTAAACGAGCAGGCACCATTTTGCGGATTATGTCGTTGAATTCTCCGGACACTATAAAATAATTGTGCATTGCCGGATTTTGTTGACAATTTTTTCCGATCTTGATATTGCTTGAAGCGATATGAAGTGCTTAAAAAACATGAAAAGTTACACATATTTCTTACTTTAAATGCAATTTAAAAAAATAGCTGTCTGAATTTTACTTGTTCGACCTTGAATATTATTTCAAGACAGTCTTAGCTTCAAGAAAAACCATGTTTGAAGGATGTGCTCGAAAACGAGGCCAGCTAAAATGCCGATTCCTGTGAAAATGCACATGTAACACATGTATGAGAAGAAAACGTTATTAGTCCACCAGATGCGAAGTTTAGGACGCTTGCTAGAACAAATTTGGATTGTCAAAGTTTTTTTAATTCTTTACAGGTAAGGTAGCCCTAACAACAATGAAGAAGAAGCATCATTTACCATTGCTGCTACCATAATAGTTGTATCATGGCCTAGACCTGGTGATTAAGTATTTATATTTTATTGCTTGTCAATATTCGGAGTAGGTTCTAAAAGTTTTAACAAACAAAACGCAAATCCAAGATGGCGTACCGTGAACCCCTTAAGGTCAGCAGCATATTGAAATATTTATATATTAACATATGAAATTGAATATTTTTTTAGATGCCACATAAAAAATTTATAGATTTCATACAATTTTTTTTCTTTTAATTTTTCCAGCGTTTCGGTACTTTCGGCGCAATCGAAAGAAACATATCGATAAAGTAATTAAAGGGTAAAAATCCATATGCGAATGAACTCAAGCTACGTTTGCAATTGTGGCAAGAATTGCAAAATGAGAGGGTTGCATTGCAAAAGATACTGAAATTAAATTAAATAAAACTATCGCATACCATTTTTTCCATAACTTTTGTACAATTCACGAACATTTTCCTTGTTAAGGGTGTACAATTTACAATTTGGAATTGGATTTTGCTATAAATGAAAAAAGAATAATTTTTAATGTGTTTTTTTTTTTTATTCGAAAGTATGGTTAATTATGAAAGATATTTTTATTTCAATGATTTCCTCGGCTGTTCTTGCAGCAGTCCATACGATGAACCTAATTTTTCAGTACATTTTCGACTATTAGGAGCTTTACTTGACCAATGGCTATATCTATTTCGTCCTTATTCAAATGAATACTCCATCAATGCTGGAGTTCCCCAGGGTAACATTCCTTTTCCTTTTTTTCATCGATTATCTTCTGTCTTCGACCACTAACCCAATTGATTCCTTTGCGGACAACAGCAAGATTTGTCAATCATATTGCCAAGCATATCCCAAGCTCTGTGGAGATTAAGAGAGCGAATGGTGCTTTATGAATGACACTCTCTCAAATGATTTAAAAAACAATCTCCGAGTGGGGTCATTCAAATTGGGTAGATTTTAATGTCTCATAGACGAAAGGATTATTCTCCTCCACCCAGTATCGTACCTAAGGGGGGCCGAGGGCGCGGCCGCCCCAGGCGCAAGGCTTAGGGGCGACAAAATGGTCGTGAATTATATCTCATTTTGCTAGGGTTTTTTGAAATGCAAAAATGAGAACTTTTTTTTGAATGAATGAATGAAACAAAATCGGTCTAAGAAATTTTCATAGTTTTAGTGAAATATATCTCATTTTGCTAGAGTTTTTGAATGTAAAAAGTGAGAATCTTTTTTTTTCTGGTGAGGTAAATGAAATTATTATTGAAATAATAAGTTTTTTGCCGCGAGGCTGGCGTAGATATTTCGAAATCAACAACTCTTGACATTCTGGGCATATCGATTCAATCTGATTTGAGGTGAAAAGATCATGTGTTCGATGTGTCAAAAGAAGCGGCTATGTATTGTTATCATCATTTATAGGGAAATTATTCGAATTTAAGATAAAAAGTAATTTTAATTATTTCTTATCAAAAATTTAGTGTATTTGCATTGAAATCATTTATTTGGCAAATGTAATCTAACATTTTCTCACAGAGTGTATGGTAAAATATTGCAAAAATATCAGTATCAGTATTTTTCGAAACGAAGTTTTCCAAATCGTAACTCCGTCACTTACAGTATTATTCGTATGGGGCCGTGGCGTACCGTGCATTCGCGCGCCCTAGGCAAAAAATTATTACCGATAAAAATTTTCGTGGTTAGGACCTCAATTTTCACATTCAAAAACTCTAGCAAAATTTGAAATATTTCACTAATACTGTAAAAATTTCCATCTACACATTGAAATTTACTACATCGATGTAGTTTCATTCACTGAAAAAAAGGCCCTCATTTTTCACTTTCAAAAACCCTAGCAAATTGAGATATATTTCACGAGTTTTCAGGTCAAGGAAGGAGTCACAAACATGAAAATTTTAAAATGCGATATCTTGGCGAAAAAAAACCATATTTGAGCAAACTCAACGGCATTTGAAAACAAAAGACTTGAACTTTAAAATCTCATGCATAGTTTTTTGATAAAACAAATTCGCGTTGCTACATAGCCTCAAATATGTCAAAATACTGTGTTTTTTGCAATTTTAGGTTAGAATATTTCGAAATTTTGACGTATAGGGGGAAAACGGGTTGCAGATTCGGTTTCAGAGGGAAAAATACATGGAAATACCATATTGCCATCCAAGAATCAGAGCACAAACATCTTTTTGTGAACCTGTGTAATTTTTAGTAATACAGCTTTTTAAATTTTAAAGTTAGTAAAATTCTTGGATTATGGTATATTTTTTAATATCGCTCAGGCCCGGATTTACCTTAGAGGCACACTAGGCCAGTGCCTAGGGCGGCACGGTTTTAGGGGCGGCAAATATTGGGAACTTTAAAATTTTTTTTTTGTAATTTTTAAAATTTATTTACACAGGAGGAAAAAAGTGAAAATAATGGGATTGTGTACACTAAATTACCTAAAAAAGTTAACAAGCAAAAAAAAAATGTCCTCACTTCTGATATTATAAAATTTTTTTACTATATTTACTAGTGAAGAGGGGCGGTAATTTCTGTCTGGCCTAAGGGCGGCAGATTTCTAAATCCGGGCCTGATATCGCTATACTAATAACATAACTTTACTAATATCTATTTTGCAAAGTAAAATTTTACATTATGTATTTATGTATTCGAAATTATTATGCAAAATATTTCGGGAAGAAGAAAAAATTTGATTGTATGAAATATAAAACGTCGTAATGTGTAAAATATCTGCCGACTGGTCGAGAAGAAATTTGCCATGCATATGAAAATTAATGTTTGAAACATAATACAAATAACCTGTCCAGAGACAACAATCATGAAAAACTATAGTTACAAAGATTTCAGTTCTATCCAATCTATCCGAAGTCTTTAGTCTCAGTAATCTGCCGATGTGCCACTTTGGCTGTACTCTTAAACCGGCTCTGCATTTATAAGGGATTTGGAAAAAAAAAACTTAATAGTTTCTTAAAATCGTTGCAGGATAAAGTTCACATGAAAATTTTCACTCGCTGTTTAAAAAATTTAACCATATTTATATTAAGAAATATGAAAACTTATCCTCACTACCGCCTTTATTCCAACTTAAATGCAAAGTTTGAATTGTTTATGGCATTTAATTTTTTTTTTTTGCTCTTTTTCAAAATGCTACAATTTTTCCAAAGCAGCCCTGACAGTAGCAGCGCCTAAGGATAATTTTAATTGAATTGCGCTAAGAATCCTTTTAATGAAATCCAACATCAAACGCGATATGAAAAATTGTGTTGAAATTAGAATCGCGTTCATGCGTCGTCGCCGTCATCGTCATAAGCTGAGCTGAGGTTAATTTAAAAATACGACAGGTCCAAACAACAGAAGTAAAAATCTGGAAAAGATCAAAAGGCATCATACAAAGCATCGGTATACAAAAATACGAAAGTAAACAAAATGAAAACCTGACAACAGAATATCAGAAACAGAAGTAAAATCTTGACTGGCAATGGGTGCATAAAAGTTAAATTTCGCAGGTGTCGCGCGAATAACGAAAATATTTCGTGTAGAGAATTATTAAGCTTTTAAATTGAACATCTCAAAAGCATCCCTTATAAAATTGAAACGATGAGGTATAGATTGATTAACCAGGTTGAGAAAATGCTATAGGTACTGTTACCATTTGTTGAGCCTTCAAACATGGTGGTTGCCCAGCTAAATTAACTTGCAACTTACTCAATACGGATGCCTAGAGGTTGAAACGTGAAAAAAATAATAATGCCAGCAATGGAAATAGTGTTGCCAGGTTTTTTGGGCAGTTTAATTTATCAAGATTTCAAAAATAAAAATTCAATTTTACTAAATTGTTCTTCTAAATCCGTTGGACCAGTTCGAAGCACTGTGCCACTGTAATTTAAAATACAACTTCAAAATTGTAGTATACAGCGCAAAAATATTTGGGGTCACAAATTGCTTAGAAGGATATAGACTCGAAAATATGTACATATGTCATATCGACCTACCATATAAATTTTTTCACAAAAGAAGGCATAATTTCAAACTACCCTAGTAGCAAGGGAGGAGATTATCAAGTCAAAATTCCAACTAACAAAAGGGTGATATCTTTAAATTAAAAAGCTACTTTGCCTTTATAGCGAAACTTAATTTTATAATATCTTACTAGTGCAAAATATAAGACCACAATAAAGAGAGACGTGAAAATGTTTTGTTGGGACATGGTGTCTCATGTCTTTATAAGGAATTTATTGTGTGCAGTACAAAAACACACATGAGACATGCCAACTTTTGTCTCTTATGTGTCTTTATATCGTGCATAGCAGAGTGCTTGTAAATATATTTGCTGAGATGTCGTGAGTGTGTCTTTATACTGTAGATCAGCGATGGGAAAGTACAGGCTTTTTCAGCCCCCGTGGCCCTTTCCGTTATTTGACGCACAAACAAGCAACAAAAAGTTCGCAGAATTTCAACGCTATCGGCGTACAGCGTTGAGTTGAATTCCAATGAAAACAAAAACAACACACACAGGTATGAGCGACTGCGCCGCATTGTGTTTCGACGAATGTAGCAATTGTTTTTGTTTGTAGTGCGATCTGTTTTTTTTTGTGCTGTTGCCGAATTTGGAAATGAAAGCAAAAAACTTTAAAATTTATTTTGTTGTTGCTTGATGTTGTTGTTGTGCCCTTTTGCTATGGTTCCATGCCCACCACTGCTGTAGATAATGAAAAGCTTATAAAGACAGCAGCTGGCATGCCTCGTATATCAGACGTTCTCTTACATTCAGAACACTTTCTGACCGACACATCTTGGAATCGCTCCAAATTTTTTTTAAATATTCTAGGCATTATATTAGTGGACACGAAAATCAGGAATAGATTTGTTATCGAATATATCGAAAGACATCGAGTTGCGAAGGTCAAAGGTTTTACGTTTAAGTCAAATGAAGTTTTATCGATTCGGGACAACAGTGTAGCGGCGCGCAGTATTTTCAGAAGTGCGCGGAAGAATTAATTTATTTGGGAAAGGCCGTATTTGGCGACCACTCAGAAAAAATTAGTTTTTAAAGGAAATTTGACGAGGAATTCAGTGGTATTTTTTTTAGTTTTTTATAGAATGGTATTCACTCTAAAAAATAACTTTAAACAATTGTTTTGTTATAAAAATTATTAATTTTTCATTTAATGCCCAAGGAAAATTTTACAAGAAAGCTGATCTCTTTAGCTTTAAAACGATATAAAAAAATAATTTTTGCGTTAAAATTTACCGGAGATATAACTATTTGAATATGAGCGTAAAACACCAAAAAACGTAAAACCTTTTACCTTCTCAACTCGATATCTTTCGATAACAAATCTATTCCTGATTTTCGTGGCCACTAACATATAGCCTAGAATATTTAAAAAAAAATTGGAGCGATTCCAAGATGTGTCGGTCAGAAAGTGTTCGGAATGTAAAAGAACGTCTCATATGTCTTTATTTCGCAGACATAACAGTCACTTGAGAGACATGCTGCCTCGTGTCTTTATACTATTAATTATTTGTCCTTTTTATAAAGGCACTTGATCAAGACAAATGTGAAAACTGTATGATTCATTTATAACGTATAGTACACATAATATGTAAGTACATCTTAGTCATCATCTTCTTTTCCAGGTCTTTTCAAGACAAGCAGAAAGACAACATATATAAAGTATAAAGACAATTTCCTCGCCTTATTATCTTTCAAGAGACTCTCTCTGAGCTGTTTAAAAGGTACTTCAAAAAACACCTGAAAGAGACTTTGTTGACTTTATTTATGTTATTTATTATGCAGATTGTAGAACTTCATTATATTTAATTTTATTTTATTATCTAATTTAATTTTTAGTTAATTTACAAATACAAAATCCTGCGCGTAGTGTGGCCACCGTGACATAATTGTTGTCACTTGTGACATACATTTTTTTGGTGGTGAAATATTTGAAAATAAAATTATGCTGACATAAAAAGTGATATAATTTAACATGGCCAACAAAATATGTGACATAAGCTTAGTTGAAATCTTTCGGTTTCAATCGCCATGAAATTTTTAGTGCTTTCATTTTCGAGCACAGAAGTGGAACGAATTTTCAGCGTTATGAACCTAATTAAAATAAAAATACGTAACCGAATTGGTTTGCCAGTATTAAACTCATTAACAAGAATCAAAATCCAGAAATCGATGTTGTCATGATTTTGTTTTCGATATCGAAGATTAAGAGCTATCTATTGTAGACAGTATATAATGCTACAAAGATTGTGATAGTTATCCCTAGAAGAAGAAGAATTTAATGAAACTATTTTATTCTTTAGTGAAGTTTCCGAATTACTGTGAGTTGTGAACAAAGTCTGTTTTTTTTTGGTAAATGTCTAGATGATGGAGCCTTTGTTCGGAGGGTAGTAGAAGAGTAAAAGTTTTGGTTTAGGTTTTGGAGGCATACATTGGAAGTCACCGTTCCAAAATATTTTATGCTCTAGAAAATATTCGATTTTTACCTCCACTCTCTGCGCGACCACCTCCTTATACTTGTTTAGAGCCGTCTAAGATCATACCCACCTTTTCCTCCCTTCGACCGACGATACCCTCATCCAGTGCTGCCGTTTGTACTACTATAGTACTTTTGTACTACCCTTCAGCCACGCGTACTACTGTACTACCCAACCTTCAAAATGTACTACCGAAAATTTGCACCAACCAATGCGAAATTTGTACTATCCCACCGTTCTTTGATCTCTCATGATTCAATTACATTGGCATTATTTAAATCTTGAAGTGTCAAAATCATCGCTCGTTATTTTGGTTTACTTATTTTGACATTAAAAAATTTTAACATCGCATCAACCATTAAAATTTAACTATGAAAAATTCATACTTTTTAAACGCGGCCAATTTCGTTTGTAATAATTTTTTTATGCGTAGTTATAGGGGCGCCGAAGACCTGTTGCGTGTGTTGAGAACTCCACACGGGTGAGACTTTCCCATGTTGAATTCAACACGGGAAATTTTAATTCAAACCGCGAATTCTCAAGCGTATTGATTCCAATACAAAAGTAGGAAATCATATATTTCAGAATCCAGAAGGTTTGTATAGAAAAATTTATTATGATGTGTACGACAAAATTCTTTCGTCACTGAGAATCTGGTTTTGGACAGATTTAGCAAAGTTTCCAGATCCCTTGATGCTCTTGTACTTCGCAAAGATTGTGATGTTGATAAAATATTAATCTTTATAAAAACAATTTCAAAAAAGATAATTTACTTAGAGATCGAAACATTTTTGGTGAGCTGAAATGAAACTAAATTGAAAAGTTTAAAAGATATAGTAGATTTTTTACATAAACATCTATAGTATAAGGACCTCATTCCAGAATTCGTTTGATTCGTGAAATTGTTAATGACTATATCTGCATCATTTTGCTCTAATGAGAGGAGTTTTTCGACCCTTAAGAGGCGTTCAACGATGGATTGAAAACGTTTATACATATCATGTTCGGATTTTACACATGTACCACAAGTTGGCTGATAAAATAGACAAGGAAAGAATGAAGAGTTTCTGACAAAATAAACATTTTTTACTTACGCAATAATTAGTGAGAACTTTATTGTAGACATCCTACATTACTTCTTCATAATCATGATTCTGTAAGATTATCGACAATTTAAAAATATCATCATTTTCGAACCTCCCCCTCACGCGTTTCAACGAATTCCACACCTTTAAAAAACAATTTCAATTTCTTCATAATCATGATTCTGTAAGATTATCGACAATTTAAAAATATCATCATTTTCGAACCTCCCCCTCACGCGTTTCAACGAATTCCACACCCGCTTTTAAAACGTTATGGCGCCCTTGCGTAGTTATGTATGCAAAACTAGTCATAACATAATAAATGTTTTTCATGTAACAATATTCATACTATAATAAATGAATTTCAACAAATACTAGGTATACTTTTATTAATACATAATTAATTTTTATCATATGAGTAAGTGTCAGTAATCATATATTAGTGTAGTACTACCCATTTTCACAAAAAAACACCCAAAAATTTAAAATTGAGCACTTAAATTTTTTTTAAAACGACAGCACTGCCCTCATCTAGACATATACTTTATTTTCTGTTTATGTTTATGTTCCTGTTATGTTTAAAATAAATTAATTTTCATATGTTATGATATACATACAAAAATAATATTTTTTTATTACTAAAATTATTGTATTGAGCTATATTATATGTGTGAAAGAGTTCTTGTTTGGTTTTTTGTTTTTCAATTCTCGCTAGAGAATTATGTCACTGACTATATTTTGGGGTCAGCGTGACATAATTTTTTTGTGGCTGGTGGCAACGTTGCCTGCGCGATACCTACTAGGCTACCTGTCATATATTATGTAACATGTCAATGGCGAATCATATCTGCCTCACATTTGCTTTAGTAAAGTGACAAAAAAAGAACTATAATGTGTCCTAACTCATGTGTCTCAAAAAAAAAAACATGAGCCACAGTATTAAGACATCAAAGACATGCGGTCTCTATATCATGATTTTATAGCTATTTCTAGCAAGATTTTATAACACAAAATTTAGCTACAAAGGCAAAGTATCTTATTAATTAAGCTTTTTTAAAGGCAACACTGTTTTGTAAACTGGATTTTCGTCTTCAGAACTTTCCCTGATGCTACTAGGGAACTTGTCTGGAATTGCTCTATTTTTAAAGTTTTTAATTTGTTTTTTAAAGACCTGAGAAAGGTGCTTTACAAAGACTCTCTAAAGGTAATACAGTGGGAAACTTGACTTAACACTTTATCCCTCGTCACTTTGTGAACTTAATAACTCTGTTCAAAATTTTTAAACAATTTCTTGATATGTTTTTACTTATTCAATAATGTTTTTCACAAATGCAACTAAATTTGGTTCAATGATGAGTACTAAGTCTTTACGTAGTACAAAATAAAAAAAAAAAAACCTGTCAACACTGGTCGTAATTCGAGTTACATCGAAAAAGGCACAAGAGGCGCTATGCTGAAAAAAGCATTCGTATAGCGAATTCAATTTGGCAGCCGCTGAGGTTTAGCAGATTGCCTTTTTTTTCATTTTTTTCGCTTCGGATAACGAAAGGCGAAAATCTTTTTTTAAATGGCGTCGGGTGAAGGGTTAAATTTTGCTGTTCATCAAGCGAACTTTTTTCGTCGTTTGACTACGCTTAGCGCGTTCAAGTGGCAGTAATTGAACGCGCGCAGTATTAACAACTGAGGGATGAACAGTAGCGCAGCGGCATCTTTATAGCAAGACACGTTGCTTTACGTATATCAAATAAATAGGTCCTCGGGGAGTGCGTTGGAAAAGTCAAAATGTTGATTAAAAGTTTTTCTTTGATTTAATGCAGAAGCATAAAAAACGCAGGAAAATGCCATTAGGAAGTTTTTCTTGAAGCGAAGTGTGTAGTTGAACGGATTCAACACAATATATTATCATTTTGTGATAAAAAAAAAAGCTTATGCTACTATCTACCAATTAGCATAGCAATAAGTTATGCTTGACATTTCCGCTCAAAATTAGCGTGCATCGTTTTTTGCTGTCTCATTTTTGCTACTGCCCGTCCGTCACCTTCATCTACATTAATTTTTCTCTCTTATGCCGCACAAATATCTGTAATAATTTTTACCCACTGACATTTGCAGCGCGCTTCCGATATCCGCCCACTATGGGCTGCTTGCAACACCCCAACCACTGCGATTTCAAAGACCTTTAAGTATTTTGAAAAAGATTGAAATGAAAGTAAGAGAAAGTAAGCGAAAAAAGCAAAGCTAGGGAGAGAACTCAGCTAGCGAAAAAACTATTAAAGTGTTTTATGGACCTCGAGACAAGCACAAGAAATAATGGCGTCTAACGACGAAGATTTAAGGGTTTCGTTTTCCTAATGTACGACCAAACGAGCGAGAGTCTATGAACGAAAGAACATTCGCCGCTATCAACTTGGAACGGGAATGCGAAAATGATGCGATGCATTGCAATGCGATGCGATGCGCTCCGTTGTACCGCGATTCTTTGCTACTGCTGATGATGTTGGTGGTAACTGGCAGGATTCGTTGATGGCTGTTGGATGTTTGTAAGCAGCATGTGACGATTTTCGGCAATGGTAATGATTTCTTTTTTATGCTTTTTTTTAGATTCTTTTGGTTTCTGCTTTTGCACACACTCACAGCACTAGAAGTGATGGAAAAAGACGAATGACTGAATTCCTTGTGGCGTTATTATTTAAACGCAACCTAGTAAGTACAGAAAGTGGCAACAGAAGCATTGAAAAAGTTGGAAATCCAATAATTTGTTTCTGGATTGCAAAAATTATTCTCCCAACAATGTTGGGTATTTATAACTGAGGTAGTTCTTTTGCTAGATATTGGTATGTATAACATGTCGAAGAAAGAGCCTGACCGTCCGTGCACTGATTTAATATTTGAAAACTTATAAGTAGTATTTTGAAAAGTGTCACGCCAATTTAATTGAGCTCTCTTTGATCCAATAAATAATAATTGTTACCATATCTTGCTTAGCAAATTCAACAGCATAGATTGCATGGCTTGCGAGATATTCGTAATAAAATTTCCAATTTTTCATTTCATTTCATTTCATCTGTAGATCATAGGAATGTGGCAGAGCAGATGGAACTGTCCTGGTGAACACATAATCAGCTTCTTCGAAAAGTTATGGCATTCAGGCTGGCCATCGGTCTCCTTTTGATTTGGAAATGTGTCTTTAATTTTGTCTTCTTTCAAAGGTTGGTATGTTTCCAATATACTATTAGTTCCCTCATTTTCACTGTGAACAATATTCAAGTATTAAATGCAGAAATTCCATTTTCTAACGCTTTCTTATTAACATCTTCATAATAAAATTCAGCAGTTTCTTTGCAACTTTGTCTCAACTCTTCAGAATTCAGAGTTTTCAAGCGAAAAAAGAAATCAAAACGTTTACTAATTTTCTTATACGAACTTAATCGCTGTTTTAGATGAAAGCTCAGAGTATCAATTATGGGAAAAAATGTTTCTACTTTGAATTTCTCTCTTCCATTCAGTTCGAAAAAACTCTAGCGAGAGCTTCTGCGTTTTGTTCTTTGAGATAGGTCCTTGTAATCAGATTCCGGGTTTCTTTTTTTAGTGGACGATTCGAAGTAATCAAATTTATCCCTTAGGTTAATAATAAAATTATCAAGTGAAGTAACCATATCAGTTCCAACGTCCAGTGTTATTGTTACTTTCTGAAGTTATTTATTTATTTTGTTTATTCTTTCCAATATAGAGTTCCAAATTTCTGTTAGTATAATATATTATAGCTTTTCTATTTTTCTGTACAGATTACGGGTTTCATCTCTAGTTTCTCGTGTTTGCTTTGTATCTTTTGCGATGGACATCAAAGCTTCTATAATATGTTGACCATCTGGTTTGTGAAAGACTTTTAACCTAAATGCTCTGGCAATATCGGTGGGTAGAGCCCGAAAAAAATTGTACACTTTTTGAACCATTTCAAAAAACTTTGTTGCCTCCAGCACCATTGGACACCTACCAACTTTAGTGAATGTCCCGCACATGGTACAGAGGTGGCAAATTCACATTTCTCCTTGATTCTTGCTTGTATACCAGTCTACTTTCCCGACATATTTAAAGCATTGTCGTAGCTTTGTACTCTGTAATCTTTTATGGGAATATCATGATTCTCTAAAAAATTCAAGATGGTTTCCGCTAAATACTCAGATTTATGCTCTTGAATAGGTACAAATTTCAGAAACCTTTCAACAGAAACGCGGTCATTTACGTATCGAATTATTAAAGTCAGCTGGTCAACATGAGACAGATCGGGCGTACTGACAACGCTAATGGAAAAGTATTTTGCTAATTGAACCTCATTTCTAAAAAAATTTTTAGGGCCTGTTTTCCCATTACGTCAATAAACTCATTACAAAAATTCGCTGATAAATAAACAATGTTACCTTTTCCAGGATTCCCAAATTTTTTTTAGTGATCTGAAAGAAATAGATCAAATTCACTCAATAAATAATTCCAAACAATCCAAATAATTTCCATTATTGAAAGATCCTAAGATTTCATTGTCACCGCAAAACGGAAGTCCTCTCGATGCCAAAAATTTTACAACAGCTTCATTTCGTCTAAATACATTTCACCAGCAATCCACTTCTTCTTGATGTTGAGATAATAAGTCAATATCTTCTGTACCAACCGCTTTACTTCGTGCCAGATAAGTCATCACATATTACTTATTTGCTGGGCTATTTCCATGTGTTAAAATTATGTGATCAATGTGCTTCCAATCATTACATCCACTTGGAGAGCATAGATTTATATCAGAAGGGTTAAACAAGGAGCATGAAAAACAAAATACAGAGTTTTTGGTAGGCGAGTACAAAAACCATTTTCTTTCGACTTTTTCATTGTTCTTCAATTTGCGAATAAATAATACTTTGTTGAAATACCTAGTAACTGATTTATTATCATCTTTGTACGTTCTGAATGTCTCGGAAAATTTGGAATCTTTATTTTGAAAAAATGCAGGTCCCTAACGAATCAAAATTTTCTCCCTGAACTGAATCAAGGATAATGGTCAACGAGATAACTTCAACGTCGAAATACAAATACTAAGCAGCATCATTAAAAAATACGCCTCTTCTGCAGATGAAATATGACTCACCGAGCTCAGATCTATTTTGGAATAAGTTCATTTGTTCAACATTACATTCATGTTACGTAAGTTCAGCATAGATAAGGTGGATAACTACACTTTCTTGTTAAACGTCATAATACCTGATGTTCCTGTCAATAATAATGAAATCCAAAAATAGTGGGTTGAATTGTGGTATGAATATTGTACTTCTATGTAGCTACGTATGAACATTGCTTACCAACAACGTGTCGAATATTTATCTTCGACGTATACTGAAATTTGGTAGAACAGGGCAGTCTTCAAAATAATTTTACTCATAAGATGCTGAAAAGTTGCGATTTACGTTCAAACTGTATTTTGGAAATCGAAATAGATTGGAAGAACTTTATTCAAGTCACTGTCTTAAGTCTGTCGACATGTATTGTATTGAAACCCCAAAGATAACAGGATACGCTGCCGCCTTAAACTATCTTGTAAGACTTCGCTATATGATAAAGAAATGTTGCGGAGAAACGAATTCACTTTCTTACAATGTTACTGCAATAGATAAAAAACACAAATGATGATACATCAGATTAAGGCTTAATTCAGACATTGATGGGAATAATATAAAATGGTTATCTTAATAAGCCCTACAGCCACCTTGCCGAACAGAATTGGTGTTGTGTAATTTGTCGAGGCTTCAACTGGCTGTTCCAAAAGATATATTTAAATTGTTACTTTTTTTATATTTAACCAAAATTAGTGGTCATAGTAAGCAACTTGTCAAAAACTGACTTAAATATGACCCAGCACTGCCTTCGAAAATCTACTTTTATAAAATACAAAAAAATCGTTTTACTGAATGCCATAATTCACTCATACACAAACCCGCACTGGGAACAGCCCTAAATACAAATCAACGCAAAAAAAAATGCGCTGGGTAGCGGAGTGCAATACGCAGTAGTCAGCTTCAGAAGGTGCTGCCAACATGGTTAAATAGACAAAAAAAAAAAAACCAAATCTAAAGAAAACGTTGACGAAATAGACCATGGTACAGGAAAAGTGAAAAGAGCTAAGAAACTGCTACAGAAGATGGTGATGAAAATACAAAAAAAAAAGCAAACAAACGAAATAGGAGAAAATGAAGAGCAGGCCATCATCATCATCAACTGCAACAACAACAGCAAGTGGCAAAATCTTGGTCACAAACAAAAACAACAACAACAGAATTTCGACACGCGGGTAAACGGGCCTGGGTTGTGGGTGGTACTTTTTCGTTGCGACTTTGTTAAGCAATATATTTTCGTCCGTCTGACATTAACTGCTATCGCACGAAGAGCCTTCATAGACGAAAAAGTCGACATGGAAGCACAAACCCTATGGACGATTTATTGACAGTACTGCTACTGTGAAGAAATGCAGGCAGCTATTGGCGGTTCACTCTTGGGTTCGCTTTGGTTTCTGTTCCATCTTTGCAGTTGAAGAATTTTTTTTTTTTTTTTTTGGAAAGCGATTAGAATTTTTATACGACTATGACTATACTTCACAAACGCTTGAGGGCGTTGAGGCACAAAAGCAGCAGCAGCAGCAACAACTTGAAATCGTCCTACTGCGTTTTCTTAGATGGCATCTCAAAACGAGCGAGCACATTCATCTTTGCTTTTACTGTTGCGGGGGTGTCTAACTGGGTGGTATCGTTGGGGGTGGTTAGGGGTACAATCAACGTAAGACGACGACGACAACAACGACACAAAATGCCGTTTTGTGAACAATAAATAAAAGTGAACTGTGTTGGTTGGTTGTTAAATTCTTGCGGGTGGTAGGGTGCATCTGAAAATAAAAAATTCAATTTCAAGTAAAAGTGCCATTGCAAAGATTCGTTAAATATTGTTTTAATCCGACTATAATTCATATACATACATACTTCCACTATTATAAATTAATAGATGGGACTAATAATGGGACTTCATCTCTACGCCCGAAGTGGCCAAATCATCGCCCAGATATAACTGTTTACCGCGGTACATAAAATAGAGAATATGGAATTTTCACACATCCGCTAAGGAGTTCCTAGGGGATATGTTGCCAACTTTCAAGTTAGAAAATTTTACCTTTGTACTTAATATGAATTTTTGGAAATTCGAATCCCAAGGCGCTATAATAAAATACAAAAAATAAAAACTTTCTCAACAAAAAAGCCTATTTCACGAGTGGCTGTTCAGGGATCAACGCCAGGGCCTATCGAAAAATCTTGATTTTTTTTTGTTAGGATGTTATCGCTAAAAGCTAAATTTGTTACATAAAAATTTTCAGTTCTATACGGTTTCACATAGGAGTCCAGTGAACTCGAGACACAAGCACGAAATTATGAAATAACTTTTGGTACACAAAGCTAATGTGCTCAGACAAGTGGGTATGGCTTTATGGCTGGTAACGCCGATACTGCTTTAATAGAACTCGTAGAGTGTGTAAATTCGCTTTATCATCAACCATGTTAAAGGAACAACAAAAAATGTCCCCAACACCTAGCACTATAATTTTATCATAACTACTAGGGGTACCCGCGAATTCGCCACGTTGTTTTTTTTCATAATGAAATTATTCTCCTACTATCAGACATTCTATATTATCTCTTCAAAAGTAGAAAAACAAAACAATTGAAAGAAGAGTTTGTTCTTTTAACCTCGAAGCCAAATTCAAACGATACAAATGGAAAGAAAAAAACAACAACAAAAACAATACTGAATTCAAGAAGCAGCATACGCATAAGCAACTAAAAGGCAAAAGAACAATTTTTGTTTGATGTTTTGCAAAAACTTTATTGTAAAATAAAGAATATTTAGCTTGAGAAAATAAAAAACACAAGTATACAATAGTCTTCTCTAACATAAATATATTATTTTAAAAAATAAATTATTAAAATCAGTTCAGTGTATTTTGCGCCAAAGCGTTACAAACCATTCTAGTATATGCAACTTTATATAAATAGTGTAAATGTGCATATGAAAAGTTAGTAAAACGAAATAAGTAATAAGTCTCAAGATTTGGGTCACTTCATCTGCAATTTCCTTGAATTACCTGCCAAATTAAAAAAAATATAGAAACTCTGCATTTTAAAACATAGAAATACTTTTAGGCAACAGAAACTACATAAGAAGATGAAATGTCATAGACATAATAGAAAACTTTGTCTTTAGATATATTCCACTTATAAATAAACAAATTTTCAATACACCCCAATAAGTAGTAGCGTTTCCAGCTCTAGCAGTTCATCACCCACAAGGGCTTTCTTACTCATGTGCATAAGTATGGGTATATTGCTGCCCTACGCGCGTTGATGATTCACAGGATTCTGGGATACATCTTAGCCGATGCCGACACTTGCTGCCACATCATTTCTTCCATCACTCGACGCAGCTCAGCGCCTTCGGCATATTTTAATTGCCTAATTTTGCAGATTGAATGATGGGAAATGTTTACGTTCCTCGCCTCCGGTTCGGTTCGCTAAGTCTCTGTAAGCGAGCCGTTTTAGGGGGTTGATGCTGCAGCTTCCAAGGGTTCATAGTCGTCGTCGTTGTTGTCGTCGTCAAGTGATGAACGGCTGTTTGGCATTTTAAAATTTTTTGGTTGTCGCCAAAGTAGCGTCATTTTTGTTGTTGTCGTCGTCGTCGTCATTCTTAGTTTACTCTTTATTTTGCTGTTGTTTATTCTGAGGCTCTAGGCAAATTATGGTACCATATTTTAGGCTAATGTTCCCAATGTTTTCAAACCCATCTCTTGCAGCTTCTGGCAAATCCGCTAAATTATTAAGCGCAAGGTATGCGACATTCAACTGGAGCAGCATTCGGCATGCAGCAAACACTGGCTGGTTGAATGGTTGACTTGTGGTTGGAGGTGGCTGCAAGCGGAAATTGGAGGTGGCAGTGCTGCTGTTGGTAGTAGTAACCTTACCCTTCGCTTTCGTTCTGCTTAATGTTTTGGAAAAGTAAATGAGCAAATGAAAAGGGATTAGAAATTGAAATGTTTGCCAGTGCACACAAATTTCTCTTGAAATGGAAATTAATTTTGTTTATGGTTTTAATTGGAGTGCAAGCAGAGGGTAATTAAGCGCTAAAACAGTTGGCACAGCCCCGGAGTGTTAGGTAGCATGGACTTTGGCAAGAAGGTCGGTCAGTTATTGTTACGCGACTTGAAAATTAGTTAAATCGTTTTAATGTTTGAAATTATCTTAAATACGTAAAATAGAGTTCGCAAATTTTGGCATATCTGAAAACTTATTGAGGATCAACCTTAGATTAGAAGTCTAAGTTTTTATTATATCCACCGTGAAAGCTTAGGTCTAACAATATTTCAATAAACAAATTGCCAATAAATAATTCAATTGGATATAAGAACTTTTCAAGTTAATACTCAAAAATCTTCATAAAACAACAGAAAAATGGTGACAAAAAAAAACTCATGCGAAAGTTGCTCCCAAAATGCTTTATTCTAATTGTCGCATTTGACTGATTAAATGCAAAACATATGACATTTCTGATTTATGAGTCTGGCAAAAGTCAGAATTTGTTTTGCAATCATATCGAATTTTTTTTGCACATACACACACATATGTATATACACATCCTTTTACTTCCGCACACAAAAAAGTTTCATTTTTTATGGCATAATAATTTGCAGCCACTTGAAATTCGCATTTTGAGATTTTTTTTTATAACATTTGCCAAAAAACAACAGGGCTGGTAATCACAATGCTGGCAGTAACTGAGCCCGACTCATAGAGAGCATACACTGAAAAAAAAGCAACAATATTATAGTTTTTACAGAAAGATTTATATTTGGTATTTCGAAATATTTTAGTGCAACAGAAAGAAGATAGATATATTACATTTAATATATTTGCTAAAACGTCGATTTTCGCCAATTTTGCGCTTATCTTTTAGGTACAGAAAATTCTTTACAATAATTATTTCATTCTTGCAAGTATTTGTTTTGTTGCGATTTTTATAACCTATACCGAGTGTTTATTCACACTGACATTCCGTTTGCTACGCATAGAAGTGGGCGTGACCGGTCAAATGGGGGCAATTACAAGATGTGGGGTGGGAGAGATTCTTCTTCCGGAAAGTTATGTGAACTCCGCAGCTTATATTGATATCGTAAAAAACGGCGTTTTACCTAGCATCAACCGACTAAGCGAGCACGTAGCAAAAGTCATATTTCAAAACGATTATGCACCTTGCCATCGGTCGAAATCGGTAAGTGTCCCACTCACAATAATTATTTTTTACATTTTTTTTTGATAGATTTACAATAATGAACTATTTATTTTTGCATAGGTATATATATAAACATATTATGTGTCAAACTAAAGGTAATTAAATTTCCTAGGAATAATATTCACATTACTTTTTCGTTGGCATGTTAGTTTCAGCGAAAAAAATTGATTTATAAAAAAAATTTTTTTTTTCGAAATAATGAGAAAAGAGTAAAAATCAACTGCAAATTTTTTTTAAAAAAAAAAAAAATTGGAAAAATCATTCTGTTTTTTATATCATAGTCTATATATTTATGAAGAAAGAAGATATTATTTATGAAAATCCATTAAGAAATGGAAAAGTTATGTAAAATTGAATAAAAAATGGACGAATTTCATTTTTGTCTATTTTTCCGTTTTTTTGTGTCGGTAAGAATTTTTTTAACTCCAAAATGAAAATTTTTTAATGAAATTTTGTTATGTAGATACTTGTATATGCTAGAAATTAAAATGTTGGCTCCACCCCCCAAAGTGGACAAAAACCGCCATAACGGACACAAATTCCCATTTTTGGCCATTTTCTGGTGTGGGGCCAGTTCCGAAAGAATTTTATACACCGCCATCGTGGTCAGCATCCTCGAAAACGGGGGTGACCAATATTTTACCGATAGAAGACGCGGAATATGAGATTTCGTCATTTTGGGGGCGGTTTTTGTCCATTTTGAGGGGTGGGGCCAACTCCATAAGAATTTTGAATACTGCTATCGTATTCAGCATCTTCAAAAACGGGGGATGACAAATGCTTTACTGATGGAATATGCGATTCCAACTTTTTTCTTTGGTCCAAAAACCGAAAGTGACCGATATCTCGAAAACGACGTGAAAGAAAAAAAAATAATTTGATTTTCAGAATCAGCAGCCGATTTTACATAAGAAATGAATAGTGGCACCTAAAGTTCATAAATTTTTTAATTATTTGTAAACTAGTGTTATTAATTATAAGATTTTTATTAGCTTGTGGCCATTTTTTTTCAATATTATATAACTTTTCCATTTCTTAATCGATGTTCTTAAATAATATCTTATTTTCTTCATAGATATATAAACTATGATATAAAAAATAAAATGATTTTTCCAATTTTTTTTGGTTTTATAAATTTGCAGTTGATTTTGACTTTTTTCTCATTTTTTCGAAAAAAAAAAATATTTTTTTAGAAATCAATTTATTTCACCGAAACTAACAAGCTAACCAAAAAGTAACGTTAGCATTATTTATAGAAAATTTAATTACCTTTAATTTGACTTATAGTAAATTTATATATAGATATTGGATCTTAAGATATTTGTAAGTAAGTGAGACCAACTTTTTTTTTTGGTCCCAAAACCGAAAATTACCGATATCTCAAAAACGACGTGAAAGAAAAAAAAAAATATTGTGATTTTCAAAATTAAAATGAATAGCGGTATTCAAAGTTCATTTTGGCTGTAAACTAGAGTAATACGAACTTCACTAATAATTTATTATCAAAAAAAAAATTATCAAAATATAAAAAAAACTGATGAAATGAGCGGGACACATAAATGGTACAATCTGGAAAAAAGAGAAAATAACGTGTTAAAATTGCATCTGTTGACTTTTTGGTATGCAAAAACATTTAGATCATTGAGATCTTGTGCTATAGCTCTGTTTTTGATGACAGCTTCACACGTGCGACCCACACTCTCCACACTTTTCCGCATTTTGTTTTAGATATTGGCATACCAATCTTTCTGTGCGGCAGACCAAAGATCGTCCATATTTGTATAATTTTTTTTACGATTTCAACCTTGACCTCGTTCTAAAGGCTCTCCATTGGATTTAAGTCAGGGCTCCGTGCTGGAAAATTCAAAACTTCGATCTTTTCCGCACAAAACCCATTATTTAGTACTTTGGAGGAGTGTTTAGTGTCATTATACTGCAAAAATATCCTAAGTGGCATGAAATGGATAGCAGGTGGTTTGTCAATGTGCCTAAATATTGAAACTTATCCATTTTGTCCTTGATTTTTATAAGTGAGCCTACACCAAGCCAAGCAAATGCACTGCAGATCATAATGTTTTCACACCAGTGTGTGGTAATCTTCTGGGTAGACCTAGGAATGTACTAGGAAAAAACTCCTCTTTGTGTGTATTTTGTCCGCATTTTCAGCTACATGAAAAATGTGGATGTAGTTTGACAATAGTGGTTGGCATCTCCCATACAAATAAAATACCTAAAACCCTATATTTTCGCACCTAAGGCAGTCTTTTTCCAAAGTTTCAACGAAATCGGACATAAACTCTGCCCGCGCCGTTTACAGGTTTTTGATAGGAAGCTTAAATATTGAGATAACTATTTTTATTCCTCAAGCTAAAATATATGCAAAAAAAAAATAAAATCCATCTCCAAAACTTTGAAAATAAACACCCTAATGTACATACATACATACATATATGTATATGGCAGAACCTTTTCTGAAAAATATTGCAGCGGTTTTGGTGAAACTTTGTATTTGTTCGACATCTTCAGCCTATTTCAACTTTCTTCATTATTTTCTCTATTTTTCCGACTTTTCAGCGATTTTGAATTGTTTCAGCATTTTTCTACATCTTTCAACTTTTTTTGAGTTTTTCAACCGCTTTCAACATTTTTTACATTTCACATTATTTTCGACTTATCCAACCTCTTCAATGACTTTTTAACACATAGTTAAAGGGTGCTTTCAGTGCAGTGTAGGATATGTGAGTTTCGGCCCGGCCGAAGATAGCACCATAACTATAGTTAAATATAAATTTTTCAAGCGATTGAATTTCATGAAAATATCAAAATAATATTACTTTCTGTAAAATAAACTCGCACAAAAACGATTTAAAATGGATTATAAAGAGGAAGAGGAATTTAGAAAGTTCAATTACCGCTAAAATTTAAAATGGAGCTGGAAATGTGTTAGCAGAATTGAAAGTCTGTTTTGGGTAGCGATGGACTCAAAAACTCTTAGGTACTCGGGTGTAGATATTACATAAGAAATAACCTGAAATATGAATTAACTTCAATCAAAAAAAAAAAACATAATTTATTTGCTAAAGAAGCCAATTGTATAAACTTTTTCCCAACTTAGGGTATTCACAAATTCGGTTTAATAACGGAAATGCTACAAAAAATATTTAAACGACATTCGCTGCACTAAGCGAGATAAAATTTGTTTGAAAAGTTGCATTTACTGAGTATGTAATTAAAGAAATCTAGTTGTTGCGATAATCGAGGAGTTGTGCACTGTATTCCAAAAAAAACTTAAAATTCTTCTTTCTTTCAGTGTACAACAGCAGCACTTATAGCTCATTGGCGCATATCTTTGTTTGACTAGAAAGTGATGCTCAGAATTAAAAAACTCACATCAATGAATTCATCGCAGCGTTGGAAAACTTTACTTCTTTTATTTTTTCCTTTCCGGTTTGACGTTGTCCCATATGATGTGTCAAATTGGCACCAAATGAAAATTTTTTCCGTTTGTAACTGTCAGTGCTTTTTTGGCATTGTTTTGCTTTTGTTCTATATAGGGTGGCAAAAATTACTTAAAAAGCACATGCATTTCAGAACCCCACCTCCTTCACTTTAGCCCTATCAAAAATATATACGATATTTTTTTGTGGCTTTGCTGTTAATTTCTAATTTTACTCATTTTTCAGCTGTGACTCTCAATGTGCTCGATGTCGTTGACGCTGCCGTCGTCAACAATATTAGCAGCAACAACACCAGCGACTATTTGCAACTCACACAATTTCATATGACATTTGCAAAATTTGACAGTTGATATTTTAAAATTTTGTAAGCATATGAAAATTTTTCGATTTATTTGTAATGAGAAACTTTTACTCCACTCCGCCGTAGTTGAGTGGGCCACAGAGCGTACGAGCAACGCTCAAATTGTGGAAAATTACGTCCGTGTCCAAGTTTTATGAATCCACGCATATGAAATGAAATATTTGACAGCTTTCATTTTGACAGTTGTAAAATTTGTGACATTTTAAAATGAGAGTTAACATTTGTTGACAGTTTAAGAGTGGGTTGCGAAAAATAGTCTTTGGATGCATTACGCGGTGAGATGAGATGCTGAAACGTTTGCACAAAATATATTGGGTATTTTATTTAAGTTTTGTTAAAGTCTAATGCTTAGCACTCAACACTTTTAAAAAATTAATACTACTACTTCAATGCGAATTAAATATATCTACTACTTCCAGAAGGATCCTTAATATCTTATGAAAATCGTTGCAGTTTAAAATGCATTTTTCTATGACTTTTGAACTTAGAAGCTATATATCTTTCACTGTGATTGATCGTTAACGCGTTACTTTCCCATTTACAGTAGAAGTAAAATAAAGTTTTTTATTTTTCAATTATCAACAGTTTTAGTTTAGTTTTGAATTTTTTTTTTTTTGAAGCAGAGACTTGAATATATACTTCCGAAGGATTTAGGTCCGCTGCACTTAACCTAAAAGTGCAAAAAGAAAGAAAAGGTATTTAAGCAAACTCTACGGCATTAGAAAGAAGTAGACTTGTACTTTAAGATCTTATAGATAGTTTTCTGCAAAAAAAGTTCACGATGGTACATAACCTCAAATAAGTCAAAAAACAGTGATTTTAACACTTTTAGGTTAGAAATTCTGAGATTATATTCGAATTCAGCGTAATGAAAACCTTCGAAAAGATATAGTCTAGCCTCAGGGTATGAAAAATGTCGACCTGTATTATCATTCGCATTTCAATATGAAGTAGAAGATCTTTAAGTGTCTTGCAGCATACAAAACCTTTCCAAATTATCGCGGAAGACCTATTCAGATTCAGCGGCACTCTTGTGCCGCGTAGAATGGTTTGGAAAACCGTGTTCTTACTTACGTCATTACTAGAGCGCTTCCTTTTATACCTATTGTAGAAATACTGTAAAACCTATATTTGGGAAATTTTGGGCCACGTGTTTTCACAGTTTTCACATTCATAGGTTCATGATTTTTATGCAAAATGGAGGATGTGAATAAATAAATAAATATCTTTATTAAATTTTTCTGTTTTTTGTCAATTTTCAGCTACTATGCCACGTTATTATGCAAAACAAGATAAATAGATTGATTTTTCTGCTGTTATTTGCATATTGTCTGATATTTGTTAGAGATATCGAAAACGTGGCTCATGATTCCCCACCTTCCCTTACATTAATACTCTATAGTACAGTTCATTCACGAAAATTCCAATTGCCTCTAGGATCTGATGTCGTGGTCGTTTTGCTAGTAAATTTCATCAATTAATATTTATTCAATCCTTAAATATTTGCACACTTAGTTTTTCACCTTTTTGAACAGTTTTTGAAACGACATATGTGTCTCAAAAACTATAGGGGATGGATAAGAAAATTTTTTTGTCCAGAAATGATTTAGTTTTATAAAAAAAAGTTAAAAAATCTGAATAAGTTAAGCATAATTTTTTTATTTAAAAAAATGTTTCTTAAAATATCTTCGATGTAACATCTTCTGTTCTGATAATTTTTTGTTATGTTATTCTTTAATCGATCCTTAGTATGTATTTGCTTTCATATCGAAATTCATGCTAAAATTTTGAAAATTTTGATTTTTTTACTGATGGCGCGCACCTTGTTTCTCAAAATATCTTGGACAAAAACATTTCCTTTTTAATTTTATTTTTAATGTTATTCTTCAATTAATTTTAAGAATTTATCTGCTTTCAAATCAAAGTTTTCGACATACATAAATGTGGAAAATATCAAACAATTCATACAATTAGACTGGTACAAGCTATCATAAAAAATTCATATTTTCCAAAATTAGTCCCACAGACCTCAATTATTAAGCCCACTCCCATCTCCAATTTGTAGTGATTTTTAACAACTACAGGTTTTTTTCCCCCACTTTGAGGTACGAAGAAGTCTACAGTACAGTTTACAGTACAAATATTTTTCAAAAATTTTTGCTTCAAAATTTCTCACTTATTTGATTTTGTATATATACTTGTATGCATGAAAATTCCATCATATATATTTTATCCATTTTAATACATAATTCCAATCGTAAATTCGTTAAAGAGCACATGGTCATAACAAAAATTTTATTTATGTTAATATGAAAACACATCAAAATACTGCAGTTATATATAATAAATTTGTATTGATTCTTAAATGATTTCCATTTCAAAAACTTTTAATTAAAACTGAAAGAGAAAGAAAAGGTTATAAATTACAATTAAGCAAATTCACCTCCCACTGATGATGACAACGCCAAGCATACATAATATCAAGGCTATCACCATCGCCATCGCCATCGTCATCATCATAACCATTACCATTTCCAACTACAGTTTCAGTTCCAATTTTAACATGTCATCTTAACATCATTCATAAATTAAAAACAGTTTTCATTAAAATTTTGAAAGACAAATAAACATTTCTCAAATTAGTCGAAAGCATTTTTGTTTTGAACGAAATTCACAATCAAAATTAGATCACAAACTTATAAATATGCACTGACATATAGACATGGAGACAGATAGACACTGAGACACAAACCAGCATTAGACCGGGGAGAGACAAACAGACAGACAGACATATAGTGCTAGCAAGATGCTCAGATACTAGCGAATGGAAATTTATTGGCTTTAGATTCCATAACTGAAAATTGAGGACAAAATACGAAAGTTGACTTTTAAAAATGAATGATTACTGAATGATGCTTTGGGGAAGAAACACCAAAACTAAACTGAATAATATATAACAGACATCAACAACAACAATACTAAATACTACTACAACTGCTACTAATGACAACAACGAAGCAAATACAACAAAATGAGCATTTAATGGTCTTGATTGCTGATGGGCCATAAATTATGGAACTGAATATAAAAATAAAATTTTAATATTAAAACAAGTAATAAATCCAAAGACAAACTGACAAACCGACAGAAACGAAGCAAAAAGCAAACGAAAAAAGAACAAAGTAACACAGAATCAGAGCAAGATGAATTACTCAAAATCAAAATTTTAAATGAAGGCTAAGAAGATGTCCAATAGAATAGGCAACGCGAAGAAAAACCCCTTGCGGAAATGAGCTAGTACATATGAATTTTGAATAAATATGGGGTTTTAATTGCAAAAACTAATTGAGATATTTACAGAGATTAAAAAATATTTTAAAATATTATGGTCTTTATTTTTCAAATTTAGAAAAATTTTAGCGACTCGACTTATGCCACGATATTTTATGGTAAATCATCAGCTAGTTAAATACTACACACAAGTAAAATCGGAGACCTTAAGGTCCAACTGCTTTCGTGTTGACAAATTATGATACAGTCAGTTCATGATACCAGAATTCAGTAATTTAATCTGAAATATTTTATTTTAGTTATACTAGTGGTACTTGCGGCTTCGCACTCTTCAAAAGTAAAAAATCTAGTAAAGGTGGCCAGGCCGAAACTCATATTCCCTACACTGCAGTGTACTGCATTAAAAGTACCTTTTAAATAAATGTTAAAAAGGTGTTGAAGAGGTTGAAAGAATGTTAAATGTAAAAAATTTGAAAAATGTTGAAACAGTTGAAAAAGACTGAAAAAATCTAAAAAATATGGAAACTTTTAAAGAAAGTTGAAAAAATTGAAAAGGTCAAAATAAATGGAAAAATGGTGAAAAAGTCGAAAAAATATCGAAAATGTTGAAATTTAAGTGATTGAGAAATGTTGAAACAATTCAAAATCGCTGAAAAAGTGTTAAAAATAAAGAAAATACACCTGTCCCTCGATTTACACTCTACTCGTTTAACACGTTTTCGATCTTACACGGTTTTTAAAATCAAAAATTTTTTTTTGTATCTCTTTTTTATTAATTCATATTCACATATAATATAATATTGCTCAAAATGAACATTTTGGCTTGGCACGCACTTATTTCAAGTCAATTTAAATCAATTCTTTTGTAAATAATTATGATATTCATTTGTAAAAATAAAACACTTGTACCAGATCCCAAATAAAGAAGATTTCTCTGATTTTCTTATTATTAGGAACATATATCATTATATTTTGTTATAAAGTAAATTTTTATAGTATGTGATATATCAAATTGAAAGATATTTCGAATAATTTTTTGGTCAAATAGCTCTTGAGAAATATGCTACCAAAGTGATAGACTGTGATTGTAATTTTTATTTTTAGTTAAATTTCTGAACTACAGAAAACATATTTTAATTTAGTTTCACTGTCTAAAATTTTAAAGTTTATCCTCAAAATATTGCTAAGAGTATTCTCTTTTAATTGGAAAAATATTGTAGATAAATAATTTTAGTACCGATCTAAAATTCAAGGTAAGCTAAGTTTTTGAAATCTATAATAGTGGAGCTAAGCAATTATCTTTAAATCGGCAAAAAATTATAGTAGATATAATTTTGAATATAACTTTCGAGGTTAAATGTATGTTTTTCTATGAATTAAATAGTTATTTTATGTTTTTCTAAGTGTGTTGCTTTTAGTTTAAGCTGAATAAATGACTGAATAAGTACATTTGAGACTTTTTTCGTTTTACACGGTTTTTCATACAAATATTTTCAATTTTGAGTTACACGGTTTTCTGAGGAACTTATCTTCCGTGTAAAACGGGGGACAGGTGTAATTAAGAAAATTGAAAGAGTTTGAAAAAGTGGAACAAGTACATCTTTCTTGGAAAAAGTTAAAAGGTTGAAGAAGTCAAAAGAATATTGAAAAAGTTGAAAAACTCAAATTGAAATGAAGAAGTCGAAATATGGCACGCCCATTTTTCAAATTTCGTCTTCTTTTGGATCAATAAATTATATTCGCAATCGACATACGCATACCAAATTTTAGCATAATAGCTAGTATAGTTTGCAATACATACCGTAATTACCCTTAAACTTTAGGGCGGTGATGCACCTACTGGTACAATCCAGTCCGAGTTTGAACGAGAAATAGCTTTCCATAAACAAACCTCTTACACAATTTTTAGTATGATTGATAACATATTTAACGTATTTAACTTGTATGGGTGGTGCCACTCTCACAGGTACTAATTGTGCCAAATTTTTGTAATACCATACCTTATAGCATGTACAGTTAAGCTAATGCCAATTAAGTGGACATTATTGCCTTATAATGACACTAAGCACTCCTCCAAAGTTGTAAATAATTGACGTTTTGGATTGGCCAGCCCGGAACCCTGACTTCAATTCAATAGAGAACCTGTAGAACGAAGTCAAGGTTGAAATCGTAAAAAAAAATTATGCAAATATGGACGATATTTGACCTGCCGCACAAAAGATTAGTCATATCCAAAACAAAATGCGAAAAAGTGTGGAGATTGTAGGTCGCACGTGTAAAGCTATCATCAAAAACAAAGGCTACAGCTAGGCTTGCCAGATTCAAATTGTGCTTCACCTGGACATTTAACAAACATAACATAAGATATCTGGATTTTTCTGGACAATTAAAATAAAAAATCTTTATTTTTCTGGACAAAACTGAAAACTAAAACTTAGCTCCAGAAAAACATACATATTTAATTTAAAATCGGTAATTTTTTTAATTAAGTTAAACTAAGCCCATAAATATTTATTGTTAGATCGAACTGCTTCTATCAATATGCTACCTCTTGGTGTTTCTAAAATGTTGTTGAATGATTGATAGTTTTCGCTTCAGTTTATTCTTATAATGAGTTCTAACCTTAAGAGATTTATTAGCATTCGATTTCTATCTCTACAAGCTATTTAAAAATCTATGAACTTTGTCATAAAAAAGCGTTGCTTATCGGAATTGAAAAACTAAATGGCTTCAATTTTCGTAAGTTTTTCATTTTGTCATTTTTGAATTTGAAAAAAAAAAATTCCCCATAATATTTTCGTTTGGAATACATAGTTAGATAGATAGATAGATAGATAGATAGATTTTCATACATACTACGTAAGCAACAATAGTCTGTATATATTTCATCATTGTTGACGTATTTTGTTTGAGAAATGTCAAATTTTTACGAGCAGTTCGCACATTCTGCACGTAACGGATGTTGAGACATTTTAATCCATGCAGTAGATGTTTTTGTACCTACTCTTTTTATTTATTTGTTCGGATTTTATCTAGACTAATTTCTAAATGTCTGGAATCTGGACTTGGGATTAAAAATCTGGACAATCCAGACGAATCCGGACCATCTGGCAGTCCTAGCTACAGCACAAGATCTCAATGATCTGAATGTTTTTGCATACCAAAAAGTCAACAAATGCAATTTGAACACGATATTTTCACCTTTTCTCCAGATTGTGCCATTTATGTGTCCCGCTCATTTCACCGGTTTTTTTACACATTGTTTTTTTTTTTTGTTAATGGATTATAGCTGAAGTTTGTATTATTATTAAATATGAAGGATATATCTATGCAAAAAATCAAACACTTGTTGTTTGTTAATAATATTTACGATACTGTAGCATTAGAAAGTAAAATTAAAAAAATGTGCCATTTATATATCCGTAGCAGTATATCCCTTATTAAATTTCATAACGATTACATTGTTAAGTTCTCTTAATATAAAATTATAAATATTGTAGGCAAAATACAAGCGTATTGATGACTGCTTTCAGCGGCATCTTCTCTAAAACTTTTATGACAATCGTACGTGCTTGTTTTGAGATATACCGAATCATAATTGCTTTAATTGTTAAAAGTGACCACTTTCCAATTCCGCCCACTTTTATCACAATTCAAGACATAAATATATGATCTGTATCCTTCTACCAAATTTCATCACAATATATAAATTTTCGAAAAAATTCGCCAATCCGGTTGAGCTGGAATGTCCCATATGGGGTAAAACATACGAAAACTCCAAAAGAAAAAAATTATGGCGCCGATTTGGCTGAAATTTTGCAATATTGTAGTATCAATGCCCAGCAATAAAACTACGTAAGGATTTTGCCCTATTGTATTATTTGTTGTTGAAATAAAAGAGTATGAATTTCACGATTTTTGTACTTTTCCAGAAATTTTTTCCATTGAATTTTTGCCTTAGTATTTCACAGGAGTGCAGATTTATTCGTTCAAATTGCAGATGTGTGTCAAAATAGTATTTGGTGAGCTGCGAGCCACGGGCCGCATATTGTGCACCCCTGCATAAGACAGAATGAAACCTAAGTTGATCAATAAGCTATGCAAAGTAGTGCTTTTTAAGCAAATTATTTGTATCTACCTTTTAAAGTTGAAAAACTAAACCTAATTTTTCACCGGGATGATACTTAGAGATGACAAGAAATAGTAATAATTATAACAACAGAATAGCAAAATCAACAGACGATAGAAGCAAACGAATGAAATGCGGGGTCGTTGTCGCCTGAGAGCCATTTTAAATGACATCGAAGCAACATTTGTCATCTTTAATGTGCGCAGAATATGCTATCGAATATGGCGGAGTAAAGCTTGCAAACCAACAACGAAATGACAAAAACTCGACCAAAGACGCGACACGATGACATGCATGGACGAACAAGCAAAAAGAATTTGTCGAATTTATGAAGGCGTCGACAGAAATTGACGAATTCTTTCGTCCACCCCAAGTTTCTTCACAAATTGCATTTCTGTTATGAGTTGGGCTGAATCCAACCAAACTTGCGGAACTCTTTCGGTAGCGCGATTTCCCATTGCAATTCTTCGGGACCGCTTGACGCATCATCAGCGCCATCGTCATCATCATCATCGCGTTCATCAAGAATTATGTTAATTGTCTTGTCAATTTAAATCACAAGTTACACTTGTTTTTCCGTGACATTTTCTTTTATTTATTGCGTTCGGGTGAAACTCGCAATTATCATTTCTTTTTTTGATTTTGATTTAATGGAAAATTCACATTTTTAATACTGACGCTGCACACGAAAATTATGAAGCATTTTTGATTTTATTATGATGGAGCAAGATTTTGACATTTTTAAATGTTGACTGTGTCCGAAATTGGCTGTTAAGACAACTCATTAAATTTGGTGTTCGCACTTTTGTTTTCCTTTCTTCTTGGATAAAATGGTACTCTGTCAGGAATTTTGGCAAAGTGTAATGAATTCTTTATGGGATTAAATTGTCGAATCTTGATGATGCTTTCTATAATAAATTTCTGGTAAAGTCTTTTTTAATTATATTAATTATATATCTTTTGTGCGCAAGAGAAGCTGAATACAATCGTTAGGCTTGACTGCTAAAAATAGTCATTTACATAAGAAATCTGGTTTTAGCACACTTACTGTTGTGACAGTTTTGAACCATTATCCTAGGGAAGAGGTTTGAAATTTACGAAAGCTCTAAGCAAAATTCTTGACACTTGAGCATCGTCATCAAAATTACGTCTCGAAAGTCAAAACCATGCAACTACCAATAGATCTGCTGCATACCGCAATACCTAGTCCTGTGCAATGCTTACTCACAAATGTAAACTGATGAGCCTTTCTTAAAACGTGTTCTACGGTTTTCTCTGCAATGGAAGGTGCTAAGATATGTAGAATGTAGTTAGATTTTATTGCTATCCTAATGCTCGCAGTTATATCCTGAAATCTTGAATAAGAGTGAATTTTATTCCATCAAAAATTCTTTTAAGTATTTTCACCTAAAAATTCACTGTAGTATGATTAAGTGTGAAGAAGTTATTTTCAAACTATTCATAAAAAAACATACACTCACAACTTAAATTTTGTGTATATGTAATTTAGTACTAGTAAGATAAGAAAATCAACATCTGGCAGAATTGGCGCGATCACGAAGGTACACCCTAAACGTTTCGAAATGCAAAATATTTTTGAAAAAATCATTATAACTGGAGAACGGCTGAAGGGATTTCCTAAATATAGATGTTATATGAAAGATAATTTAATAAGCTATAATATTTGTTCACAATATTTTGAAAATTTTAGGGTGTTCCTTCGAAAATTTTAGGGTGTACCTTCGCGACCGCGCCAATTCTGCCAGATTTTGATTTTCTTATTTTACTAGTACTAAATCAAGCACAGACAAAATTTTAGCTTAGTATCTAGTAGGTTGCTCAAAGTGGCTGCCAGCTCTTAGACTATAAGTATTTCAGTCAAATAAAGACTTCCAAAAATATTTAAACAAAGTATTTCCAGAAATTAAAGTAAGTTCGAGATAAGGTGGGACTTATTGTCTACCTCCTGCATAATGGGAAATTTATCTGTTCCTGCAACATCTACAACAGTGAAAGACAAGACTAAATTATGGTTGACATTTATTTATATAGATAATAGGGGGACATGCTTGAAGTGATTCTGCATCTACTTCCTAACAGAGGTTTCTGAATGGTGAAGTTAATAGCTCTACTCTCTCAATTTGAACTCTAAAACGGCTATAAACTCATATTTGGACATGTCCTCAATTAAAGAAATTCCATCTTCTTCGATCGCTGGAGAGTTCTCTGCATTTTGTTGACCAAGGAATCTGGATACCATGATATCTATGGCAAAGCTCTGACTTGCATTTTCTTATCGAATTTCGTGGCTGTGATTATCTTTTTGAAATGTTTTGTTCTTTTCGCTCGATTGCACGGGAGTCAATGTTGTTTACTTTTCTGACCGTAACCACATCATTATACATCACACATAATTCTTGGTTAAATCCAAATATATGTTTCGAACAGCTCAGGTGAATGATTATCATACTGCGCGGAGGGCTTTAACTAAGTTTAAATGACTTGTTGAGTTACTACAAAAACTTGAATGGGGAATTATTTGGAATGTTATTTATAGTCGATATCAAAATGAAAAAATCCCTAGACCTTTTTAATTTCTATATTTAGTGTTTCTAATAATATTACATGCCTACGTATGAAATACCTACAACACACGTATGAAATTTAAAAAACAACCGATTTTGTTCAAACACATTATAGCACCATGAAAGGTAGCCCCGTCGCATAAGTTTCAGCTCATTAGGTAGTTGGAGTAATTAGTACTGTTAGGTCAAAGTTTGGAAAAAACGCGTTTTAGCGAAAACAGACAAATTCGATTCGATATCTCTGAACTTGGTCAACAAATTTTACTGTGTGATATCTCATTTTAAAGGGTACACAAATTTTAACAATATAAAGTATAATCGAGGTACTATGAATAAAATCTAATCTGCACGCAAAAAAAGGTCTTTAGGTCTAGAAGCTTAAAACTATTTTTTGTGTTGGTATAGTAGATGACATAAAAAATAGTGATATCCAAATCTTTATATCTAGATTTTTGGTTTTTTACTTAGAACTTAACTTTTTAAAACGTACTAAAAAAAAGCCCTTTCTCAGGACCCCGACCACCTAGTTAGCTGAAATTTGGACTGTAGTGCTATCTATTAGAATACTTTGAACACAATCGGTTATTTTTTAATTTCATACGCATATTATACACATATAATATCATTAGAAAACAGTAAATTCGGAATTAAAAAAAGCTCTAAGGATTTCTTTTGTCTTATCATATATCGACTCTAAATTACGTCCCAAATATTCCCCAATTAAAGTGCTTTGCTTATTTTCAAGTGTTGGACGGCATTGCTGAATTAATTTTAGAGAAATCTCAAACTCCGCCATTGCCCCATATACATATGTACATATGTCAATTTGGATTAAATGATGATGCAAATTGATTTGATATTCGTTGGTTGTGTTCTTGTTACCAGCTGCCAGTTGCTTGGATGTCTACAAAATATTATTGCTAAAATACTTTGGACCTTCTAGCTCAAATGATGGATGCAGAAAATTGGCGCGTATTAGATTATCAAAATAAATTTTCAGGAAAGATTGTGTTATATATCAAAACTACCTAGGAAGGGTTACCTATCCCTGTCAAAGATATTGAAGTCCAAAGGTCACAAAAACAGATTTTCGCTATTACATAGCTTCCAATTAGCCGAACAGATATTCAGTGTGACTATAAATTTCAGATAAGACTATTTTTCATATAAAAAACCACCCTAATGTCGTCAAAGGTCAAAGGTTAAAAATTGTTTTATGATCTCTCTTTTTTTGGTTGACCGCTAATAATAAAAACGATTTTCTGCAAAAAGTTACGACAAATTTTTACGTAAGCCGGTCTTTTTCATTATTCAAGACCGATATACGTAAATAGGATAAGATCAGTGGCGTAGAGTGGACTTTTGGCGCCTAGTGCGAACACTTGGAATGCCGCCCTTTAAATTCCAAAAGAAAAATTTTGACGTGCAAAAAAAAAGGTACCTTTCACTTTAAAAACTCAAGCAAAATTAGATATATTTCCCTAAAACTTCGAGACAATTTCCATCTATACCATACGTAAAGTTTCCTACATAAACATACTTTCATTCACTAAAAAAAGGTCCTCATTTTTGACTTTCAAAAAACCCTACCAAAATGATATATAAACACGACCATTTTGACGCCCCCTCCAAACCATGCGCACCATCCTAGCTACGCTACTGCGTAAAATACAGGAATATGAATTGCAAAGTGGACTAAAAATTATCTGAGTAAATATATTTTTTGAGCAACAATTAATTCAACCTTATCATATTACTAAAACTGTTTTATCGTCATGGGCCTTATATCATAAGAAGGTGTGACACACGTAAAAAATGGTTTGCAGCTTTTGTCTGAACTCTTCGAACATTTTATTTGCGATTTATTTGCAAGTTCAGCACTCACCTATCCTGCTTGGTATCACGATTTGTTTTGATTTGATTTTTGACTTTTTTGCACAAAAGCTCGATTGACGCGCAACGTGGCAAATGGCTTGATGGTCTTTTCGAGTGCACTCATGCATACCTCTAATCTATAGAAAGCATAAAACAATTTTTAACCTTTGATCGACTATCGTAAGCCATGCACCAACCTTCTCTATGGGAACTATCACGTAGCTCTGTGCTCTTGAACGCGATAAAAGTTACCCACGTATGGAATCGCTCTAATAATAACAAAACGTGTCTGATTTTTCTTATATATGTATACCGTTTTTTTAATAACGAAATAAAAATTGTTATTTCCGGCCTAAAAACCAGGGAAAAAAGTGCGTTTTTCTCACAGGTATCGATGTAATAAAGAATCTGAAAGAAGCCGATATCCTTTTTTTTATAATAAATAAGTAATAGATTATAATGAAGATTCTGATAAAAGTTTATCTAAGAAAATTCCCCAACTGCTGAAGCAACTTTGTGCCGCAAGATCATCAATATGCAATCAAATAGACGTGGCCTGAGCGGGATCATACTGTAGAAATCAGAAATGTAAAGAAAATGAATGGAATGATGAATAAATTTTTTTAATAATATTGGTTTTTGCCAAAAAAAATCTACAGCTACATATATACTAAAATCATTTCAATCACTAACAACATGCCTTAAATGTATTTTTTTGTTTTGGAGTACAAAAAAAATTCCACTGACAACTAATCAACACATTTCAGGCAAAAAATTATTCAATCGCAACTTTATACTGCACTGCAATCTGCCGGTAGAATCAACAGCAGACAATGAACTGGCATCCAGCAATAGCAACAACATTAACAACAGCAGCAACAACAAGAACATGCAACGGTGACTGAGGCAACAATTGCCATAATTCATCAACGATGTAATTTTGTCATCAGCGCATCATTTGCTGCATGCAAATGTTAATGCCGTTGCAACGCTGCACTGCTGCACGTTGCATTTGATTTGCATAAATTTCTTCACTGCATTTCATTTCGTTTAATTTTCATAAATATTATATATAAAATTTTATGATATTTTGATGCTTAACTGAAAGCGAAATATTATGTGATAAGCATCGATGCAAGTACGAAAAAAATAAATTCAACTTAAAAAAAAATTGCACAGTTTACAGTGATCAACAGAGGAATAAAAACAAAAAAGCAGTTGGAAAATTCTGTTTTGACAAGGATCCTCGCCAATTTATTTCAAGTTGATTATCATGTGTGCAAACATTTTTAAAAACAAAATTGTAAAATAAAACCGACGAAATTAAAATTAACTAGCGCTTGCAATCAAAAATTTTGAGATTGATTCCTGCCTTACCAAACATTTTTTTTTAACATTTAGCTCTGTATTTTTAACGGAATTACGGTTTGAATGCTTTTAAATTGTTTTTATTAATTTCAATCAGACCTCTTCATCAAAATTGATTATTTTGATTGGGATTTCTTATCTTATACATACCACCACACATATAAAGCAACAAAAATGTATGTGTTCGTCAAAATGACGAATGGTTAGCTTTACGGCATATTATATAAGGTTAGCTATCTAGATTAAAGTTTTTGCTTGTACGATATTATTTGTGTCAATAATGTCTTTAAAAAAAATTTACTTTAACGTGAGTTTTAGCAGTGAAAATCTAAACACCAATGCTAAAGTTCTGTCGCACAGTGTAGGTAGTAGACAACGATATTTTTTTTTCAATTTTTAAATACATTGCATTGCAAAAGAAGATTGTAAACTTCAATTTGACAAATTTTTGATCAACTTTAGCACAGGGGCATTAGAAAGGAGCCTACGTTCACATTTAGTGAAGCGATCGAACATTAATTTGTGATATTAATTGCAAAGTGGCGACAATTTTTGCGGTTGCAACAAGAACAACAGCATTGCAGTGACAACAACGTGTCAGCATTCAGCACAGCAAAAAAAAAAGATACAAAATTCAACAAAAAAAAATTATTTCTTGCACCCAATTCATTGCTGTTTGGTTTGTTGTTGGGGAGCGGAGTGAGTGCAATAAATAACGAGTGGCAAACAAATGGAAAATATTAAAAAGTGACGGATGGATGCGTCTGTTGGCCCCAGCAGCGACGACAACGTTGCTCGATCGTTTTCTTGGGAAATGGCAAACGATGGTGACTGCGTATAGCGGGGCGAGCTAGTGCTTTGGTTAAAAAGTGCATGCACTCACTTTGGCAATAATTTGCATGACTTTTAGCCAGACTACTGATCAACATTAATTACTATGTGCAGTAATTGAAAAAAAAAATCTCTTTATTAGAAGTGAAACAAATGAACATAAAAGAGCCAGAGAGAATTTGTTTCAACGAGAACAGTGGAATCCGTAGATTATACCCACATTATTGGTGGGTATAATAGAGTACGGGCTAACTGAAGTTGAAGACGTGCCGAACAGCTCCGGAATCAGACCTTTCGGAGATTGGTGCTAAAAATTTAATAAACTATAAATAAATAAAAACATAAATTGTAAAAAACTATATTTATTATCAACCAAAAAAAGGGCTCATTCCAAGGGCTCTTTCCTAAAGTTGAATAAAATTACGTTGTTGAGCAAGAAAACAAAAACAAGATTAATCATGTTAACGGAGCCCCTAGAGTTCTTTTGTTATGAGTACTCAAGCTGTAACAATAGCCGTTTTTTTTTTGACGCGGCTATAAGACCGCTTAATTTTTAGTTAATCAAAATTGGCAGCACTCCCGTGGAACCACTGTGAAACAAGAAATGACAATTGAATTAAATCCAAACAAACTTACAATTGAACAAAAGCTTTTTATAAAATGCAATAATTTTATAGCAGACTGTAAATTAGATCGTACCTTAAAAAAAAAGTTCACGGTACACCAGCAAATTTGAAGCATTTTTGCAAGGTAATTTCGAAAAAAAAAATTTTTTTTTTGGCCGAAAATAGAGGTCGCGGATTTGAGTTTTTCATATCTTCGGCATTTACTGTCCGATCTTAAAGTATGATACATCAATGTTTTTGTCTTGAGAAGACCAAATTTTTGATCCAATGATCCTTGACATTAAGTACCCCGTTCTTGAACTTACTAACCAGATCTTAGTTCCTACCATCCTAATGTACCACCCTAATTTCAGAAAATTAAAGCTTGCAAAAAATCATAAAATTTTTTTAACGGAAGAATTTCGATTATTCCATTAGAACTATTTTTAAAAATGTTTTTAAAGTTTTTAGCCGAACGTAGGGGTCGCCTTATTAAATTTTTCGTCATATCTTCGGTGTTTAGAATCGGATCTTAAACATGATGTTTTTGTCTCCAGGAGACCAATTTTTTTTGCTCCAAAGGTCATTGACTTTAAGAACACACCAGATCTACAACATGAATTAAAAAAATTAAATAAAGTGCATTGAAGCCGTTGCCCAGCATCTCGAAAAAGCTCACCGTACGGTACAATTTCATTCGCTCTTCTTATCATTTAAACAAAACATGTAAATTTTATAGTGAGAAAACTTATTTATGTATGTTAAAACTTTAATTTATTTACCAAGTTACTTGATCGGACAATAAATGCCGAAGATATGATGAAAAACTCAAGTGCGCGACCTCTATTTTCGGCGAGAATTACCTGTATGTAATTACATTTTTTCATCCGCCATTTCAGTTTTATATTTTTTTAAATTTACTTTTGAACGTATATATCTATTATTTTTCTGCCTGTAGACGTTAAGAGATGGAACTTTTTCGATTCAAAATTAGAGACTTTGTGAGGCTGTGCTGCCAAATCTCATATTAAACAGCCCAACTATGAATAATCTAACGGTTATTTGCATGATTAATATTTAAGCGGTGATTCTATCGCTGACTAATTTCTCATAGCGGGTATCATAACACATGTTCAGGGCCGGGAGCTACAGCCAACTCTGGCTCTACCCGTATTCTGCACTGGTCCACACTGAGAGCTTGATTACCGTTCCACGAAGCAATCTGAATGGTGGTAAACTTTTTAGGAAGATCAGAGCGGCGTTTCCACGGGAACGGGGGTGCCGGAAGACCTGCTGCGTGTGTTTAGAACTCCACACGCATGACACTTCCCCATGTGGAATTCAACACGGGAAATTTTAATTCAACACGGGAAATTTTCGCGCATTTTATCATCGTACACTCATCGCACACGCATCGATTCCGTTCCGAATTTGGGGTTCCTATACGATACATTTTTGTCAAGATCAAGTGCAGTGCCTTATCGTCGTGGTTTTTGCAATCAAGTCTACCACGACAACAACCAATATGCCAACTGGACAAAAAAATTTATCAAATGGGGACCCTAAAATCGAAACAGAGTCGATGCGGGTGAGTGTAAGTTAAAGGCTTCGCGCGCTGATATACATAGGTATCATCATATCATGTTCCAAAAATAGCAAATTCGCGCAACTTCCCAGAGCTTCGCCCAATTAAGAAATATTGGACTTAAGTGAAAAGAGATATTCGAAAGAGTGGTAAGGCTGCAAAAAATATACAAAACTTCTGACTTACGTAAGTGGAAAAGATCGTACCGTACTGTCGATGAAACAACAACAACAAATTTAATGATGGGAAAAAAGTAAGAAATTTTTATGGAACATAACTAATAAAATTAAAAAAACCAAAAAATTTATTGGGTATTTCTATAACTGATAAACAAAACGTAAGTTTTTTCTGGGACAGTCCTTAGTTGGCAAAGTTTCAACTAAGTTCTACTTGCTACACACTTCTCCAGGTGTAACATGGGATCAACATCGATACTCTAAAACGCAGTCGAACGAACGTTACGAGAGGACATGACAGCAGCGACGCAAGCCATAACTGGAGAGCGAAAACGAGCTCTTGCTAATACCATAGAAATTAAGTTGAATCGCCTCTTGCTCTAGATAGCTTTAGTTGACTTTAAAAATGAATGTGAAGTTAAATTCTAAACCGAACAATTAATATCTAATTATCCCAGAGTAGCTGTCAAGTTAAATAATTATACAACAGTAATGGTGCACAATCACGTTGCTCTATCTCGATCTTCTCCAAAGCTGCCTTCCTGCCGATCTTCCACTCATCATTGTCGTTTTTCTATTTTACATTTTGCTAATCAGATTATGACTAGCGGCATTAGCAAATTTTCAGCTAAGACGACCAAACATTGTCTGACGCATACGCGTATGCGGCAAAAAAGCAGACGACAGGCGCAATATCTTGTGTCATATTGTGAATGTAAATGACTGGATTCCTTAGTATGTAGCGATAATGAGCGTGAAATACTATTGGACACATGTACAAGCACAATTAATCTAACAACGCATAAATGTTGCATACTTAGTTTGTGAGACTTTTGAATGATCAAGATGGTAATAAAATTGTTTATGATGTCTTTGAATTGTAATGAATAATTCTTAAGGAAATGATAAGAAAATTCTTATTGACCATTTTGATTCAATCGTGAATCTTATAAATTTTCAAATAGACCACACAATCTTTATAGTAGCTTTTGAGTACTCAGTCGTTAATTTGCGGGTAAACAACAAAACTTAGTTAATTGTCTAATATTTTCAGCAATAACTACAACAACCACAACAACAACAGCAGCAACTATAACAAGAAATGCTGCAACAACAATAAACATTCATAAGCAAATTTATTGCAAACAAGAAAAATGTTCACCATAAGAATTAAATAGCAAACGCGATAGGACAACAAACGAGAGACGAAAATGACAACGAGAAAACGAGTACCACCAACAACAATAGTGACAACAGCAATGACACCAAAAAAACTACAATCCTTGTACAACCCGATGGGCGATGATGGTGGGGTTTAAATCAACACTAAAAGCGACAAAAAAAAAACAATGCAATGGATAGAAACAAAGCGACTAAGAACAAAAAAAAAAACTCAAAAAATCATAAAAAATGATGAAAGACAAACATGCGCCACAAAAGCAACGTAAAGGATACACAAACAAACAGACAGACATGAAGAAGGACGAACCACAAGAGCAGCACATCAAGCGGTCAACCTGGCAGTGGAAGAGGGGCAGAAGACAACCACCCGGCACAAAGTTAATTTTCAACATCGAAAATGATAAAACAACGAAGGCTTCTCGAATGAAAATATCATGCTTTTTTCCCATTCATATTTTTCCATCTTCATCGAAATCTGTAAAAGTTCGTTCATTTATTTCCAGTTAAAAAGTTTTTACTTGAAAATATTCCTAAAATCCTTCGTCTGACTGCAATTTATATGAGTGGAATCTCAAAAAACTTTCGTAAGTATTGTGCTTTCGTTTTTATGAACTTTGTGCCGGGTGGGCTCCTTCAAATTTCACTGCCACTTTCCAAGTAAATGAATGGGTTGAAATAGAGTTGCCAGCAACAATCGTTAGAAACATTAAATTTTTTGGAAGTTCCTGAAACGCTGGATTAGATCATTCGATTGTCAGGACGATAAACTAAATTTTAGATTATATTTAATACTAGCTGGCCCGGTAGCTTTTGTTCTGCTCTTTTAGGTATTTCAAAATCCTTGCATAAGATTAGTCTGGATAGAAGACGTCGATGACATTGCTTACAAGAGCTTACTCCTGCATGTTGGAGACAATATTAAGTAATTAAATAATTGGTGGAACGATTTTATTAAGCAGTTATCTTAAACTAATTCTAACCTTGCAACCTTCTGGCAACATAACCAACCTACAGAGCCCTCTCTATTATATGACTTCCTCGTTTCTGTTCCTTCGATATCAAATATTGTTCCAGTAACCTTAAATGATGTATGCACAGTGTTGAAGGACGAATTTCTTAAAGTAATGCAAAGCATAATATTACTCAATATGTGCAATTTCATTTATTACACGGTCTACAAAATAATAATAGTGAAAAAGATTTTAATTATCGTCTTAGAGCCCGACGCTTTTGGTATATTGGGAAACAAATTCCAAATTTTTCAGAAAGATATTAATTTGGATTTCATAAAAGTTGAATTAATAACTTTTATATCCCAATGTGCCACACGAATTCGTTTCAAATTCGAGATGGACTAGCTTAGTCGTTTATTTTATCCGACATGTTTTCTGTTTTGGTTCCACAACTGATTCATTTTCGTAGGAAATTCTTCTCAAAAAACGTGAATCGCTTTTTCTATTTTTCGGATTCATCTCGAACTCAGAACGGACTTCATATACGAATCCGTTTCAGACTTGAGACGTAATAATACCGTTTATGCTGGATTTGTAATCAAAATATTTACTTTTATTTATTTTAATTATACTGGAGTCTCGATTATCCGTCTCCCGACTAACCGTCACTCCGATTAACCGTCACATTTTGTCAGCAACTTTTTTTTTTTTTCGTTTTGTTTCGATTCTATGTGCACACAATGCGCGAAGCGATACTGTCCGAAATTTTGTTTACGAAATTCGGAGATAAATTTTTTTTTAATTCCATATAGTACAATCATTTGGTAGTTTTACCATGGGTATTTTTATAGATTTCGAGGTGCTCTTTCCTATATTTAATATAGTAATTTTTTTCAGCAGCCGACTTTTTGAAAAAGTATTTTAAAACTGGCTCGGCAAGTAGAAAGGAAAGGTCAGGAGCGCGAAAAAAGACCACAGAAGCTAATGATCGACTTTTAAAAAAGATTAGTCTTAAAAATCGCTTCAAAACGGCTGTAGAAATTAGAAAATCGTCTAGCTATAAAGCTTTTTTTGACCAATCAAATGCGTCGGAAACGCTTGGATTAGGCCAACCAGCACAAAATGTGGACTGTATCCGATTGGCAGAATGTGATCTTCTCAGATGAATCAAAGTTCAATATATCCGGCTCCGATGGAATGCTGGACGTGCGCTGAAGAACTGGAGAGCGTTATAGTGACGAGTGCACCCAAAGAACATTTATTACCAAGTTGGACAACTGGCCATAATTGAAGGAACTGTCAAAGCAGCCGACTATAAAAACACTGTGATAGAAAACTTGGAACCTTCTATTGAAGAGCATTTTTCGCATGTGCTCAACGTGATTTATCGAGATGATTCTGCACCTTCTCATCGAGCGCAATTAGTAAGCATTAGTGTTTTGTAAATCCTTATTTTGTACTTAACAATAATCCACAACTTTCATCCTTTTTTTCTTCTTCTTCTTTTACAGGTAAGGAATTACTTGAATGAACTTGGCATTTCAACTTTACCGTGGCCAGGTAATGGTCCCGATCTGAACCCTATTGAGGATCAGAATAATTCAAAATGTGTGGTACGAAGGCATTTCGCAAGATCTTTTGAAAAATTTGATCTCTTCCATGCCGCAGCGAGCTATGGCAGTCATAAAAACTAAAATATTAGATCTAAAAATACCTGCTGTAAATATTTTAGAATTATCTCCTTAAAAATAAAATTTTACAACATTTTACCAAAATCTTTTCTTATCAATACAGGACATATTTCACTTTTTTTGCTAAAAATAGATGTTCATGGAGTGATTTTTCGACCTTCAGCAAAATATTTTCAATAAATATTATTTGCTTCTCTGATCCTTGCATCAGTTTTTTGAATCGACAAAAAAATTTAGATCCTAAAGGAATTTATTAAATTTTTTTGTTGGTCCGGATTTCACTGTTCGCCACTGTATATAGTATTCTATGGTTTTACTCTCTGTTTAGATACTTGGATACATAATTCGCTGATTCTAAATTTCGTCACAATTTTCATGAATCTTCACATGTGTTCAGACGAGGTATTTCATGCTAAAAAGTGTCTATTCCATAATATTAAATTAACGTTATGTTGATATAAACCCATCTTGATGGCAACTCAAAAATTGTAGGTACTCACTTCACGTAAATATCTGGCAGTCCTATACTGAGGGGCAAATTAGGGCGACCAATGGTTGTCACAAAATAGAGAAGTAGCAACAAATAAACCATATTTTTGTTGCTTTCGGATTTTTTTTTGTTTTTTTTTTATATATCAAGTTGGAATTTGTTTTGGCTTGGCAGGGTTTGGTTTGGTTTCGTTTGCTTTCATTTGAGGTCCGTCGAATTTATTGTAGTTTCCTTAAATTGACGAAGTGTCCTTGTTTCTCATGTTATTTTGTTATTGTAGTTGTCGTTGTCAGTGTAGTACTATAAAAGTTGATGTCTCTTCGTTTAAGTTTGACATTCCGCAGCACCGGATAGGATGATAGGACAGGACATTACTGTATAGGACACATTCCAGGCTAAAGTCTAGAAGCATATTTTATTTCACTTAATGACAACTGAAGTAAAAGCGCACATAAAATACCAAATTTATGTTTGTTGTTATTTGCTTTTGTTGTTGTTGTTGTTGTGTCCAACTCAAATCGTAGATTAAACAAGAAAGTTGAAAAACAAAAGAGGATTGGAAATGTATGGGTTATATAAATTATCACAATTTATGGACATATCATGGTCAAACTGACCAAAAAAGAAAAGATGAGAAATATTTTATTATTGGTTGAGTATTGAATGGTTTGTGCCGAGAAGAGCAAAGTGAATTGAAATGAATCTAAAAAGTTGATTTGGCACTAAGGCACTTTTTCTATAAGATAATAATAATAATAATATAAAAATCTACAATAAAACTAAATCAAATCAAATGAATTATTAAAATGATTCCATTGTTCTGATATGTGGATAAGGAATTTCGTACTTCAGAAACTTGAGTGAACTTATGTATTTTATTGATATTTTTTTATACTTACAGAAGCAATCACCCAGACGTAAACTTTTAAAATGTGATAAGTGCATCTGAAGTTTGGCCAAGGATTTTTGATTTAAAAAAAAAAATTGTGCTTGGATGTTCCCTAAAATATTTTACTTTTTTAATAAAAAAAAAAATCAAATTACACTGACCGACAAAATTTGGCCAAATTTCTGCCACAGAAACCAAAATATACTTTTCCGAATGTTTTTGAAGCGCTGAATTCTAACCTAACTTCAGAAACTCTCTGATGGCCCTGATTTTCGCGATTCTAACCTTAATCTGTGGAAATCACGATTTTTTGTAATATTTGAGGTTATGTTACATCGAAAGATAATTTATTTGTATGAAATGGTGTCGAAAACGACTACTCTTCTTCTTCAAAACGCATTTGAATTTGAAGGATCCCTTTTTTTGCATTGAAAAGTCGTATGTTGAAATTATACTGGGCAATTTGGGAAAATTCCGGCATTTTCGAGCATCGACACGTGCTTTGAGAAGGCAATTCTGGCGATTTAGTTTCACCAAAATGCATTTCTAACTTTCCCATACATCTCACCCTGCAACTTTATATACTCGACTTTTCTACAGAGGGCTCTTGGAGTATAGTACTGGTTATACTTATGAACACAACACACATGCAGAGAAAAAACATGGTTGAGCATTGTCACAGCAATCACTTAATATTTGCTAAAATCATACAATTGTTTCCACAATCAAATGTTTATAGGTTTTTACCACAACAGTATCCCTATAATAAAAGCTTGATTAATATTTTATAATAATATGATTGTTCTATGAAATAATTATAATATGGTTAGTTTGGAAAAGCCTAACATTATCAGAGAAACCATTTATTAACTGTCGCAATAATTCTTTTTTGCATCAACAAAATATTTTATGGTTTCGTAACATATATATAGTTATAAGTAATCATATTGTGGTAGGTTTATACTTTCAATCATATAATGATCAGTATTTTATCAGCATTAAATATAATATGATTAGAAGGAATAATAACATCATTTAGTAAGTAGCTGTAAATTTGCATGCTTATTTATTTAGTTACTATTTGGCAAACGGTGCAGTCGGTTGCATTCGTTAATTAAAAATTGTGTAAAATACATTGTGAAAATAAAGTGATTTTTAAGGGATTTTACTTATTAAATGTGTTCTCCTTAAATGAAATTCAGTTTAAATATATGAAAATTATGTGAAATCCAAAAGTGTTAGTTTTGTAGTGCATGAATTGTCTTTGCTTTTTACTATACATAGTGTATTAACAAAATCAAAAAATGAACGGTTTAAAGTTGTTAAAACAACTTTTTCTCATAAAATTTATATATCATATAAAATAAAATAAATTTTTTCAAATAAAAAATGTATATATTATGGTAAATTGTGGCCATATTATGTTTATTTTAAACATAGTATGGCTACGTTTTAAAAAATACTATGGTAAAATGTGGCTATATTATGATTACTTTGGACCATAAAATGGTTACCTTGGGCTATACTATGATTACTTGAACCATAATATGTTTTTTTGAGGGATAACAAATGATTAGGGACCACATTATGTTTAAAGGTAACAATAATTATATTTACAATGACCATTAAATTGTTAAAGGCGACAATAATATGTTGAATATTATCTGTATATTATGGTTGGTATTATAAAGCACTATGTTTGCCTCAACCATAGCCCTAACATTACATTATTCTCTTCGAATATGGTTGCCACAACCATATTCCTGGTCAGGAACAGCGCTGCCGAATCATAAAAAATTTCAGTGCCAACCACCTGAAACTTAGAGTTTCACAGCATGCCAAGCCAAGTTAATACGAAATTGAAGAAAAAAGTATGATCAGTGATCACGCTATCTGAAGCTTCTGATACCTCATCACGACATACTAATGGAAAATTTAGAAACTTATGTAATTCGAACTTCATAGTAAAATTGCAACGTGAATATACAACTGTAAGTTCGCCTTATTTTAACGTCTTAAATTTGGCTTGTAAATTGAGAGAAAACATTAAATCTGATTAAAAGCAAAAAGAATACGCCATTGTCTGGATTGTGCCTTCAAAAATCTGTGGACATATTGCTCCACAGTTCCAGTAAGTATTTGTGCTTAATGCCAAATTTTGGCACGATTGTGCCATTTTCGGCAGCGCTGGTCATGAATGATATCATTGCCACTCCTTATAGAAAGAGAATTTACACAGTTAGTTCAAAAAGGATGAATTAGGAACAGTATTTTCTCTCATAAACTCAACTTGCAGCTCTCTGTTAGACTACCAAACTACATTAATGTCTTTTATCCGTCAATCGTTAAAATTTTTAAAGCTTCGAAATGACAAAAGTGTCATGCCATTAGCATTTTCATAGACGGGTAGCTATCAATTATCAGTGTTGCTCATTTTTTATTGTGTTCTTAATCTCTTCACGGAGCATAGGGCCTCCACAATACTCTTCCAACGTGCACTATCAGCAGCGAGAGCCTTCAATTCTCTCCAAAATTTCCGTGATTCATATATTTCTTGCTCTAGCGAAAGGTGCTTCTTATAAGATGCCGACAATCTTTAAATGAAATTGGTTAATTGAATTAACCTTACTCTTTCCTTAGTCAGAGCATAATGACGTTCAGGGAAATGAGAATACTGATGAGCACGCTAGTCGTGGCACATCGTTGCTTCTACTAGTCTACAACGAATGCGTGGTCATATCACTTGGCACTTGCAAAGCCAATATGTACAGAAAAAAGTCAAGGATCTAGCGAATCCTTCAGGCAACATCCATAATCATGTATCAAATATGGCCACTGCTGGCTATCAATGAATCTCATAGCTGTAGCGAAACCTTAGATAAAATGCAAGATAAATATCTTCAATAGCCATTGTCTTTTTGGCAATTAATGATTTCTGCAGAAGCTCCTCTGTAATTGTACTGTTCTCGGTAGATAAAGCTATGGTAGTTTGGATGATTACATTTTCAATATTCTAAATGACTATGGTAACAATGGGATATGTTATCTCGCCAAGTTTTTTAAATAACTCTAATGAAATCCCGTCTAACCTAACTTAATCTAAACTTACCGTATAATATAAGTCAGCCAAAAACTCTGGTAATGCATTTTTGTTTTTCTCACTGACATGTCAAAAAAAGATTTGAATTCAGCATTAAAAAATGCAACTTTCACTCAGATCATGGAAAGTCAAAAGACTTACAGAGCAATAGCTAAAGTGGTTCAAATTTTTAATCAGCTCGTTAAAATCGATAGCGGATTGGAATTAGCTATCTATCTCTATGCCAAAGACCATAATATGTTTAGTCACTATATATAAATTTTTTGACTAAGAAAACCTAATTACAATTTGAAAACCAAAAACCATGATCCACTTAATTTTCATGGTACGACTCAAGACTCTTTATCACCCACAACAATGCAAGCAAATCCATCACAGTGATTAATGTACTCACAGCAAAAGGAAGACATAAACTATCACCAAATAAACGAGAACATATTTTACAACGCATCATATGGTTTGCCAGTGCCAAACCAAAAAAAAAGAAACAACAATAAAACTACTCGCATGTTTCCGCATTTCATGACGCAATGTGCTACAACGCATATTCAAACGAAATGCATAGAGATGAAGCTAAAGCTTGAAAATATCATTGGATCGGGTAGCAGAAACAATGTGAAAAACCAAAAAAAAAGAAAACGCCCGCAGTACCAACAACACAAAAAGTGCAAATGGCCAAACAAAGTGAAGAAGAGAAACGGCGACATTCCATCAGCAGAATGAGAACGTTTATCATTCGGTTAAATGGCCATTAAATGTGTCCAACGAAGCCATCATCATCATCAACAGTGTCCTTGTGACAATGTTCCAACTCCTACTCGCTTTCGGTACGAAGTCATCAGCCGCATTCATGATAGTGATGATGATGATGACTGCGCGCCCAAGTGTGTACGAAAGTGATGAGCTACCGAAAAAACAAAAGCAAATCCTTCGTGTGCTGATACTACTGCTGCTGCTGCATTCCAACTCGTTCTCATTTTCATTTTCGTATCTGCAAGGACATTCATCAAACGATAAATTGACTGAATGACTTTATGCATGTTCAGTCGCGTTGTGACGCCTTCCTGGTGATGCTGTCCATCCTTTCATTTGTTGTTTCATCATAACAATTGGCTGCAGTGCTTCAAGCGGCATCTGCAACATGTGCGCCCCAAGCAGCAGAAGCAACAACAACAAAAACAACGTAACGGAAACAAACTTTGCATAAGTCAACATCAACTGTTTTGAGCCCATACCACGCCTACTTGGTTGATCCACTTGCTAAAAGTTTTTTTTTTTCATTTTTTCAGTAGTTAGCACAGTGCTTGCGTGTATGCAAAGTATGGACAGCGTTTTGACAAATCATTTCACATTTTCCATCACTCCTTTATAACACTCTGCAATAGTTTTTGTCCTTCTGTTTTTCGATTTCAAACACCGTAAGTTGTTATTCTGTCGCATTTTCGGTTGTTGCTTTATCGGTTTTTATTGCGGCTCGCATGTGAAATGTTGCTGTTGTTACGACTGATGAAAAACAATTCGCATCACATGCCGTATGAGTGACTTAAATTGCCGTCATATCCTGTGTCCTTGCAGTCCATTTATTTTCGCACTGCGTACATCCGTCTGTCCGTCCGCCTATTTTTTGTACATTCATCTCATTCACTGGTGCTGATGATGACTCTGATCCTGTTCGCCCATTGCCATGTCCCTTTCTGTTCTGTTTTGTTGCTGCTCTGCTGTTGCGTTGCTCGTATTGCACTTTTTTGAAGGGTATTCAGTACAAAATGCGCGAATATTTATGTATGTTTCTACAACAGAGTTATCACTCAGTCAGCCAGTAAGTCTGACTCACTGGGCATCGGGCATCGGTCATCGGTAAGTGCTAGTTTTGCATGTCTTTTTGTCATTCGTATGCTGTTGGCCAGTGATGAATGCAGCTGTGGTCTCGTCGTCATCATCATCATCATCGTCGTCGAGAATCGGTGTGGAATTGTTTTCTTTTGAATTTTGTTTGGATGAAATTCATCATTTCAGGATTTCGTGTTGCTACACACAGTTTTAATGGACTTCACTTGTTGTTAAGTCCTGCTCTACGTCGTTGTTCTCCTCGAATATAAAGTCATTTGTGATGATGCTGTTTTAGTGTTTGCTTTCTTGTAAACATTTCAATTCATAGTTTTGGGGACTTTTAGGTTTTAGTGCTTTCACTTGTTTTTGAAATATTTCTCTATTATTGTTTTACGTATGTATGACATAGTGATAAAAATTGGAGTTATACAATCGCATGTAGGACTATTCTTCAACATTGAACCAACTATGAAATTCATACTTTTAGGGATTTGATAAAGTAAATAGCTATTATTATTATTACTTATTCGAACGAACACTATATTCGAACCAATTTAAGTTATCCTCTGTTTTACTACGTATTCCAGCATTTTTCAGCAAACCTTAGATTTAAAAGTATAAACCTTCGTGATCTAACCAATTGCCATACGTTACTCTGTTTCTTGTCTCAGATCACAGTAACATTGCCGAAATGGATTATGCTCAATTATGAGCAATAACAATACTAATCTGTCTAGAAACACAACCAAAGCTGATTTAATTTTATTGTGTCTTCTGCTTGAAGTTGGACCCAATTGTCTACTCGCATTACAATTTGATCATTTTATGATGATAAATAAAAGTGCATCTCAGTTTCAATAAATAAAAACTCTATTCTTAAAAAATCTTTCCTGAGTCTAAGCAAAAGTTCTATGCAACTAAGCTTTCCTCAAAATATGTCAGTTGTTTTTATATCGTAGTTAAAAGTTCATTCTTTGAAGAAGGTTTTTCCTAGTAGACCAGCATTCAGAAGTATAAGGGCCTGTTTATGTATCACGATTCCTCTCATTTCGTCTCTAATTTTTATGCCTAATTTTTATTCTTCTGAAAGTCGAACTTTTCTGATAGTCAGATTTTTTTATAAAAAAAAAATTGTTCGCCCGGAATTCAGATGATTGCACTTTTGATTCTTCTGATAGTCGGATAAACTTATAACATTTTTATATTAACCCTACATTATAGTCGCCTTTTTCGTAACGCCAATACTAACGTGGGTGTAATCCACCCATACTTTAAAATGATCATACATATATCTAAAATTTGTTCCTGAAATCATAAAATTTTATTTTTATAAGTAAAAACACTTATTTTACTATAGTATTCAAAAGTTTATTTTTTTAATTTAGATAATTTCAGTTGAAAAAAAAAATTATAATATATCATTGCATTTTTCACATAAAAAAAATAAAAAAGTAAGGGTTTCATATAAAATTATGGTAAAATTCCATTTAATACTGCAACGTCTTGAAAGTAGTCAATTATTAAAGCTGAAAAGTTAATATAAATTAGATAAATTATTATTTAATATTTTTTTCACTTTCGGTGCAAATTTTTCAAGGAAAATCGATTCAAAGTCCTCGCACTATTAAACATGAAAAATTCAATAATTTAAGTTAATTATTATTTTTTTACTAAAATGATCTTAATTAAAAAATAAACTTTTGAGTTACATAGTAAATAAGTGTTTTTACTTATAAAAATAAAATTTTATGATTTAAGGACCTAACTTCATAAATTTGCTTATTTTAAAGTATATGTGGATTACACCCACGTCAGTAATGGCGTTACAAATGGCAACAATAATCCTGGGTTGAATCTTGAAACAATAACGCCAACTTGGCCTGCTCTCTTTTGTAGTTCTTTTGTAACCAAAAACTTTTTATACTGCGTAAATATTTTTTACTAAAAACACAATTTCATCTAAAAACCGTATACTGACGTGGGTGTAGTACACCCAAAATAAGTGTCACGCAATTACACTTGTGGGTGTAAAACACCCAGACACTTTTTTAAATGAGAAGTGCTTACCCTTTCACGACGAATGGGTGAAAAATAACCCATTTACATTTTTGAGTCGTGTGAGCACAATTATCGAGATATTTTCATAAATTTGGGCTTAAAGGATTACAAATCAATGTGGCTCTTAGCGTGTGCCACATTTTTTGAATATGTTTTAATTTTAAGAGAAGAAAAAACTAGGAAGTCATATTTTTTTTTTCCATAGGTATATACTAACCCAGATTTCTCAGAGACTACAGATATAGGTACCACAAACGATTTTCAAATACGAGCGGATATATATTCTCATCCCAATTATTTCAAAACCTTTATGAATCAGCTACTCCAACAAAGTAAAAAATAAATTTTCCGGATGGGCTAAAAATAACCCAATCGTCCTCAACGGTAAAAAACACATCAAATGTCCTTAGAAGTAATTTTAATTTTTTTAAAAGTTTGGGCAATAAAAACTTATTCATAGAACGTGAATTACGAGAAATGAAAGATTTCAAAACATTGCCTATCTTTTGTTAAACAAAAAATCTTATTATAGGCGACACAATAATGATTTGATCTGTGATCAAGACCATTTTTCGTGCTTACAATGCAACGCTTTCGGGTGGTATCTGTCCATTTTGTTCCGAAGTTGTTCTCAAACTTTAATGCTTGATTTCACCATAATGATACTCGAAGTCTGAAAATGTAGATACAACATAGGTCGATCTTGGCTGCCTCCAAACAAATTTCAATGGCTGCTCTATTTCAACTCTTTCCAAAGTTGGCGGTGTTGGCACAATTAACGAGCTATGTGATCAAATAACATCCTCAATCTCAACTTCAGAACCTTCCTCTAAATTCTCTACATCATCTTGTAGGAGGGCGACATAGATTTCATCCAGAATCTTATGATCATCATCTTCGCTATCAGAGGCATTTAGTAATTGGCAAATTTCGTCTTTCAAAAGGTAAAAACGTCTTGTTCTCTGCATTTCCGAAAACTTGAATTACACCTTATAATTAATTAAAACTAACTTTTTGCACCACTGATGTTTACTATTTGCATGTTTTTGGCTCGCAAAATAATCAAAATCAGCTCCTTCTGTCACTATGTAAAGAAAGACTACCCAGTAGGAAAAAGTTACCTTCGAGGACGATTGGGTGAAAAATAACCCAGGCATTTTTCCAATACTTACAGTAAAAAAGATTTATTTTTTATTTCACTTTTGTATAGAAATATGCCATCGCTGATGACAATTCCACAAAAAAATCTTAAAAATTTACAGCGGTTTGCTTGTCATCCTCAAAGGGTTAATCCGCTAAATACTTCTGAAACTTATTTTAAAATATATGGAAATATGTAAATTTAGAATAAATTTGGGGTACAGGTTCATTGCACTTTGGTATCATAAAAATTTTGCCTAATTTTTGAACTAATTTCTGAACACTAGTCATTATTAATAAAAAAAGAAAAAATATTAAAAAATTTATTGGATATTTTTTTATAATTGAAAAACAAAACGTAAGTTTTTTCTGGGACAGTCCTAACTTTTATTTAAAAAACTTGTTTGCAAAATGTAAGTTTTATCATTTTTGCATAACATTGCATTGATTTTTTTCAAGGAAGCATTGTACGCCAGAGCAACGTACACGCCAGAGCAATGAATCGTGCAACATGAGTTTCGAAACATAATCCGTTTTTGCCTGCTACGGAAATAAAGGAAGTGCTCATTGTAGCAGCGAGCTTCGAGCTTCGGTTAAAAGAGGACTCAGGGCAAGCCATTTGGGTGTCCGAGGTCCACGACAAGTTACATTGTTAAAAAAAAAAAATATTACGAAAAGATCGGACTTTACGCACGAGTACTTGGTATGGCCACTTACAAAGTGGAGAAGCATTATGTGGAGTGATGATCCCCCTAGTCCGCTGGGGTGGATTTTGGGGGAAGGAGGGGTAATGGGGCTTTGTCCCCATTGTGACTTTTGATCTATATGTTGAGAGTTATAAACCTGCAAAGTTTCAAGAAAATTAACCGAAACTCATTTCCCACACAAATAGTGTGCGGGGTTGCTGAGCTTATTTTTCGTAATTTAAGGAAAAGTATTACTGTATTACGTATCGAATCAAAAAAAGAATATACATATTTGGAAGGTGACAAAATAAACGTCAATTCACGAATTACCAGTATTAATTTGCTTAAATATATTTTTCTAAAAAATGTAGATTCATTATATTTTCATAAAAGCACAAGCAAGGTAGAGCATGCATCCCATAAGTTTTTTTTTTAAATCATCTTATCATAGCAAAACTTTTGATTGCTTTTTTTTATCTTAACGCTGATATCAACATATAACCAACTTGATTTGAGTAATAAAATTCTTGTATAATAAACCTTAAAATAAAATTTTTTAAAGAGTGTCAACCATATATTCATGCTGTTAGTAATAAAATAATCTGTTTCAAATTGATTTCTAAGCGTTTTAAGACTGAAGAAGAAAATAAAAAAAATATATAAAAAACGCTTGATCATAAAAATGTAAATTATAACGAAATACAACATGCCATCTAGCGATGATGATGTAGCAAGTTCAAAACAATAAAAACAAATGCAATAAAACTCTACACAGGGCCAAAAAAGTCAAACGACTCATTTTGGCTGAGGCATACGTGTGCTGATTAAATCAAGTGATGGCTTAAATATTTTACCAAAAATATATAAATAGTGGACATCATCTATAAGTTTCTGAAATGTGAAAAAGAAATAGTTTTAAACATATGTCGGCACAGTGAAACTATTGCAAAAATCTTTAAAAAAAATTTTATTTTTTACTTGCGCCGTCAATAAAATAGAACATAGTATACAGAAACCATGTATATTGCTTAGCTCAGAAAATATCGAAGGTTTTCGAAAACAAGTAGATGGAGCTTCAAAAACCCCTCGGGCGAGGGGTCCTTCATGTTAGAGCAAACAAAACGTACGGTTTCATTATACGTTCCAGATCGATGTAGATATATTTTTTTTTACTATAACTAGGGGATCCCTGTCTCGATCTAATCGATGTTGTAACCGTTCTTCAGGCAACTAATTAGTTTATGACTCTTGTTGGATGTGCCCTAATTATCAACGAAGTTGTTATATCCAGATATGTCGTTGCGCTTTATATATTCCCTGATAGGTATATACTTCCTGTACTAAAATAATGTAAAATTTGTACGTACCAATTAAGTCAAAAGCTCTACTGTATCATGTCATTGGAAGCAAACACACAAGCGTACGATGCAGCTGGTTGCAGCACACTAGCTGGGGTACCCTATCAAATTCGTTTGTGCAGCAACCGCTCAGCTTTGATTTTGTCAATAATTCGCTTTTATTGAGTGTTTTGAGTAATAAAAATATTTTTAGTGTTTATGAAAAATTCTCGTAAGAAAACCATGGTGCCAGGGAGTGAGCGTTGTTCCTTCACAACCCACTACAAGAAGGATTGAATTCGAGCAAACAGACCATAATCTGTTGTTGTTGACAATTGTTTGTGGCAACAGTTAACAGAGTGATTAATTCCATTTCTATTTTTTTATAGCATTTTAATTTTTTCTCTCTGTCTCTATTTTTATTTTACAATTTTATTTTATAGAAATCTTGTTTTTGTTTTATTTATAGTTCTCACATACCTTATGATTTAACTTCTTGTTTTAATTTTTTTTATTGTTTGTTCATCACACGCAACTGATTTGGTGGGGAGCAATAAATTCCAGGAGTGGATCAATAAACTTCTTGCTGGGCCTCAGGCTTGGTAAAAAAAAGAGTTGAATATTTTTATTTCTAGTGGGGAAAGATAATAGATAATTTTATTGAATTGATGTATTGAATAATAACTAGTATCAGATCCTTGGGAGGCCAATGCCCTCCCCAGCCCTACCGAATAGACGTCCCTTTTGACAAGGAATTCAGTGATATTTTTTAATGTCGTATTGAATGGTGTTGACTCTATGGCCCGCTTAGATCAAATAAAATTGATATTTCTCATAAACAGATCTTGACTGAACTTTGAACAGACTCGTTTGGTAATAGTCCGCCACTGGCTAATCGAAATCTGTGGCAACGTAGAACCAGTACAGCACCTTCTCTGTATATGCCCTCTGCTTGCTAGAATCATATTCAAGTCCTTTGGCATGCATGCTGTATAATTTGTGAGCAAATAACAAAGTGAAGAATTATAACAAAAGAATACAGTATTATCCAAAATTTGGCACCAACAACCATTGACGGAAATAAGCCCAGGCTTTTTTAGCAGTAGGCTAAGTCCGGCACGGATTATGACAAATCTTATTAGAGTTTCTTTTATTTCTTCAAGGAAATCCCGTGCTTTCACACAGAAAGTCTGCAAAAAAACTATGGGTCCAAACCGTTTCATAGAAATTAGTGTTGTTGGGACTTTTTTTTGTATTCTTTTTAAGTGTTATTTTTCTTATTTAAGTTCATTTTGCAGCTTTAAAGTTTTAAAAGTGGGCAAGGCAAAACAGAATTGGTAAAATCAAAGGATTGCAATTCGATGAATAAAATTTCTGGAATTCAACTATTCATTTATTTGAATCAAAGAAAAAATTTTCAAAATCAAAACCCTTTGTTCTTTGGATTTTCGAATTCAAATTATCTGATTTTACAACAAAATATTTTAGCTTAATCATCAAATGTTTCACTGATAGTGCAAATAAAAACCATTGTATAATCAGGGAAGCTCCTGGCTCAAACCCCGGCAACGACATAATTTTTTTTTTATTTTTTTATTATTTTAATTTAAAGGTATTTAAAAAACAAAAATAAATAGAGAGCTGTATTTATATAAATTGAAAATATCTTGAAAACTGCCTTTTATGTTAATAATAAAAAACGAGTCCATAACGGAGTCCGTTATGGACTCGTTTTTTTTAATAAAACGGATTCGATCCGGACTCGTTTCTAATTAATAATATAAAATGCAGTTTGGGTTTGAACCAGGAGCTTCCCTGATTAGCCAATGGTTGTTACATGCGCAGTTTAATAACATCATTTTAGTATGTCTTAAAAATGATGTCGGCAGCTGAGTTGGGTGAAATGAGCATCTTTGAACAGTGGCAGGGCGAAGGACACAGGTTCAATTCTGTGATCGGGTGACAGGTAAATAAAAATCTAAGTTCTCCTTTGAAGTTTTAAAAACGTATTATATTCATAGATTTAACAATAAGTACCAACAAACAACAGCATTAGAGAAATAGATGGAAAGTAAAGAATCAAAAAAGAAAAATGCTTTTTTGAAACCAATTAATTTATTCTAAGTTTCAACAAAAACTGTAGGAAAATTAACAAATCATCATTTCTTATATCAGAGGAACTGTGCCTATGACTGAAAATCATACAAAAAATTCATTAAAATTGGACACGAAATTGTTTGATATCTTAGAATCTTTTTTTTTCTGTGTGTGTCTTTATTATTGGTTTAGATAAGATAATACAAAATCTATAAAAAACCTTGAAAGAAAAGCCATTGAAGGCCTGTCACTCAACAAAGAAATTATTGATGAGTTTGGTTGTAATGTATTTTCGTCTACATACAATTTTTCAATAAAAAAGTGTCGGGAGCTGATGGAAAAAATAAAATTTAAGCAAACTGCCTTAAAAAAGTAGTGCCAGCTCTAGTACATTATTTAAAGAACAAAACTAATAGCCCGAAGTTTAAAAACTGTCTTGAACTGCAGCATTCCAAATGAGTCGACTTTACGGAAGAACTATATACTGTTAATATATGCCGAAATATTGGACAACATCAGAAAATGTGTAATTGCGAAAAAAACTTCGCATCCGTCGATGTTACTTGTGACATTAAGGGATATGACAAATCTTTTGTTAGTTGCCACGGCCCCTTACTAAAACTTAAGAGTGTTCGGCATTAGGTGATCAATAAACTAAATCTTGCTAATGGCAAAATTATCGGTCCATAACATTTTTTAAAGCTAAATTTCTGTGCAGCCAATTTTAAGTCAGATATTGACAAAAAAAAAACTTATTTGACGATATGCTACCTTGAATATCTCGCATCGGGACATGCTATTTTTCTACTGTCGCCGTTCAACAAATATTTTTATTTGATTTCTGAAACTCAATTTTCCTTAAATCAAAAGTAAATCCGCTCCTGATCACATAAAAACTAAACTAAGGCAAATAATGAAAGGGGAAGAAGAGTACAAATGTGAATCTAAATACAAGACCTATTAAAAAATTTAACGATCCAACAAATTGCTACACGTCATAAAATCGCATAATATTCAAGAATTTCAAAGTGAAGAGAAAAAAACATGAAACTAAAAATAAACTGTGTGATTATTAAATTGATTTAATAGGCGCGCAGTGCGTATGGCATCAGCAGCAGCATCAAAATGTTGACAATAACAGCGACCGTTGTTGCTAATTTCGACGAGTCAATGAAAATGTTTCCTGAAATGTGCTGGAAAAACTAATCACGGACAAGGCCGTACACACGGGGAGGTTTCAGGGGCTCCGTACACACTCCGAAAAATGTTCACTTTTACTAGAAACAAACTGTTCCTTCATATCGTTTGAGACATTATTCCTTGTGTTGTACGAAGGAGATATTTCTATTAGATATTCTTCTGAGATACGCCCTTTCCGCTTTTGAGGGCAGAATACCAGGCTTAAATGTTTCGCAGACCACCATGTGACTTACACTTTATTTGAAGAAAAAAGTCCGAAAATCTAAAAGCTGATTCGGCTGAAATTATGGAACTTTATAGAATTGAAAAAATTGTATTTCTACTGAATCTTCTTTTCTAAGAATCCTTTCATCCTCTTAATAATGATTTTAATTTCATATCCATCTAAACACGTATTTAATTATTTTTATTTTAATTTTTAGCAATAACAAATTTTATTTCATTTCATTATTACGCTCACAGAAGAGTGTGGTGTGATCTTGTTGACATTGAAAATGTATAAAAATTTAATTGGATTACAAAATCAAATCAGTTGCATTAATGTGGCCATTAAATTTTTTACTCCTCTCACATCTTTGGGTTATTAAATCTTTTTATTTATTTAGCGTTTTAACAAATTAACTCATGATTTATTGTGTCATTGTACACGAAACGTTGAGTTAAATGAACAAATGTTTAATTTCAGCGATTGTGTCTGATGTGTCTGTTTGTCTGTCTGTCTTCTCAATTCTTGTGAATCGCATTATCAAGTGACAAAATTTAATGTTACATACCTTTTCATTCTCAGCCACGGCTGTTGTCTCATTTTCGGGTTGATTGTCAAATTTTGGACAATTGCAATCAAATGCAAAATGTAGTATCTTTGCGGTCGAAAAACTTGGAAAGCAAAGAAGCAGTGTTACCTAAAGCATTTTAGACTGATGCTAAAAAATTATAAAACTCTTGACTTAGAAACGCTTTATATATTTTTTAAGTATTAAAATATTGTTTGAGGAAAAGATCATCTCTTAATTTAATATTGTATTCTAAAATATTTACTCATCGCGTACAGAAAAAATGGTTCCAATGAAATTTAAGGACATAACTTCTTTCTTTTTAGTACAAAAATTATCTTTATTATCATGTACTTTTTTCTTTTACCAGAGACTATAGATCTCAACAAAAATGTTCATTCCGTGGAAACATTCGGTTGGGTTAGGTAGGTGTGGCAGTTATTTTAAGAACCAACTTACTTTGACCAACTGATAGTCCATTGCGGTACCACGGTATATTAAGTTAGAACCTCACGTGGTTCATTCTGACCAATACTAACATATCTAAGGTCATTCAAGCCATCTCATGGTATTTTATTGTCCTATTCTAGCAAAAGCGGGACAGGAAAAAATAAATTTTAATGTTTTCCTTCTCCTCCACAGCTCATACAGGAGTCAGAACAGCGCACTCTTTTAATTCACAGTTTTGTTTCGGTTTTATATAACAATTCCGGATGACTATATCATTCATATAAAATTGTAGGCTTTGGGGAATTGTAAATCCAATGGTGTGGAGTAACGGCCCAATTCCTCGTTGGACCATATTTAATTTGAAGATAACCGATGTAACGCAGTTACAGTCAACGGCGCGGACTGCAGAATATATGGTTTCAACAGGACGATGCTACGGCCCATTTAGTTCGAGAGTAAGGGATACATTGCGATAGATTTTTCCTCAGCACATCATCACCAAGTATGGTTTTAACCGCTCCGTACTTCTGTGGAACTCTTTGACGCTTAAAGTATACATGAACAAGGCAGAAACGTTAGATTAGTAAAATCAAAACATCAGGGCCAAAATCGCCAACATATCGCAAGATTTGCTGCGTTCTGTTATGGAGAATGCGATAAAAAGATCCCACATTTGTCAGCGTTTCAATTTTTAAACTTAATGTAAAAAAATTATAACGATCAAATTTTAATTATATGTACATATACTATATAGGGAAAGCAGCTAACCATCTTCACAGATGGATCCAAGATGGAGTTAGGCGCATGAGCAAGTGTGTACTCGGATAATATGGGTATGGAGATGTCTTTTAGGCTACCCAACTATTGCAGTGTTTTTCAAGCTGAAAGCTATGCCATAGACCAAGCCGCTCAGGTGATACGGAACAGGGAGCTTACTCTCTCCATCATTACCATATGTGCGGACAGTCAGGCAGTGATCAAAGCACTGAACGCCAAAATCGTGAAGTCTAGGTGTGTAGAACACTGCTGGGTGCCCGGTCATAAGGGTATTTCCGGAAATGAGAAAGCTGACGAATGAGCCAGAATAGAATCAGAACAGCCGGAGGATCAACAAGTGGTAGACCTTAAGATACCATTGCCGGAACTACACTATCGGATAGAGAGTACAATAAAAAAACAAACGAACAGAAGGTGGAACCTTACCGCCGGATGTAGAACGTCTCGAATCAAGTAGCCTAAACTGAATCTGAGAAGGACGCAATCTCTCTTAAGGTTCAGAAGAGGAGTGCTAAGGACTGTTGTAGGAGTACTGACGGGGCACTGTGTTATTGGCTCAATGGCCGCCAGATATGGTGCTCCATTCAGAGAATGCGAATGCCCGGGGCAAATGAAAAGACGGGCTTGAGAAACTAGCTGATTTAGAACTCACCAGCATCCTCAACTTCACCAAGGCTGCTGTTTGGTTCGCCCCCATTCAATAGGACGTTTAAAGGAGAAGGAGGGGAATATTTTTACATATGCATATGTAGGGTATCACAATGGGCAAACTGCCTCTGAGTGCATCTTGCTATGCAAGCAACCCTTTTAACCTTACCTATATATACATAGTATAGTATATAGTCCAATAAAAAGATATAAGCAAAACAAACCAGATATTTAGTGACTTGTGGGACACCCCGTATTAATTGTCTCATACCTTTTGCAACAGAAGGATTTTCTTACAATTTGTTGCAATACATTTGTATGTCTACATTTATTCTACTCTTTTCGAGGACCACTCTTGGAGTGTTTGTGTCTCTACTTTTTTAAGCAATTAAAGAAAACAGAAACGTTCAGAAACGCTATCAATTTTTCAAGTTGAATCATATATTAAAACAGACCTTGTTGTTGCTGGCCCTGCTATAATTGCTTTTTATGTGAAATAAAGGTAAGTCAAACCATCTAGGATATGGAAACATTCCCAGATATAAACATAAAATGTTCCATGGAATGTGCAACGCATTCCCTTCCGTTGGAAACTCCATTTCTTTATTTACACTCGATGTCATTAGCGGGAAACATTCCTCTCCGCTGTCTTAAAAATGAATGCGGAAACATTCTACTCCCCTGTTTTTAGAAATGATATGTCAAAAGCAAGACAATTAATTTCAGGTGGTATTTGCAAATTCATCATTTTAATGATCCTTTCCATTCCAAAATGAAAGTATGAACCACGAGGAACTGAAGAAATGTTTATATTATTAATGATGGAATCAATTTTCAACAATGTTTTTGTGCATATTGGAACTTTAATTTCCCGCTTGTTTAAAATTTGCAACAAAGCATCAGGTGTATTGCGATTTACACTATTAGTCACGTTCCCAAAAGCTTCTTTAAGTTATATTGAGGAACAATTCCACATCACTTCCTTATGGAAGTCTTCCAATTTTTTCTCGAGGGAGTTATTCAATATTGAATATTTTTGATTTTTTAAGCAATAAAACCGTCGGCATCCAGGTTTTGGAAACAATTCGAACTTGATTTACCACTACATACTTCTATTCGACATATCAAACAACAAAAAGTAAATTTCAATTCAATGATGAAAGCTCCGGAAAATATAATTTACTTAAGTTTGAATGTTCCATGTCCACACAATGTTATTCAATAATGTTTATGCCAAAACTGTTTATACCTGCAGTTAAATAAATTTAGAATAATTAAAGTTTGCAAAAACAAAATAAACTCGTGAACAACAACAAATTAAACAAAATATTTAAATCCAATCAGCGACGTTGCCTCTTTTCAGCTTCTTTTCATTAGCAAATTTATGACAAGACTGCCGACGACTCAGCGAAACCCAACCCAAACTGAGTGAAAAGCAAATTAAAAAAAATTTAACAGCAACAAAACGTAGCAAAAATCAAAAGAAGTAAAAACGATACAGCTACAACAAATAAACGAAAAAGGGAGCTCATACCACACGATTGATTTATTATGAATGAAAATTCAGAAATGAGCGGCAGTGACGTTAGAGACGAACACGAAAGTGGACGTAATAGCGCCAACTTTTTTTCCACTGTTGCAATGCGGTCGCAGCAGCTACAGCTGCAAAAAAAAACGGCGATTTGAAAGTGCATAACAGAATACAATGGGTTGAGGCAAAAGAGAAAATGAAATAGCGTTACTGCAGAGGGTGTGAGCGAGAGAATTGCAGTTACAAAATTTCATAAGTGAGAAGAACGCTGGCAAATGCATGAGCGACAATAAAAATTTATTTGAAAAAAAGAGAAAAATCAGGGAGAGAGAAAGTAAAATAAGAACAGTTTCATCTGAAAGAAGAGCACAGTTTAAGAGCATATTTCAATGCCAACTCGTACCGGGGCTACAGGTGGATTTTTTCTACCAAATACATTGAAAGAGTTAATTGAGCGTTGAGTATATTTGCAGAGAACTTATAAATAAGAGAACTAGGTATATGTTCAAAAAACAAGTAAAAAATAGATTTGTTAGAATTTAAGAGAAAACAAATTACCACTACAGTGAATGCAACGGAAATGAAACGTTGCTGTGGTAAAAAAAAAGAACTTTGAAGGTTTATATTGCAGAGAGAGAGAGCATTCAATAGAGCACAGTCTTTTACTGCAATAGTGTGAGTTTTCTAAGAAACCGGCGTCATTGTCATCTGGTGCCGTCACCTTCTCCGCAAAACAGAACAAGTAGCTTTGGAGCGCAATTTTTTTTGCCACCCGGCATGGGTGCTAAAATATTTTATTTTTCAATAGACTTACACCAAACTGTATATTGAGTCGGTGTTTGTCCATCGTGAAATGATTTAATTTAGCAGTTGGGTATGCACCAGCATTTAATCGTTTTTGAGCTTCTATCAAGCTAAAGAACTTAATAATTTTATTTTAATTCAACTTTGACGAATTCAAATCAATCATCTAAATCTTGGCTGAAATACTTACGAGGCCCTCCTGTAAAATGGCGTCGTTCTAAAATATAGTAAACAATTTTTAACATATGTATAAGGTCTCAAGGATCTCGATTACATTTATTTAAGTGGGGAAATCAATTAAGCGGGAATCATTTAAGAGAGAGTTTAGATGCATATATCTGCGGCAAAAAGGAAAAACTGCTTAAGCACGAGGGGAGTTGAGGCCAATTTTCCATTAGATCTTGAAGAAACTCGCTTTCCATTTTTTGGAACTACTACTACTACTATTATAACTAATAACTAAAATTGGCCCCTTCCCTTCGTGCTTAAATCGACATAAGCAGTCTCCCATCTTGCAATCATTCCATTTTGATTTGGCAATTTAAAGCCACTAGTAGAGAATAAATAATTTTCAGTCGACTTAATTTACTAAAATAAACATCAGAATTACGCTGTCTATGTTACTATAATTATGTTAATCTATTTTATTGAATCATATGGCGAGCTTTCTTCTGAGCAAAAGAACAAATGACGTCATCATAGTCAATTGACTGAATAATTTCTGAGTCAATGTACATAAATTGCAGACAGTGAACTTAGCCTGTTCTGTTCTAAGGTAGATCTTAAGTAAATCCTTACTCTTTTTAGCGCTGAAAACGACCGTACTGCTGAGCAGTTTGACGCTTGTGTACACTATAGCATTCAGAGCGCAATTTCTACGTTTGGATAAATATACAAAAAGCCTTTTTCTAATAATTATTTGTACATCTTTAGTGACGATAGACCTATAACTTCGTCTTTAGATGACAAATAAGCTCACAGGTACAGACATTCATTTTTCAAAGTCGTATCCAAATCCTCTGGACAAAAATCTAACAGGTTTCTGGGTTCTTCATTGATGTGTTCAGATTCTAAGCGCTTTAGTTTCGTAAGAAAGTCAAACTTTTAACTTAACTCTTTATAAGCAGATCCGCGTCCCTGTAGTTCTGCAATAAATCTATCTATGATGACATTTTAAATGCTAACTCTGAATTTATCCTTGCCAGAGATTTCGGTCTCGTTTCCCTAGACTTTGTCGAACTGGACTTTACCAGCATGTCATATGCATAGTTATTTTCACCTGATTTTTCAACAGCTTTCGACTCATAAAGCTCAAAGGTACTGTGTTCTCTTAAGCTTCTATATACGTTACCAAAAATTGATACAGTTCAGCGATAGTACCCAAGTTGACAGATTGAAGAGACTTGTTTTATTTTTTGAACATTTCCAAGTTGTCATTTCAGACAAGTATCAAAAAGCAAGTTTACATCGAGTCTGATGAATTCAGAAGACCTAAAGCTTCGGAGCGCGCAGACGTTTTTCATTTGAATCAATGGCAATTATCTGAAGAGCTGCCATGATCTCATCCTAGCAAGAACATATACTTCGGCGGGCGTCAGCTCGAGCAGACCATCTTGTCTGAGAAAGACTCTTTAAGACTATTATATTTGGTTTAAGTTTCGATAACAAAATTTCCCATCAGTGTATTGATACCACAAAAAAAAGTTGTGCAATGAATGCAAACTTGACTGGGACTGAGACCAATAGGCTGGCTAGGCCGGGGCCTTGTAGGCCTAGGCGCAAATCCGGCACTGTCACTTGGTACGCCAATGATATTTACTACTAACTGGACTCGAGTCTTTGCCCAAGCACTATCCATTACGCAACCGCACCCACATTTAACGCAGTCCTTATTGCAGTCAATTACTCTATATGTACCAAATTTTACATCTTGGTAAAAGTTTCAAGAATAGCAATTCAAGTGTTTTTATTGTTTGAGAGAACTCACACCAAATAGTCCAATACTGTTCAGATTTTGCGACTCACAACTGTACCTATCATAGATGCCCATATATTGTGGTGCCGCCAGTGGTGTCAATTGGGTAGGGCTGGGGACGGCATTGCCCCACCCCCCAAGGATCTGATACTAGTTATTATTCAATACCTCAATTCAATAAAACCATCTAATAGTGGTGGAAAAGTAATTCTCGCACATCTCGCCCAAGGTTTTGGAGAAGTGACGCCACTGGATGCCACACTCCTTTGTCTTGTCTCGTCCATATTTCGTGAGGTGCAGTTTCTTGTTTTTTTTTTTCTGTGAAAACCTCGAATTTCGACTTTTTTTTTATTATTGTGGTTTGGTTTTTATTTGTTTTCAGAAAGAGAAAATATTTGACAGGTATATGTGTGTATATGTATTAAGAATACATTTCTCTGTTAACATTCGTAAAAAGAACATCCATTGTAGTTTTTAAAAACTCATATTAAAAAAGGTAAAAAAATTATCTTTGCAAATGAGCTTGGAGATAATATAGTCTATAACGTACGCTAAACACTATGTTATAGCCGAGAACAAGATATCGGGCAGACTCACTGGTTCTCGTCCTCAATCAGAAGAGAAATAATATCGTCTCGTTATCGGTTTTGGACACAACCTAATTGTTTCATTTCCAAATAAGCTTTACAGGAAACCATTTCAATGAATCATTTCCGAACAGACTTCCTTCGGGCACAGGCTTCCTTCAAAATCCCATTAAACGTTTCCAAAAAAGACAAATGATGTTATATTGGAGTTCTTTTACAAACCGCACAAATTTCAGGAAAAAAAAACCTCGACTTCTCCAAATGCGATGAAAATATTTTTTTCCTATATCTTCTAATAAATTCAGTCGACCCGTATTTTTTGATTTTGCTGAAAAATTTTTTTTCGAAAATATTCACATATGAATTTTTGATAATTGGCTGGATTTTGTCAAATGTACTCATACTTGAAGTCGGATTTTTTTATCGGATTTTGTCGGACTTTTTTATTTAATAGCCTATAACGTTACCTTTCGCAGTAAATTAAAAAAAAAAATTATTTTCAACAAATAAAAAATAATATCAAATTAAATGTTTAAATTTAATGTTTAATTAATCGAAAAACATCGATCTTAGCCTTTACACATAAAAAAAACATAAAAAAATGTTAGTCTTAACATTAGGTCCCCCCAACTAGAATTAATTTAAAAAAATAACATTTTGTTCCTTATTCTTTTATCTACAAAAACCATTCTGCAAAAAAGTGGTGTCTCTGTTAGATCGGAAGATATGAAATATTTTCGACCGCAAATCATGAATTCCAGAAGGAATCTACTTAAGCGTGCAGCGTGCAACGAATCAAAATTTAATAACGAGTGTCAGATACTCGTTCCTTTGTTTTGACTCGTCGCACGCTGTACGCTTAAATTCCTTCTAGAATTCATGACTTGTGGTCGAAAATATTTCATAACTTCCGATCTAACAGAGACCCCATTTTTTTGAAGAACTCAAAATCAATAAAATCATAAATCGTATCTTAACCCGAAAATATAATTCATTATATGTATTACCATATGTGTTGAGCTATTTGTTGATAGCCAAATATTTTCTTGTGTGCTTTTGAATTCTCAGAATGAATATGGAATCAAAAAGTGACGCTCGGATCTGGTTTCGGAGATACAGCCTTCGGAATTTGCGGATATAGTTTTTCTAAAAATCTATATAAATCAGAAACGCAAGTATTGATTTCCAAAATAATGGTGTCATATGAAAGGAAATATAATAAACTACAATAATGATCTGAAAATTTTTGAAATCCGGCCGGTAGTTTTTGAGATATTATGACTTTTCTGCAATTCGGACCGATTTTTTTTTTAAAAAACCGTTATTTTTCCAAAAAAATTCGTTATTACTCTACAGTTTTATTAAAATATTTATAAAGCTCAATTTATTCCTTTTAAAATGATATAACATTTAAACAAAACTTTTTGACATTAACCATTTCTAACCGAAAAAATTTTACTTTTATTGGGAATTTTGTGCTCTAAATTGCCGAAAATGCATTCGAAATGTTTAATTTGTTATTGAAAGTTGTAGATATTGAAGAGACAAACAAAACCTCAGCACCAGATGCAATAAAACTTAGTTTGCTTACGAGATATACATATCGAACAAACCAAATGAATCTAGGTGCAAAACTGAAATGTTCATTTCTCGAAGATTTGAGCCAACTTAAACAAAATGAGCCAAAAAGTTTTTTGTTTTAGCCTATATTTTCACTCCGCAGTGTCAGATCCGAGTAGACATTTGAAGAAAAATTTTGTTCGACAGTGTTATTGAAGTAAAATTTTTCTAAATTGTTTAAAATAATTTGTTTTTAAATCTTTCAACACGGGTAATGATTTTTTGGATACCTGCCAATTTCTATATTTAACTTACAACAAAGGGTGGCCTCCGTCCGCCCCTGATTATGGACAGATATGTAGTTGGTATATACATATATTAAATTATATAGATCGTAGTATTACGTTTACCATGTACATATGGAAGAGTTTTCAGTTGGTAAAGAAAAACATTTAAAATTTCCGCAAATTAGATGAACCGATGAACGACCTCTAAGGATTAAATTTGAAAACTAAAATTAGTTATTATCATCAATCTTATTTAACATGTGTAGTGTATACCGTAGTACCAACATTTTTAGAATTAAATTGAATCAACCAAGTGTTACAGTGCTAACAGTACATTTATGTTTCGTCACTGTTAATATAACATAACTCCTTGCTGGCTGATGGGTACACTACCCCAAAGAAAACACAAAGAGTCTACGAGAGCTCATCATCGTCGTTCACTTACGATAAAGACGAATGCGAAAGAGCAACGACGACGACGATATGATGAGCGATTTTCAATATTTGCGCCTTTTAAAATTTTCCTTTCGTCGTTGCCGTCCCCATTCGGGACTCACTACTTCATATTCCTTTATTGCTCTTGAAGTTGTTATTGTTGCAGTTGTTATTGTATTCTATCCATTTGGCATTTTATTGCATTTCGTTGTAGTTTATTAGCAGCAATTTTGCAATAGTTGTGGCGCCGTAACTTGGGGCTGTACGCTGTGCTCCACAATTCAGTAGTTGCAAGTGCACGCAGCCAGCAGCTGAATCACGTGACGAAAACGTCGCGCATTTCTAGTGCCTACGTAAATAAAGTTCTAAATAAGAAACCGACGAAGTGGACGCGTAATGTGAAATTTACGAAAGAAAAATCGGTGGTTATATTTGTGCGGAAAAAAGTGAATCAAACAAATCGTATGTGCGACAGTGTGATGTTTGTGTATGTGCCTGTTGAGTTTTTGAGTAAGAGTAGTAACGTGTCACATGTGTCGCTTTTTACTAGTGGGGTTTTAACGATTTTCGATACTCGTAGCGACCGTAAGGTGGGGACTATGTTGGCTTAGAATCCTTTCCAATTGCTTCCGCTGCTATCCGTCATTTGTCAAAATCAACTGTGAGCGGGTGTTTCACTAAGTGAATGACAGCAGCTGTCAATCAAATGTCCGTCAAATGTCATTTCGTGCGCGTTGTTAACGTCGCCACAACTGACCACACACACACGCGCTTACAGTTTATACACAGGAACACGCAGCATGTTTCCTCGTTTTCCACATCGCATCGACAGACATCCGCATTTCCTATCCGAAAATTAAAGCTTTTACAGCGTTGCGTTACCCACTCTACCATTGCTTTAACAAAACAATTCTAAAATGTCTTTCGTTTGAGTTAAAAGCGCTCGCACAATAGAGAGCGAAGCTTCTGTTAGTAGTCTTTCATTTATGTTGCTATTGAAACTGTTAACATACCACTGTTAAGTTACTTGTATGAATCTAGCATACTGTTAACAGCATACCAAACGTACTTCCTGAAATTCAAAAAAAAAAAAATTAGATTTTTAAGTGAATAAAAATATAAATACAACAAAAATATAAAAACAACCAATAAGTGATTAACATTAAAAGTTCTAACAGAATAAATTGATTTTATGTCGCGGTCATATACATACATACATACCTACATATGTATGTATGGATGTACACATATACGTTTTGACTGCATGCGTCGCACTGAGCATTACTTGAGTGCATCGTTAAGTATAGCAAAGTGAAAGGAAAGGTGAGTGCATTTTACTTTAATATATGTATATTAACATTAAAGAGCTCCTGGAATGTGGAGTGAGAGAAGTACATAGGGTTACCATTCGGCCTTGAATATTATGAAGTGTCCTTGAATGCTTTTTTGTCCTCAAAAATATATGAATGTCTTCGATTTGAGGTTATGTCATTGATTTCGATGTTGAAAAGTAAGGACATTGTTATATTTTTTCTTTTGTGGTTACATAGGATATTAATTATGTACAGAACTGTCGCGGTATAGTTTCGGGGTTTCCGGATAATTGGATATGTCCGGAATACAGAAAGCTCAATAAAACTACTCTACATAAAAAATTTCAGCAAATAAAAACCGCTCCTATAGTAAAATTTTCCACTGAATCCGAAAATCAAAGTGGTTTTGCTGGATCAGGTCTGGTTTAAACGGTAAAAACCAAAAACATTCACTGTTTCGGGAGGTAACGCCATATAAAATGTTATTTTACATGATACTCATTACAAATTTTTTTGTTTTCGGCAAAAAACAGTTTAACAAAGATGCAATTTTTTGCAATTTTTCAAAAAACTTTCAACTTTGGCACCTTAGAACTCGAAAAAAATTTATGTAAGTCAATAAAGTGCTCTATCTTGTAGAAAATTTAAATACAAAACTCTAAGTATAATATTTTTATACATTAGCTTAATTTTTATAAGTTGTATTAAAAAAACTAAAACAATTTAGTAGTCGATTTCATACATACATTTTTGTTTATAATACATTTTTTTTCAAAAAAAATTTCAAATAAATTTTAATAAAATGCCAACTGTTTATGTTTAACTCATTTTCGGCCACAAACATTTTTTTTTATAGCAAATCAAATTCCTTACTTAAACTGTCTATTTTGATCTTATAGAACTTCTAAAAGCAGAAAAAAAATTAAATTATCTTTCGTCCTTTGTCCTGTAGGCGGTGGTCGAAAAAACGACCAATGGCTGTTCCCGGTCACAAAAAAAAAATTAATTAATTTTTTATTAAGAAAAATAAACATTTTAATTCATTTTTAAAAAGTAGTTAAACAATTAAAAGTACAGCTCTCATTTTTTTTTGTACAGAATACAAAATAAAAGTCTTTTGGGGCAGATGCACATTACAGTGACTACATACAGACCACGACAAAACAATAGCACAACTATAAATTCAAAAATAGTCCTAGAATACTTTGATGCATTGCGTACATTAAGTGAGAAAAATTCAGTAGACCTTCAGTGGGTGCCTGGGCATTGCTAAATTGTAGAAAATGGAAAGGCAGATTTACTAGCAAAGCAAGGCCCTCAGTCGAATTCACAACTCATGAAAGTCTCTGTACCCTTTCAGCACTTCTACCTACTAAATGACAGAGAACTACTCTTAGAAGCAGGACACAGGTGGACCAATAGCAAGCAAACGTAATCTTATAACAACAACTCAGGCGGCCCTGTTGTATGGTTGCGAGGTATGGGCGGATGCGAAAAAGGAGCAACACCGGAAAGCACTGAGTTCAGTACAAAGAACGACAGCTTTAAGGGTAGCCTCAGCATACCGCACTGTTTCACTAGCTGTGGTGCTAGTAATAAGCGGAACAATCCCAGTTGACCTACTGGCCTTAGAGCGACAAATGATATGGGAGAAGAAAAACCAAGCTGAAAATAGAATGACAAAACGGGAGGCTAGAAGCCACACATTACAAAATGAAACCTACGGGCGCTGGACAGCACGTTAAAACATACGGCTGAATAGAAGTTTTGAAGAGGTAGGCTACTACATCACGCGGCTCCTGTCTGGCCACGGGTATTTCCAAAAATACCTGCACAGGATGGAAAAAACCGAGACGCCAAACTGCATATATGGTGACGCAGAAGTTGATGATACGGAACTCACGTTCTTCAACTGCAGGAACGGGGCTGAAAGAAGGAGCATACTAGAATGACAAGTCGGCCCGCTAACAGCATCGTGCCGACGATGCTAAGAAGTGAGGAGTACTGGATGCTGATAACGAGATACGTCGAAAGCGTATTACGGATAAAGAGAATGGACCTCGACGTATCTCAAAGAAGATAAGATGGGGGCCTGGCCGCAGGCTCAGAAAGCAGCTAATGGCATTGGATGCCTAAATAAAGAGAACCTCACTGAAGTAATGCTCAAGAGAGCCTCCCAGTGGGGGAATAAATTCTCCGACAAAGAGGGAGTTGTTTTCGTGGGTATACTACCACGGAAGCCCCACAGACCGACAAGATGACGACCTGGTTGAAGGTGCGAAAAGCATTTCACCAGCCTCAAAAAGAGGTGGGCTTGCTAGCAATATTACCAAACATTTTTGGCCCCGTTTCCATTAAAAGAACACAAGATATCTACATATTTTCCTGAACTCGGAATGATTGAAGGCTATTGACCAGGGTTGTGACCGGCCACTGCCTTATTGGGCATCACGCTTTCAGGTTGGGCATCTTATCCAACGACTGGTGTAGAAATTGTCATGAACCCGAGGAAGAGGAAACCATGGAACATCTTTTTTGCTCTTGCCTTGCTTTGGCAAGTAATCGATTAAAATACTTCGGGCAGCCATTCTTTATATCCCTCAAGGAACTAAATAAAGTCCATCTGAGTGAAATCAAAAGATTCGCTGTAACAAGGTGCCTGTTGTGAACGTGCACTACAATGAAAGGACCAGAATTTTCTAATAAGTCTGTAGCAGAGAGTTTGTGGTAACACTATGGACCCCTAAGCAGAAAAAAGCATGGCATACTGAGATTTTAAATATTGAATTTCGTCACAAAAAAAATTAGTGTCTCCAACTTTTTGAATTGAAAAACGCATGGCCAACTAAGACTAGCTGCTTTAATTTTCAGAATTTAATTTGAAATTTGCTCTTAATCTCACATGAACAAAAAAATATTGATATACTGAATATTGCTATTTTGATATTGATAACAGCCATTGGTCAATTTTTCGGCCACTTGATTTCTCATTAAAATTTAGTATAACTAACTTAAAATAAATTAATGGAATAAAATTGATTTACTAAGAAAGATCTTTTTTGAATAGAACTGCATTTAAATTTTTAAATTTTGTAACTAAGCGTCTAATAAAAATAGGACTTTTTAAATATATTTTTTTGAGTGTATAAGAATTACATTGCAATCATGAAATAAAATTTTCACAATAGCATATATATCATAGTTTATTTAAAAAGAAAAGAGGTAGAAAGTAATTCCTTTTTATAAAAAAAAAATTATAAATGACAACAATTTTGTGATCGAAAAATCGACCAGTGGCCGAAAATGAGTTAAGATGGAGCCATCCCCTCCGTAAAATTTTTTATTCAAAATGAATCAGGGAATTTAGTTTTTTCGGACGGCACATGGCATTCAGTATTTCAATAGCATGACTGTCATTTAAAATAAAAACCGCAATGTTCTTTGTTTTTTTTTTTTCTAGCAGTAATATTTTTGCACACTTCATTTAAATGTTTAGAAGATCGGTTATGTTTGTTGATGGGTTTTACAATTTGTTTATCTACTATTATTAAACGAGCTAAAATTGTATGTATATATATATATATATTTTCAGACTTTATTTCCAAAACGGGTGCAGCGATTTTGATGAAACTTGGGGGTTAGGTACATATGTGAACAAAATTAGGATTGGGCTGGGTTTTAACTTATCAAAGGCTCCTGGAGGGGCGTGGCACAGCCCTAAACTTTTATTTTCATAACGTTATATCTCGAAAACTATTCAAGATATTGTGATGAAATTTGGTACACAGATGCAGATCATAAATGTCTTAAATTTTGCCAAAAGTGGGCGGAATCGGAAAAGTGGGCGTGGCACTTTTCAATAATTGAAAATTTTGATTCAATATTACTCAAAAACGGCACTGAGGATTTTCATAAAAATTTTATAGATAATACCACTAAAAGCAGTCATCATAACATGCTATGTCACTATACTGGCAAAATTCGTTGAAGGGCGTGGCACAGCCCACAATATTTATAAACATTATAATAAGAGAATTAACAACACAATTATTCTGAAATTTCATATGGTGGATATACTTGCTATAAGGTACCTCAAGACGAAAAATGGGTGCAATAGTACCAGTGGGCGTGGCACCTCCCATACAAGCAAAACAAGTTAAATGTTATATTTATTGTACTATGAGAGTAATCTTCTTAAAATTTGGTGAGGAGTTGTCGGTTACTATTAGCTTTGAACGGGATTGCTTCAGTAGGCGTGGCACCTCCCATACAAACAAAAACCGTTAAATGTTATATTAAGTGCACTATGGGAGTAATCTCAATAAAATTTGGTACAGAGATGTCGGTTACCAAAAATTTTTAAGTTGAATGGATTTCGACGAGATTTCGTTAGTGGGCGTGGCACGTCCCATATATACGAAAATCGTTGAATGTTGTATTTAGTGCACTATGGGAGGTATTTTCTTTAAATTTGGTGTAAAGGTGTCGATTACTATAAGCTTTGAAATTATATGGATTTCAACGGGATTGCGTAAGTGAGCGTGGCACCTTCCATACGTACGAAAAACGTTAAATGTTATTTAGTGTACTATGGGAGTAGTTTTTTTAAATTTTTTGTTCCAATCGATAGAGAAAGCACGAAAAATAAAAAAAGTTTTTTGTTCCAATAGACTTTTAATTACAGTGGTGTAGTGTTAATATTGTAGTGGTCATTTTTAATATTTGACCACTTAGTGCGTCCTGAGCGATTTGCGGAATTTGTTGCTGTAAGGATATTTTCCTTGTCCTTTGGAGTATCCCGGAAGTAGCCACTCCATAAGTTACTACTCATCGAGGCGGTTTACTCCGAGTCACTTTGGGTCACTTGGAGACACCGAGATGAGAGAAAATCGCGATTTTGTGGTTTGCGTGCGATTTTGGTAGAATTGGTCTATAACACCTATAGGCCACGTTGGTGCAAACTCTTATCGCACCTAATTATGTTTTTCGATGCGTGCGATTTTTTGGATATTATTGCTGCAAGTATATTTTCCTTGTTCTTTGGAGTATCCCGGAGATAGTCACTCCATAAGTGTCTACTTATCGAGGCGGTTCACTCCGAGTCACTATGGGTCACTTGGAGTCACCGAGGTGAGTGAAAGTCGAGATTTTGTGGTTTGCGTGCGATTTTTGTAGAATTGTTCTATAACACCTATGGGCCACGTTGGTACAAACTCTTAGCGCATCTAATTATGTCTTGCGGTGCGTGCGATTTTTTGATTTTATTACTGTAAGGATATTTTCCTTGTTCTTCGGATTATCCCGGAGGTAATCACTCCATAAGTGACTACTCATCGAGGTGGTTCACCACGAGTCACTTTGGGTTACTTGGAGTCACCGAGATGAGTGAAAATCGCGATATTGCGGTTTGCGTGCGATTTTTGTAGAATTGCTCTATAACACCTATTGGCCACGTTGGTGTAAAAACTTTGCGCACCTAATAACGTTTTGCGGTGCGTGGAATTTTTTTTTTTTTTGGATTTTTACGAATTTTGTGAACCAAAGTGACTTTAAGTGACCCAACGTTACTCTGGGTGAACCACCTCGATGAGTTGTCACTTTTGGAGTGATTACCTCCGGGATAACCCGAAGAACAAGGAAAATATCCTTACAGCAATAAAATTTAAAAAATAGCACCAACCGCTAAACGTAATAAGGTGCGATAAGTTTTTGTACCAAAGTGGCTTATAGGTTTTACCCCTCGTACTAACTGTAGAATCGGTTGCGCTCTTTTATATAAATGCTGCGATATCTCAGTCGATATAGTGTCCAATTTAAATGAAATCGAGCCATTTTGCATTATCCTTTTCATTTCTATTCACTCTTGGTCCCAATCCACTCTTTTTATAAACACTTTTGCATCAGACCACAATTTGACGAAACTAAAAACGAAGCAAAATTGTTGAAAAAATGGAACAGAAAAAAGTAAAGAGAAGTTGAAGCGTGGAAGTGAAAAGTCAACTTTTTTCAACAAATTCCATATTTTTTCGATTTTTTCAACCACAAAACGAAAAACCGAACAGTGGTCGGTCTCCAGGTACTACACATTATACATGCAATAGCTGTTCACTGATTGTTTTCTCACATTGGATATCTTAACATCACGCATTTTGCAAAAATAATTTTGCTACTGAACCGGATATCCTGATCACTTTGAAATTGTTTTGTCTTGATTAAATCTGTGGAATTTTTAGTATTTTAACTATTCTATTAGAAGTGAAACATCTGCTTGGCGTACTGAGAAGTTTTCAATTTGCATGTGCAACATTTAAGGAATTGTTATGTTATGAGACAATTCGTTTGCTGAAATTAGCAATGGATGATTACCAAATGCAAAGTAAAAACATTTTACGTTTCTCTTTGTTCTCGCTCTAGTAAGATATTATAAAACTAAAATTTCGCTACACGGTTGAAAAAAATCCCTAAGTACTAAATCGAATAGATTGTATAAGTTGCAAAGTTATACAATTTTATATCGATATCATATATTTTTTTTTTTATTCTGAAAGTATAGTGGACGTATAAATTCTATACGTTGAAAGTTTAAAAAATTGCATATGAAAAGATATTGAATTTGATACTGAAAAGTAAAGTAAAGCAAGTAAAAAGATATTTATTTAACTTAAAATGGTAATCGCCTTCAATTTAGGGTAAATTTCTCTTACCGTCGTAGGAAGATTGAGCACATCAAAGTAATAAATGCAGGAAGTAGTATTAGATTTGAATCTATCACAAGCAAATACTGCTTGATTTTACTTTTGGTGCTCTCAATTGCAATTACAAATGGGGATTAGATTCACGCAAGCATTGTTCGTTTGGGAGTCCGGGCTAAAAAACTTGTGATTTATGAACTGTAACAACCAATTTTTCCTTTGAAAAACAACAATCTATTCAACAGCTTGCTCAACGGTTAGTCTACTTATTATTTAATGATCCCAATCTAATATAAAAAATAAATTTTAAAAAGTTAATAAACAACAAAATCAAATTGTTATTTGACATCAATTGAAAAAATTCTAATTAAGTCGAGTGCAATTAGGTTTATACCTCGGAACCCAGCTATAGTGAAAGGATTTGAAATATTTTTTTTTGATTTGGACTTCTGATGCCATAAACTAAAAAGTTTACCCATTGGAAATGACCGCCGTTTCGAAAATCCGAAAACACGCCTACTGCCCATTCAAATTAAATGTAAACCGTTATAATTCGTGAAATATTTAAGGTAATGCAACCAAATTTCACGCAAATACTTGATATGACTTAGAGAAGCGCTGTACAACAATAAAGCGAATTTTACAAGAAGGCGTGACACCTCCCATACATGAAACTTTAAAGTGCTATAATGACGGAGTTATTGTAGGTAGAGTAACCAAACTTCACACGAATACTGCGAAAGGTTCGGACAAGCTCTAGACACAAATTAAATGCATTTCGAAAAGTGGGCGTGTCACTTTCCATGCACTGAAGGAGTTATTTAAGATCTTGCAAACATATTTTAATGTATTTTTTAACTTCTCTTGAGAAGTTATTATAATAGGTCCGAAAATCGAAATAGGTAATTTTGTGTTTTCTTTACGTTTTAAGACCTCGACAATCGTTTACAAGTATTTTTAGAGTGATGTCTGTGTGTGTGTGTACGTGCGTATACATATTTTGGCTTTCGTTTCCTCAATAACTACCGGACAGAATTTTTTGATGACCTTATCAATCAATACGTCACGTCATGACTTAGATCTGAAAGTAGTCTGGAAAAAATAGGTCTAGCGGTTCGTTTTTTATTCATAAAAAACTGACTTTTTTATGCACGCAATATAAATTTCATATATAATTTCAAGTATCGAGGGGGTAGATAGGGTTTTTCGAGGGTGCTTATTTCGAATCTTTTTTCAGTTTTTTAAAATTCAAGATGGCGCACCCAATATGACGTCATTTTTTTTTGTAAAAGTTCTCTGATTTCTATAAAATTTAGTTTTGAGAGGGGTTTCAGGTACATGGTTATAAATTAATGTTTAATGTTAATTTTTTTTTTTTTTTTCAATTTTCGTAGTGCCATATTGTAATCATAAGATATTCTCAAATGATTTTCGAAGTATCGAAACATTAAAAAAAAAGAATTGTTCTCAAGAGAAGTTGCTTGTACGGTACTTGCTGCCGAACCGATTTTTATATTTATATATTTCTGTCGACATATGAGCATATACAGCTTCACACGTATTTAAGTACTGTAACAATCCATCGTTCCTCTCTTCAAATGCTTGTTTTAAAGTTGCCAAAGCTCTTTTAATTTCATCAATAGAACTTACATCATTACTACTCCGAAGTCTAAATTTTTTACTCTTCAACATCTGTTGAATCACTATAATCATTGCAACTATCCATAATTATCTAACCCGAAATAAAAGAAAAATATAACTTTGAGGATTATCACACTTGACATTTTTTATAAATTAAATTACCTGAAAAATTATTTTATCTAATAATTCGATATCAGTATAAAAAAGAACGACTTAAACACTTAGAGGCTTGAATCAGAGTAAAAATTTTATGAGCGAAACTCAAAAGCATATTATTGAGATACGATATTTTGCACAAACTAAAACTACAAGTACAAAAACGCAGTTGGAAAAAATAAAGAAGCATACTTTCAATGTTTAAAATGTACTGTTACATGTTTCAAGAGCCACTAGTAAAGCTTAAACTTGTATTTGGAAAAAAATTTACTTGGTTTTATTGCAGGAGCGTCACTTCACTTAAACCTTGGGGGGGGGCAAGAATTAAAATTCCACCACTATTAGATGGTTTTATTGAATTGTTGTATTGAATAACACCTAGTATGAGATCCTTGGGGGGGGGCCAATGCCCTGATATTTGATATTTGGTTACTCTACCTACAATAACTCCGTCAGTAGAGCACTTTAAAGTTTTATGTATGGGAGGTGCCACGCCTTCTTGTAGAAATTCGCCTTATTGTTGTCCAGCGCTTTTCTAAGTCATATCAAGTATTTGTGTGAAATTTGGTTGCATTACCTTAAATATTTCACGCATTATAGTGGTTTACATTTAATTTGAAAGGGCGGTAGGCGTGTTTTCGGATTTTCGAAACGGCGGTCATTTAAAATGGGTAAACTTTTTAGTATATGGCATCAGAAATCCAAATCAAAAAAAATATTTCAAATCCATTCACTATAGCAGTGTTCCGTCATTTCTCATTTGTAATGACTAATTGCACTCGACTAATTGTAATTAAAAATTTATATGTAAAATAATATTACTAAAATTTTATATTGTAAATGTAAGATTCTGCATCCTTCTAAAGAGGTGTTTTGGACTCATTTTCGCAAAAAATTTTAAAGTGACAGGGAAGGTCCCCCAAAGCTATGTCGGAAATTTCAATTTAAAAGCAGATACATTGTTAGGATTGATTGAAGAATAATTAACTCATGAACAAATCCCATTCCATCGATTCGGGCAGTAAAATTTTTTCAAAAGATTGGTCCAAACTACCCCTTTAGGAGGGTCGGAGACCTTCACTGTCACTTCCAAAATTTATTTTCGACCATGTCCCATCGATTCGTGCAGTAAAATTTTTTTCCAAAAATTAGTCTAAAACACCTCTTTAGAAGGGTCGGCAACCTCCTTTGTCACTTTCATATTTCATTTCCGCCTTTCCCCATCGATGCATGCAATAAATTTTTTTTCGAAAAATGAGTCCAAAATACCCCTTTAGGAGGGTCGGGAACCTCCCCTGCCACTATCAAAATCCATTTTCGGACTTTTCCCAACGATTCGTGGGGTAAAAATTTTTTCCAAAAATATGTTTAAAACACCCCTTTATGAGTGCCCTGTCACTTCCAAATCCATTTTCCGACTTTTCCCAATGATTCGTGCAATAAAATTTTTTTTTCAAAAATTGGCTTAAACCCCCCCTTTAGGAAGGTCGGGAGGTCAAAAAGACACTGATATTTACTATAACCATTTTATATGAAATTATTAAAATTAAATTGTACCGCAAGTTCACCGATTGTCTATATACTGAAACGTACATTTATTATCTTCATTTATGAAATATTTCGTCTTTGAAAATTTAATGTAAAATTCAATATGCGCACACTTTTCTCAAAAAAAATCAGAGCAGTGTGTTTAAGTAAATGAACTACTGTCAATATTTTCTTGAAATCGTCAATATTGAATTCTAATAAAAGATCAAACGGTTCGTAATCTTAGCCCATTCTTACATTTTTCTCTTGTTCTCTTCTCACCTTTTTCAAGTACTTAATTTAATTAATTTATGAAAATTTATTTGATATGTGAGAAAAAATTCTTATGAAGTTTTCTCAGTTTTATTCTTGAAATACATTAAATCTTCTGCCTTTGGATTGAGTTCAAAGCGTTTTTCATATCGAACTAATTAAATATTAAAAATTACACAAATAAATAATTTAAGAGGCGCCACCCAAGCAACGCAAACGCCCACCTCTATCGCAACGATTGCTCCCAAAACTAAGCTATCAACACTCCACCTACACCGTCGCCCCTTCAAATCGTGAACTGCATATAAAGATCAATACTTAATTTTCGGATTGAGGAAGCGGCTGCCAATCAATGCTGAATTAATCGCTTAATAAACGCCTGAGATTAAAGAGACCGCCGTGATCAGCTTCCGCACGATTTTCATTGATCTTCAAAGTACCAAAATGCCGACTTCTATTGCGGTCCTAATAATGAAACAATTTTTCTTTTTTTCTTTATCATTTTCCACTTTACCAAAGCAATTATTTGGTGTGTGTTAAAGATCATATTGTTCTTTGATTGGATTCCAAACGATTCGATTTGGTTTTATGTGATTACAGGTGTGAAGTGACGAACAAATCAGAAAGTAAAATTCTTATTTTCATTATCATTGGCAACATCATCATAATCACTTTATCTGTACTATTGTTTATATTCTTAGTTCAGAAATAAATCTTAAACAAACGAAGCTAAGCAAAAATATTTAGTAAAGGGTTTTTTTTTGTTGCTATTAAGTGTTGTGATTACAAAAAAAATTCCACTCCGTGAGATTGATCTTATATATGTTTGTACTATGTGTATATGAGAAAAAAAATTTTATTATATGCAAGTATTACAATACACCTAATTCTGTTTTTACGCGATAGATACGTTCCTGAAAAATCCGCGTAAAAAAAAATCGCGTAAAAAAGATACAGTATCCATATAAAAGTAGGGGATTGGTTCCACATTTGAAAAATCAACAAAAATAATAACATAAAAGTATAAAAAATTATCGTTTTTACAGGCGCTGACAGGTGACATATTTTATTTAAGTAGCTTAGAAAATACTTATTTATTAATAAATTACATGGAAAAAAGAAAAAATGCAATAAAAATATTAATTAACCAAGAAGAAAATTCATACAACATATAAGAAATCAACAAAAAAAAAAAGCAATTCATTTAAATAAAACAAAAACAGGTAAAAAATATTGTAAATCATTATTTAATCGGTATTATTTTCTGATAAAATGCGCATTCTTTTTTGAGAAACTTGAATGTCATTGTCTTCACTCAGAATTTCAACTTAATTTTCAAGCTCATGTATTGTTAAATCGCGTCAAATCAAATCAATTCGCACAAAAACAGAACGCAACACTTTCTTTGAATAGTTTAAATCAAATTCGCGTAAAAACAGAATTAGGTGTATTGGCAATAACAAACCACAAGTCCCTTATCAAACCACGAATAATTCTATCAGATTTTAAGATGTAAATTGCGACATGTTAATTGTTAATGCATCAATTTCTAACATCCTTGACGTTTGTCATGTTAACTCTTTCGCAATTTTAGTCAGTTTTACAGTGGAGCAACGTAAAAAATTTATTCAGACCTATTCTTAATGTGATGTCGTTGCTCAGAAAAATGAGCTTCTGGCTGTATGGTTATCTGAAACGTAATGTCTTTGACAACCAACCCAAAAAAGCTCTAGAGCTTAAGGATTGGATAATAAGGCATTGTGGCGGGAACGAGGATTACTTATGTGTAAGTAATAGAAAGAAATATTATCAAAGTTTTAAACAAGCAGTTGGAGTTGTGCCGTAGAAGACGTGGAGATTATTTTGCACACATGATTGGCAAATAACTCACACATAATGAACTAAATTAGTGTTGGCCATTTACCCTCCCGCGGACACATTGCCCGTTTCGGGCCATCATTAGGCCCGCCGTGCAGTTGCTGATTTCTATGCGCTGATTCGCATGAAAATTGAATATGTGAGAAACCCAGTCGGAATCAAACGTGCAAAAACAAAACAAAGGCAAACAAAAACATTATTTATGCGAAAGGCAATTTTTAAAAATGTATTATTGAAATATTATTTAAATGTTGTAAAAAAATTTATTTCATGGAAAAATAGTTTTAGTTCGCGGAAAATTACTTTTTATTTTTGTTTATTTTGTCGTATTTTAAGCCATCATTTATCTTTATTTATTAACATCAGTGATGCACGAATTTCTACTGGGTCATTTTTTCTATACGTGGAAAAAACAAAACACATTTATACTCATGTTTTTTTTCGTTGGAATTCCTACACACATTTATACACATACTAGCGTGAAACTTTTGTTGTAAATGTCAGCGCGCTGTCGACTTCTGGGCACCGCAGCTGGCCATCCCTAACCTAAATTATTTAATTCATTAAAGCCTCAAAAACAGTGTCACAAAAACAGTGTTTTATTTACTAAATATTAACATTTTACAGTTTTTTCCGGTATACAGATGAGGGTTGCATTCAAGTTGATTGCATTAGTAAACGTTGTTCTGACAGAAAAAGCAGTAAATGCGTGGGATGTTTTGAAAGATGTCGTGGTTATTAGTAGAAGATTTAGAAGACAAACGTTTAAAATCAAGCTTACAGAATAATGTTTATATATTCTTTTTCAATGTTTAGATTTAAATGGTCGAAAATATAATTTCATCCTCAGGTGTCAAATCAATGCACATCTGAAACTTCAGAAACTCCTTAGAAAGGAAACCATTTCATTTCACAAACTTAAACTCTGCGAGAAAACTAAAAGAATTGAAGATTTGGCCTGAAGGCTCGTATGCCATTGGTTACGAAAAAACATCAATTTGTAATGGCTGTAAGATTTCTTTGATTCACCGTATCGAAATGATTCTGAAGAGACCTCTTCAATGGATGCTTTACTTATTTTTCTTCCATTCAACATTCGTTTGAGTATATGATAACAAACGAAAGACCTTAAGTTATTTTCTAGTCCTACACGGAAAAAACGAAACTCGAAATTATTGTAATTATTAATCAAAATTTATGAAAAATTAGTAGGTAATTTAGTAATTTAGAAACGGTTCGAGTGTCTATTAAAAATTACTAAGCGTAATATAAAAATTGCATCAAGCAGGCATTAATTTTTCGAATGCAAGTTTTTAATTTTTACAAAGTAGATATTAAAATTTCTGCAATAATTTATTATATTTTAAAAGGAATGAACTATTTTTTAAAAAGTACATTATAAAGTTTTTATGATGAAATAATAATAACTGAAATTTATTTTTAAAATTTTTTGTGTGTTGAACTAAATTGGGAAGGCCAGCGAGTTTCCGTTTCCGCTTTCCCGACCCCGTCCCAATTCTGTTCAACACATTACTTCAAAGCCAATTAGTAAGAGTTTGACAAGCCTTATATATTTATTTTTTTGCATGAACATGTTGAGAACTCAAACAGAGTACAAATTAAACACAAAAGAGAAATAAAATTCAATATAATAAAAATTAATAATCTTGAAATAATTTTTCTATAACTACTTTTTAAAAATTATAAAGCGGGAATCATATATTACAATATGAAATATATAAAAATTCTAATGTGGCAATTTATTAAAATTTAATATATTCTTTGTAAAATGTCAAAGTTTTTAGGTGATAATTAAAATGAAGAAAATAATTTTTAATATGCACTTATTAAAAAATGTAAAATGAAAATATTTACAAACTAGAATAGAATTTTTAATAAGGATTTTCTATTTATTACTATAAAAAAGTAATATTTGTTTTCAGATTTTAATTTTTATAATCTCCTATTAATTTTTAATAAAATTTGAGTTGGTGTTTTTTCCGTGTAACTATTGATATGATACTTTTGCTGGATTAAAGTAGGGCTAACGGAGCTTTATTATTTTATTTATATGAATGACTATTTTGGTTTTTAGTTATGAAATATTTTAAATTTTTTATATGAGAAGAGGCCCCGTGTTAAGCTTTTAGCCCGCAGAGTCTTAATCTAGAGTCTTAATTTGATTGTAATATTCAAATATATTTGTAAGGATCAGAAGTACCGTTTGCATATCGCTTCAGTTATCAAGTCAGCGCTCTGTTCTCTAGATCTAGCTTACTCAAGTCCATGACCCCTGTACTATTCTCAGTAGCGTTTGAGGTACAAAAAAACTAAAAGTCTTAACCTATTTTCTGGCGGTATTTCTTTTGGATTGTAATAACTTACTCGTCGTTAAATTAGAGAGTTTCGATTGTGAAATTTCATCCTCAAGATCTCAAACATCTTTGTAAGAATCAGAATATCACGTCGGCTATCAAGTTAGAACTCTACCTTCCAGATTTAACTCAAGTCTAGGGCGCTGTGGCTTACAGCTACAAAGCGATATATGAGGTTGTATACATCAAAGATCCATCCTTCAAATGATTAGAATTATATAGTGGAGTGAGTCTTATACTTATGCAACGGCAAACGGAAGCGCGTACAAAGCGCTTCAGATGAGCTTCAAGGTAAGAAGGAAGCTGCTTCCAATGTCATTCTCCTTGCACATCTTTTTCAACTTAAGAATTTCAATGCGGGCATGCACAGCTTTGAAATTCGCTTCATGAATGCTTAGTAAAAGGACATCTTTGAAAGCATATTAAAACTGAACTAGATATATTCAAAAAAAGCTTACTTATTAATGGCATTGAACTTAATAGCATCGTGGCTCTTTAAACTTCAAAGGAAACTTACTTAACCTAGGCCTTCTGCGTTATGCTGGTGTTCTGAAATGAGCGCTTCTAAACCAACTGAGTTAGTTAAATTTTGTGTGGGCGGTAGCTGTCTTTGGGCCTCCTTCTTTCACTTCTTCGTAGTCGTGGTTTCCGCAAACAGACAGGCAGACGGACGGACATGGTTGTATCGACTGAGCAGGTGACACTGTTCAAATATATATATGTATTCATTTCTATACCAGCCGCGCCCCCACGGGAGAAAAAGTTGAACATATGAACACTGCGTGTAGGATATAAAAAGAACATGATGCATTGTGAAGAATTAATTTTCCATCAAACATTCACCTCTGCTAACAATTTATTCAAATTTGAATTGCAAAAAAAAAACCGAGAAATACGTAATGAAAAATTCAATTTATGTAAATCATTTAAACAAAAAAAACGGAATGCACTTTAATTATTGAAATTTATATTAAATGTGAATTTAAGCTGGTGGTGCGGAGTGTTGTTGCATTGCGATGCGTTGACATTTGGAAAAATTGAAATTTGTGCGAGCGCACTTCGCACGTGATCTGCCAACGAGTGACTCATTTTTTGCACATTTTCCTTGTTGTTTTTATCATACTTTAAAGTTTAAACGCAAACAAAAAATAAAAAGCTGGTGAAAAAAAAAATAAATTAAATCATTTACCGTGACCACGTATTTTATGTCCATCCGTCTGTGCGTCTGTCAACTGAAGTTGTCAAATGAAAATCCCAGTTCGATTCAAATTGAATTCATTTGAATGTCAAACCGATGCGACATACACAGTGGGGCAAATGATGAAAATAGCTAAACAATTGAATTAATGTAAACCAAAATTTTCAGATTTAAAGACTGGCGCAGAGAAAAATATAATTCATGTACCTGGTTTGGTTTGTGTTTGATGATTTTTAGTTCTGAAAACAGGGTGTAGGTAGCACTATGATATATTTGTGCTCATCTTGTTTCCATATTAGTATATTATATCTTGTATGAAGCGTTCTAATTGATATTGCTTCTGTTTTTGCCGTGTTAGTACATAGCCCAATAGTAGTCTCCTGAACGATGAGTCTTGTAGGATTGGCTTGCGTATTGAATGGTGATGAAAACGGCGATGCCATCAGCTTGCTCAAGCAGAAGAAGAATTAAAAAATTTCACGGAGTCAAATAGTGCCTAGTAAAAAGGCGATAAAGCACATCTTGTAGCAGAAATACCTAATGTGTGGGTGGAGGTCATCAGGCAATCCTACTTGATAACTGAATTCGGATGAAAGGTTGTTATTGTGGGCAAAGTGTTAAAAGGCCTTGGAAGTTATGCATGGATTTACTGTTTGATTAATTAGAAAAAAAAGTGCTTCAAGTTAAATAAAAATTAATAAGTTGTTGTTTTTTTTAAAATTTTTAAAATGCTACCCGAGACTAAGATAACACATTGGATCCAATCATCTGCTGCGCAAAAATATACCACTTTTAATTTTTAGTATGGGAGATATGACACCACATCCATACCATGTGGTACCATGTCTTCTCTTTTACATATACCGAATATAAATACCATATTCAAAAAACTTTTGTGCACTTTTCACTTGAGCATTTTTCTTTAAAAGCCCGCACACAAGTAAGTAACTAAAGCTAACAATTGAAGTTTTTACAAGTATTTATGTGAAGTATGTGGTCTCTAAAGTGCATTTTTTTGAATTCGGCCATTTATATGGAAAATTGGGGCCAATCGAAAAAAATCATTAGCATTTTAGGATTCTACGGAAAATTTCACTATAGAAAATGTTATCGCCAGTCGTTGTGGAAAATCTTGTTGAGTAGTGTAATTTGAGGATCATAGGACAATTCAAAATTCTTGAAAAAGAAATGAAAATGTCGAATCAAGTTGAATGAGGTTGAAAAAGTGGAAAATAAACATATGGAATACATTGGGAAAAGTTAAAAAATTGGAAAAGTCAAAAGAATATGGAAAATGTCGAAAACAATAGAATGGAAATGCAGAAAACCAAATATGCCACACCCACTTTTCCAATTCCGTCTACTTTTGGTTCAATAAATTATATTCGTCATTGACATCCACATACTAAATTTTAGCAAAATAGCTTGTAGAGTTTGCGATATATGCCTTCATTAACCTTAATATTTAGGGCGGTGACACACCCACTGATACAATTGAGACTGATTTTGATCCAGAAATAGCTTTCCATAAGCAAACCTCTCTTACCAAATTTCAGTATGATTGCTCATATATTTCGATAGATATGCCACTTTAGGTATTTTACTTGTATGGGCGGTGCCACGCCCAGTGGTGCTATTTTGACCGCTTTAGATGGTTTTTGCCCTTATAGCAAGTCAACCATCTAAGCCAAACTTCATGCCAAATGCTGCAATAGTTCTCTTAAAATATCACTGCCAATTTTATGTTAATATAGGAGGTGCCACGCCCACTGATGAAATCCCGTCAAAATTAATTTCATTTTATAGCTTGTAATAATTGACATCTATGCCCCAAATTTTATGAAGATTACTCTCATTGCACACTATCTATAGCAGGGATGGCCAGGTCGAACAAAATTTAATTATACCCGCTCATTCCCAAATATGATGAGATATCATATAAATTTGATGAAAAATGTTATTTGTAGATTCTACAAAAGGTAAAAAATACTAAGTACAGGCAAACAACAATAAAATTGCATATTGTTGCATCTACCGTTCGAGTTTTTTGTCAACTTTTTCTACTCAGTTCCTAATTTTCACTTCCAGTGTTACGTAATTGTTGTTGCGGTCGCTCCCATCGCATTTCGTTTTTTTTGATTTTTTTCAATTCTTGGAATTAGATTTTGCAAATTTGTGCATTTGCTCGCTTAATCAGGTGATTTGTGATTTCCTGCTCCCAAACTCAACTCTTCTGGCTTTTGCTTATTTGGGAGGTGCCACGCCCACCGGTTCTATTGTGCCAAATTTTTAGCAAGTATATCTGCCATACTAAATTTCATAACGATTACGTTGTTAGTTCTCTTCAACAAAGTTTTCTAGTATACTGACGAAGCTTGTATTGATGACTGCTCTCAGTATTTCATCCCTAAAATTTTTATAAAAATCGAATGTGCCAGTTTGGAACTATACGAAATCTAAATTTATATTTGTTAAAAAGTGATATATGTACCAAATTTCATCAAAATATCTTGCACGGCTTACGAGTTATGGCGTTATAGTAGTTAAAATTTAGGGCTGTGCCACGCCCCTTTAAAAGCCTTTGCAATTTTAAAACCTAGCCAAATCTTAATTTTGTTCACCAAGTTTCATCAAAATCGCAGCAAATTTTTTCAAAATGGGCTGAGGTATATTTATATAGAGTATGGGCGGTAGGCGTGGTCGTTACCCGATTTCGCCCATTTTTATATGCCAGCAGCTTGCAAGAAGGTGTGACCTGTGTGCCAAATTTCATTGTTTTCCCGTAATCGTGATTTCAACAGACAGACAGACATTACATAACATTGACATTACAGACTTACATTGAAAAAAGGGCGGCACAATGGCAAGGTCCTAGGGCGGCAACGAACTTAAATCCGAACAGATTCTTAAATTTCTAGTGGCCTCCCGATGTATAAATATCATGTTAAATTCTGTTTAGTTTTTTTTTTCTGTTTGTTTAAAAAATTGGTAAAAACAGGCGTTTCCATGCTGGAGAAACTACAAGAGTTGATGGACATTCTGCACCAGTGATGGCATTTGGGTTTTGTGAAAATGTACTGAATTGAGACTTGAAATTAACTTTTTTGTCTTGAACACCCAATTTCACTAAAATTTACGAAATTTTCGTAACAATTACTAAAAAAATAGGTCCTCATAAAGTCCTAGCAACATTAGATACATATATTTCACATTAAATTACAAAATCTAAACATTGCGAATGTTTTTATTTTTTCATTTCCTAAAAAAATGGTAATCATCATAAATTGTCTAAATGTACCGAAAATGTACTGAAAATGTGCCGAAAAATCGCTAAATGTACTAAAAATCCGGCAAATGTTCCGAATGTACTGGAAACTTGTCGAATGTACTGACGACGACTTTTCAAGACGCAAAAGTACCGAAAAAAGCACAAATGTACCGAAAATGCCATCACTGTTCTGCACCATTTATTTGTCTTTATTTATTGGGCACTGTTTTTCTTTTTTCAATAGATGGTAAAATATTTGAGTTCATTACAAGGAAATTCGATTATGATTTGATGAACCTCTGTAAATCCTTTGCACAACCCCTGCCTATGCCACATTGTCATTCCGTGTTCAATTCAATGTCAACTTTTTTTACCAATTGAAACTGCAAATTATTCATCTGTGCAATTCGCAGTTTCACGCATTGAGTGACAAATTTATTATGAACATTTTTTCACTGATTCACTGAATATTTTCGGTGGTAGTGATGGTGGTGTCAGTGGCAATGCTGCTGCTGCATTTCGCAGCGTCAGTGCATCCAACTTGACATACAAAATTTCGAAAAGTGCGTTTGGTGGTGATGGTGGATACCAAATAATGAAGCACATAAACATTTATTTAAATTTAAATTCGTTATAGCATTTTTCGTGTTTTTTCACTAAATAAAATCAAAAACAAAATCAATAAAAAAGAGATTTAATGCCTTGGATCATGAGCTATAAAAATAAAATTTTATCAAAAAGTTTCGGAAATCATTCAATCAAATAAATTCAACGTCATTAAAAGACGGCGACAAAAAAAATTTTATCTTGAAAACAAAAATCGTAATCAAAAACAAAAGGGCTAAATTGAAATGTCTGTGTTTATCTGTTAAAGCCAGTGACTATTTAAATTTTAACTGCTAAATTATGCTTGACAATCAGACGAAAATAAAAGCCAAACATTAAAAACAATGAGTGTCAGAGAGAGAGAGAGAGAGAGGGATAGCCAACGATGAACGCATGATGAGTGACAGCAACAAAAACTCAATCACAGTAGATTAAATATAATGTACTTTTTTTGTTTGAGACGAAATGTTAACTAAAAATTAAAATATACATATACATATATTAATAGATCTTATTTCAACTTAAAAACAAAAATACCGACCGTAACATCAACCCCCACTTATTTATTTTTTGGCGATGACATGAAGTATCGCTTTGTTTAAAATAATCGCAGGTTAAGTTGAATAAAATTATGACGAAATTACATGACTTAGGACGTATTAATATGAAAAATATTGCTTGTAGCCTGAAAATATAATATTTTATTTATTTTTTTTACCTTGAACGAAGACCCTGGAGCGTATCGCTCCGCCAATGGTCGCAAAAAGGATTTTCTTAAGTTGATTTTAAGCACCGAAATTTCCGAATTCTTCTTTTTAAAAATTTTGTTTACGATATACATATTCTGTGTATGTAGCATCGTGGCTGAGGATAGTCGTATCCAAAAAGAATATAAAAATTTAATCATATATTCAGGTCGCTATTAAATCTCTAGAATCAGTATTTCAAAACACATTTGTGGCCCAAAAATGCCGCTCGTCTCTTAATGAGATGGCTCATAATTTTAATCTTCACCTCATCTGGGCATAGGATCATTGATGGCAATTGTAAAAATGATGAACTTACTAGGCAGGGGTCTTCTCCGGAAATTCCTCATGATAAATCTTCTTACGATAAGTATTGAGTAAAAGGTGTCCGAACCTTACACACTCCGGCGTACATTTTTCTAAGGAAGAGTTGCTGAATATGGACAAAACGTGCCAAAAATCTCATATGTGACAAGTGTTATTCAAATTGGCAATAAAAATATAATTACATAATCTAGAATCTAGATTGAAATATCCTGAGATCAATGGCCCACGTTTCGATATTTCTGCCAATGTGTTCAGTGGCGTACCGTATATACTAAAAAAATAAGTTCCCACTTTTGACATCTCGGAAACCCTTTCATTTACTATAAAAAAAGTTTCACAACATTTTCAAGATGTTAAAATTTAAATTTTACTTTTATATTATGAGGAACATTTTACCACCCCTAAGTGGTGCGCCCTGGGTGGCATCATCATTTTGTAAGAATTCAATCTTCATCGCCTTAGCAAATTTGCGTACACATTTTGTGACGAAGTTTAATTTCAAGTAAAATACATTTTGTTTTTTTTTTGACAAAAAAGAGCTTTTAAGAGAAATAAAACTGCTACATTAAGTTTTTTCCGATCGAAAAAAAATATTGCAAAAATTAGCTTTTTTTCCTTTGCTCCATGTAATTTGATCCGGCTTATTGTACGTGTGAAGTTCGACTTATCAAGATTCAAGAAAATTATCAGATTCCATTTGCCAATATTTATGGGGAAACGCTCGTTTAAGGACTGACTATCGAAGTAACGTGCGAACGGATTCCGATGCGGATCCGTCTCAAACTCGTTTTCGTATGAAATTCCTCTCGAAAAAGCGGAAAGATCGTCCGCTTTGTCGGATCCGTTTCGAACTCGGAACGGACTTCAAATACGGATCCGTGCCGGAATTTTTTTTGTAAATTAAATAAAATCCGTTCCGGAGTTCGAGACGGATCCGTTTTATATAAAAAAAAACGAGTCCCTAACGGATCCGTATATGCAGTCCGTTCCGTGTTTGAAACTGATCCGTCAAAGCATAAAAAAATGGAATCCGCGCTGATGGATCCGTAACGAGTCCGAAACGGATCCGCATCCGCTTTTGTGCACATTGGGAAGGGATTTATTAGATGCCATGCAACGAACTTTTCTACTTATACACTAAAGGATATTTTACTTGTTTAGCTGGCCAAAATTAATATCAGAAATATTATCAAATTTCTTTCAATGCTTACAAGAGAAAACTAAGGTAGAATTACAATCATTACCTTAAACCTTTACTTTTATGGTAACAGAGGTATGTACATATTTTTGTGCGTTCACCTCTTCAAATTCTCATCAAACTCTATACAATTTTTTGTCCGTCAAATTGTTTCTCAAACAATTTTTTAAAAGCCATTTTTCTGAACGTCCTCAACTTTTACTTTGATAATCTGGTAACTCTGATTTAGGATAAGCAGGATAAGCATTATTTGATAAGAAGTTTGATAATATGTGCGCCCCAATGCGATGCTTATCCTAAATCAGAGTTACCAGATTATCGAAGTAAAAGTTGAGGACGTTCAGAAAAATCTCCACTTTTAAAAAATTGCGGGTATTTATTAGCGTTAGCCTCTAGTAGAGGCCATTTGGGGATTTTCATGGACGAGAAGACATCCGAGGACAATCGTTGAATTTGAAGACATATGGTACCTATGGCGTATTCAGTTCCGTTGCTGTCTTCATCAATCTTTTCGTTCAGTTCGGCTGACACTTTTCTGAAGGTTTGCGCTGTCACTTCTGATAAAGTCCTATTTAAAAAAATCGGATTCAATATTGCTATGCGAGCCAGGTCCAGCAGAAGGCTTGTTCCCACCTCTCGGATCCTCTTCTGTCCTCGACACCCGAAAATTATACGGCTGTCGAATTCCCCACCCGAACTTTATAAGCACGTTGTACACTTTGATCATTGCTTATTGTCGTCATTGAGAAGTAAATCAGTTCGTTCTGGGGATATTAGCAGAAAACTTTCCAATGAAATCTTTCATTTTCTAGAAGTAAATTTTTACTTAGTATTTTTTGTATGGCTGAATTTCAGTGAAATAAGAAGTACTAGTTTGAAAAATTTGAACTATCAATCTTCTAGTCTTATTTTAATTAAGGTCTTCACTTTAACCTAATATCTTTTTTCTTCATATGGAATTTTACTAAATAGAAATTTTTTTTTTTTAAATGATCAACACTTTTGTTGCAGTATCGAAACATCGCACTCATCGAATCACCCGCACTTTTGACTGACCGCAATTCAGTCACTTGCCGCTGTTCACTTTGACAAACTGATAAAATGTCAAACAATTTATGACTTTTTTTTTCGTATGCCACTATTTTTTGTTGATTTGATTTTTTTTTTACGTAGTGGATTTGATTTGATTTTTGGATATGACAGCAACACGAGTCGAAAGTTGAACCTGCCGTCAGATATTAAAACGGACGGACAGTCAAATCGACAGACTGTCAGTTAGTCTGTCACATTCCAACAACGAATTATGAATAGATTTATTTTGGATTTTTAATTGTTTTTATTTGTTATTTGATTTGTTTTTGTATTGTTTTTAATATGCGAAAAATGATTTTATGGTCTTTTGTTGGCATATTTTTAAGTTTGGTTTGCTGACGCGTTGCAACATTAATGTGAAACAATAAACTTTTATAACAAAAACCGAAAAAAAAGAGAAAACAATTTTTGGTGTTAATTTTTACGATCTTTTAGTTTGGTTTTTATGACTTTTAATCGAGAAAAAAGTTATGAAATAGTCATAAATCAATGGCAATAACGTTGTGTAACTGGAGACAATATTCAATAAATGTCCATAAGCTGCATGACTACTATATTTAACCTTCAGGATTAATTTTATTTGAGGATTGTTTTCATTAAGATTATAATTCTATTTAATTTAAATATTTAATTTGAAATTTTGAGAAAAAATGCTGAAAAATGGGATATAAGACAAGTTCCAAGTCCCAGTTGTATGTATTTATGTATATAGCTTTGGGTGCATAAGCATTGATGAATTAACTAGTGCAATAACCAGGTTTTTTTTGGATGTCATGTTGGGAAGGATTTTACAAAATTCAGATTATAAGGGGAAATTTTTCAAGAAATTTAAGGTCGGATTTTTGGAAACTTCAAGAATAGAGTCTTGACATAATGTGGAAATCGTTTGGGAAAGAAACTTATGAAATTCAGAAACCTCCCAAAATACTCTAATTTGTTTTTGTTTCAAGGCAGATTGTAGTGAACTTAATACATCGACGCCTGGTGACATATTCATTCGCTGAACAAAAAGTGAGTAAGATAAACAAAAATATTTTCCAACGGATTGGCTCAAAACAGCTGGGTGAAAATGCGTGGTACCTCCCATAGAAGCAAAAATTTTAAAACATCATGTATGGTATTTTCCAACAGAAAATGTAATATAGTTTTATATTTAAGTACAAAGTAGCAAAGACATTGTTTAGACGTAAAGTGGACTTTCCATTGAAGCAAAACTTTAACTCTCCGATGAGCGATGACGTGCGAGGCGGTAAGTGGAGCGCATAGGTCTGGCCAGATCCACATATTTTAGGCTGGTTTAAAATATTAAAGTTGCTTCAAACTTCGCATCCCCGGGCACTAAAAGTTTCGTATTGGTGCCAATAAGAACCACGTAAAATTTGGTCCATTTCAGAAAACATTTGATGGACCCGCCACCGTTTTGAAAACTAGAAAATGGTCCTTAATCTACCGAAAATAATTAATATCTCCCCGAAGCTTCCCCCTAGAGGTATCAAATGTATGACAAGGTCACATTATTTTTTCCCCTTCAACATTTTCTACGAATATACTTACCCCCTATCACAACCCCTTAGGGGGCTCCCTTGTAAAAATGACAATCTTATAAAATTATGAAATTGACTTCCCCCTTTCTCAGATGCCTCTGGAGGGGTAAAATACTAGACCAAGTCGCATTATTTTTACTTTCCTAAACTTTTCCCTTGATGCACCTACCACCTATCTCCCACCCTTTCAGGGGTCCCCATACAAAAAACACAAAAAATTTAGAAAAATAATTCATAGCGACCGGAGCGACCCGTAGAGGGTTCATATGTATCACCAGGTCCCATTATATTTTCTTCTCCAATATATTTCCCGAACATACTTACACTCTATCTGCCACCCTTTTGGGGGTCCGCCTACAAAAAACAAAAAAAAAAATTAAGAAAATTTCGAAAAACAATTCATAGTTTTCCTGGAATGACCTGTAGAGGGGTCAAATGTATTACCAGGTCCTCCCTACATTTTTTCCGGACATACTTACCCCCTATCTCAACCCCTTTGGGTGGATCCTTTGCAAAAATGAAGATAATTTTGAAAAATAATTCATATCACTAGGTTGTATTACATATATTCATTTTTATTGTGTTCATTGTTTATATTGACTCGCTCTTTTCACAAAAATGATACGTTTTATGATTTGTAGCATTAGCTTTTTTTGTTCTCATCATTTGACAAAATTTGGTTGTAGTCTTTCATAAACGCAACACCTCTTTCAGCGGTGTTATTTACGAAAGCTAAACCTTTACAAAAAGAGAGCACATTTTTGAAATCATCATCAGATTCCCATGTAGATGGATGATTATTGAGAAATTCTGTATTCAATCCAAAGAAAACAAATCTTCTCTGTAAAGTTCCTCCACATCATCATCATCGTAATAATCCAAAACAACTGAATATTTTTTTCAATATCGTATGATAAAATTTGTTGGGTCTGCTCGGCGCTTGACTGACAAAAAAGTTTAAAATTAAATTTTTTCTTACAAATATGTGTATCGCAAACGTATCGTTTACTGTTCTATTGCGTTTGCCTTAACTTATTTGAGAAAGTCATATACGGGGATCACTCAGAAATACCTAGAAAAAAAGATATACCAATTTGGAAACCGATTGGGCCTGGCCAGACCCATATGTTTTCCAGCGTAATGTAATGAATTTTTTATGCACAAAGATACAAAGTGACAAATGGGAGGCTATATAAGTTTCAGAAAATTGAGCGGGGTACTTGATGCCAATGTCCTCTGAAGCAAAAATTGGTCTATGTAAATTGGTATGTGCATATTGACAATGCGAAACTGTAGCTACATATATCAACAAATATCCAAATTTTATAATACATATATGTATGTGGAAACAATATCTTAATCGTTATGCTACCTTGGCAGAGTTCTAACTACTAAAGGCGGTACTATGGAAGCGTAGCGACAAGAATTAGCACAGCGAGAAATGTCTTTGCGCAACTAAATAAAATGTGTAATTTAAACATAATTTCAATGAGGCCCAAGCTGCGACTACTTCCATCAATTATTTATGTAGAAGGACCTAAGTGAAACATATCGCTTTAGTGGAATTTAGAAAAGGTTTTCGATATTAACAATATATAAAGGAATCGAATTATATCAACGACACCTAGTCATTTTATCAAGCAAAATGAAAAGTTCTTGTCTACAATGAGAAAAGAAAAAAGACTATAATGGCTCCACCAATAAGTAGCTTTTAAAGCGCGCGCGCTAATGAAAATTCAAAAAATGGCAAATTTGTTAATCGCAACTAAATCATAAATTCTTCTTGCGCCTGCTGGCTGGCCGATGCTGAAATCGTTAATTTTAATTGAATGTTTCAACATTTTAAATAATTAATTAAAATATGCTGTTTATGTTTGTATTTAATGCAATACTAATTTATATTGAAAGTTAATTACGAATTGATATTTTATTTAAAGATAAAATTTTATTTGTTGGTTTTTAGAAAAATTCAAAAGAGACAAAAATACCAACACAATACAAATATTTCATTGTATTATGGGATTTTTTTTCTATTTCAAAACTAATCGCTTCTTGTTATAATTTTAATTAATGCTAAATTTTACATAAAGCTAAAAATTAAATAAAAATGAACGATTAGCAAACAAATATATCTAAACACAAATATATAAACAAATAGAAATATTTATATTATATTGCGTACCTATACAAAAATATAAATACATAAAAAAGGATTTGTTAGAGGTTTTTTTTCAGTTGAATTTTAGCCTCTACAAATGCAAATACCATGTATGCCATATGTACATACATTTGCTTGATATCAAATATACAAATAATGTAAATAAATTGCAAATACAATAATTCAATAAATTTCAAAATTTTTTTACTTCGCTTTGTTTTGTCAATTGAGGTTATTTTGTGTTTAACCTCCTTCCGGAAAAGGATAGTAGGATAAATACAATGAGATGTCATCAAAATAAAAACTAATTATATAATTTAATTAAATAAAATTTTTGGTGATAGTTTCGCTTTACTTGGCTTTTTGTGTTATAAATTTTGGAATTGACGAGTAGATTCTAAGGTCAACACAATTATGCAATTCACAGTTTATTGTAAATTGGGCAGGTGAATTTACAATGTTGTAATTTTACAATATTTTACGAGGTTATAACTTGTGTTGTTATTGTTTCCCATACTAAATACTAAAAAGCCCGAGCTACGACCAGTATGGACAGAATTTTTTTTTAGTTTCGAGAGAAACATCGGTCCATGCTGCTTTTATTCCATCAATTAGCTCGTCTTTAGTTTCGTACTGTAATCCTCCTTCGTAGACCTTGCAGGTTAGCCAATCTCAAACATTTTCAATAATGTTAAGATCGGATGAGAAGGACGGCAAATTTGAGGTTTCAAAATTTTGGCTAGAAATCCATGATTTCACTACACATGCCGTGTGTATAGGTGCATTATCGTGTTGATAAATCCACTCTAGTGGTCTTTGGAAAAACTAGCTCCAGAATATTTTTGTAATAATCTCCTGGTCATTCGAATACTTTGCACGATAAGATCAATAGTTCCGTTGTATGAAACTACAGCCCATACCATAACGCCGCCCTCTCTACTGTGATGACGGGTCAGAAATTTTTTCTCCGGACGCAAATCGTGAAAATAAAAGTTATAAAAGTTTTAGTTCTAATTATTTTCATATCTCAATTTTAGCTACTTTTGATTTTATCCTCCACATAGTCACAATATCGTGCACATTGGGCGCCTGGGGCAAAGAGATAATTTGGCGCCCCCTACCGAAAAATGTTTTGTTTTTGCATAGTGGAAAAATTTATTGACTAAAATGCAAAAAAAGGGTCCTTACTTTCGACATCTCGACCTACACATTAAAATTTACTATCTCGAATTATATGCATTCAATACTAATAAAAAAAGGTGCACAAAATTTTCAAAATTTCGTATCATTTAACATGATGAACAAAGTTTTGATTTCAAACATATTGATGAATAATATAACAACTGATATTCACGAAATAAAATATCTATTAATTTTGTAACAGATATCGTGCTCGGGCCACACGAGCGATTGTTTGGAAATATTTTATGCAATGTGAAGACAAACTGAGTGCAATTTGCCAAATTAAGGGCTGTAAGCAAAAGGTTGCTAGCAATGGGAATACAACCAATTTGAGAGACCACCTTAAAACGCACCTTTGAGTCGAGTACGGTGTTGTCGCTGGAAAAATTGTTGTGGAAAGCTCTGACAGTAAAAATTACACCGCTGAAAAAGTTTTTTTAGAAATATATTATATTTTAAGCTGTTTATATTCGGACGGATCCTTGCAGGGACAGAGAAACCGTCTCTTGAAAGGAAGGAGTTTCTCTCGTCTCTGTGCCTGCGTTCCCTGCAGGGAAGGAATTTTCCTCGTCACTGTCACTGCGTTCTCTGTAGTGAAAAAAAATCGATTTTGACATCGAAACATCGATTCCTTTGATTTACATCGATTTTTTTTACCGATTTTTCCCAGCTCTACAAACGCATAATTGATTAATTATATGTGGTCTCAACACTATAGTATATATGCCACATCCTCTTATCTTCAGCTGTGACTCCGTAATCATTTCACATTTTCTACATCTATTGCTACGGATTGTACCAGTATTCAAAGTTTTCCTCATTCTTTCAGAGCAATTGGCGGACCCATTGACGAAAACCAATTGTCAAAAAAGAGTTTAGAATTCTAATGACGTGGTAATTTTTTGTGCAAAATGCAAAACTATGTTTAAAGAAAATATCACTGCCAACATAAATTTCAACGTCATAAATGATTCCCGATGATCCTGCTGTATTCAAGAGTTTAAAGCCTCATTTATGAAGTTTTATTAGCAAATATTTTTTAAATCAGAAAAAACACGAAAAATGTGCCACTTGTGGCACTTTATAACAAACACGTCGATTTTCTTAAAAATCGCATTATAGTATTGTTACTGTTACATCATTCAGAAAAAAAATCGAAAAAACCGAAGCGTGCGAACAAGGAAACAACAGTGCGCAAGTTGGTCTACAGTAGGGTCAGCCATTTGGCCTCCCACGGGCAATGAAATGTGTAATCATTCGTCCCGCTGAGCAGTTGCTGATTTCTATGCGCTGGTTCTTTTGTCAAATAAATATGCAAGATACCCAGTCAGAATCAAACGTGGAATGAATTGCGCGATGGCCAGTTGAGAAAAATACAGGTCAAAGGCATTATTTCTGCGAAAGTAAATTTTTTTCGCATGAGATAGCAATACGTTGTTATCTCGGATGAAAAGCATTTCAATTTGGATGGCCCAGATGGCTACAATTATTATTTTCATGACCTCAGAAAAGGAAAAAAATATTTGGAGCGTCATCAGAGCCGAGAATGTGGCGTAATGGTATGGGGCGCTATCTCTAATTATCTATCTAAACAGTTAGTTGTTTGCAAACTGGTACATAGAAATTTTGGAAAAAGTGTTTCCTAAGTTTTCTGAAGTATTTGGACCATTACCGTGGAAATACCAACACGATAATACCCCAATCCATACTTCCAGAGCTGTAAAACAATGGATAGTGGAGCAAAATGTTGAACTTCTGCCATGGCCTCCATATTCATCGAACCTCAACATAATGGGAAATGTATGGAGTTGGCTAGTAAGAAAAGTATAGAAGACTGACCGACAGTTCCAATCGAAAAATTAATTAATTGACACAATCAAGGAAGCATGGGCGCAAATTTCCTTGGATTATTTGAATCAACACTTTAAGTCAATTCCAAGCCGTATTTTTGAAGTCATTCAAAATAAAGCAGGTAGCTCTCATTATTTAACAATTAATAAAAATTAAATTTAAAATAAAACTTAAAAATTTGCTTTTATTTATTTGTGTTTCAAACAAATTATTTTACTGAACCTATTCTGATGACGCAAAAAGCACAGCCCATTTTGGCGTGCATTTTACAAAAGCAAATATCAGTAAGTAACGGTGAAATCATTTTAATTATTTTTGTAAGGTACACTTCCACAAATGAATATAGCACATAAAAACAACAACAATAAATGGGTTCTTTCAATATGCTTAGGGTGGACCACGATAAAACTTTTCGAAAATAGTGAACCTATTCTGATGACTCGCAGTGTATTATTGTGAAGCCATGCGATGCTTTCTCATTTTTTTATGCAAACATTTATATTTATTTCTTTACATCAGTGATGCACGAATTTCTACTAGGTAATGTTTTGTTTCCTTTGAATTTCTATACACATTTATACACATACTAGCGCGAAATTTTTGTTGTAAACGTCAAGGTGCTGTCGACTTTTGGGCACTACAGTTGAGCATCCCTAGTCTACAGTGTAGAATCTACATTCATGTTGTTTTTATTTGGTTCTTGGAATTGGGTTTTGGTTTATTTTTGTTTACTATCGATATCAAATTTATGGTAGGGTTTTGTTGTTGTTGTTGTAATTGTTGCTTTTGTTGTACCATAAGTGCTTGGAAAATTTTGCACACCTATAACCGAATATTTTTTTTTGAGGAAAAAATAATCTTTTCACAGTGTAGGACTCAAGGGGGTCAGCAATTCAGGTTTAGTTGAATATTAGCAGCTTACATATTCAGTCCAAAACGAATTCAAAACACTGTAGGTCCTATACCAATTGTAATAGATTTGAATAATTGTAGTTTTGTTTATCCAGCGCTTCAAATTAAAATAAAATAAATGATTGTGACCAGCAAAAATAAATAAATGCAAATGCAAATCCAAAAAAGAATTATACAATTTTTTTTTACACAAATTAGTTAATGTTGTCCAATTAAAATAAATACTGTTAAATGCAGTTAACGTCACAGCAGCAGCTGCTGTCAGGCAGGATAATGGCCTGTCACTATGCTCATATTTGCACGTGTCAGCGCCGTAACCAAATGGCATGAGTTATTTGATGTTTAATCGCAGTAACGACCTTCCTCTAAACTACATATTGCGTTATTCTAATGGTCTGCGAAATAAGTAGAATATCACGAATTCGTGGGTGAAATATTCTGTCATCTCTAAACCACAATATATCGTCTCTATGTCTGAATTAAAACTAACCATTTATTTTTATAGGTAGGTACTTAAATAGCCGTGGCGAATTGTTGTTATTATAAGTTTTTAGTTATGAATTTTTATTTTATTCATATCGTCATCTAACATCCAAGTAGACCTAACAACACTTTTAAATTGCGAAGCAAAAATTCAGAAGCAAAAACTGTATATTGAAAAATATTTTGGAGCAGTTTCTCTACTATTAAAACAAAGCGTCAAATTTATTTCTAAAGTGCCAAGAAAAAAATTTTCAAATTTACTGACCCTAACTTTGAACGTAACTTCTTAAATTTAAACAAAAAGATACTAAGTATGATGTAATCTAATCCAAAAATGAAATACCCTGAAAGTACAAGTCCGCGTAAAAATTTAACTTTTTATTTTTAAGGTATTTTTGAGGAAGGGGTTTGGTAGAGTTATTCACCTATGTCTATGGTAAAGTATTTTGCAGTTGTTTGTTCCAATTAAATTATATTTTATTTAATCACGCTCTGACGAAAAATGAGCCGATAATGAGGGAATAGCATCGACAGATAACAACTTATTTCTGATTAAATCTGCATATGTACGAGACAAGAAGAGACCGAGAATTTTTTAATACGGTCTTAGGAAAAAATTTAAGCAGTGCTGCTGGAGTAATAGTGTAAATGTAATTTTTGTATTATCATATGGAACAACTTTTCCTCAGACACCAAACCTCTCAGGTTAATCACCGTTATCTCGAAACGTAGACGTGTAAAAAAAAATCTGAAGACAGATTCGAGCTCAGCGACCTCAAATTACCCTGAGCTGATGTCAATCCATGATCTTCCAATTACACTGCACACAGTGTTATTAATTATATTTTAATAGCTTCAAAAATACATAGTTTTTACCTCCTGACTACAAACAAGGATCACGGGTCGGTTCGCTCAGATCTAATTTCCAAGTTATAGTCAAGGAAAGTTGCGGGTATGACTCTTCCAAAAATCCATATAAGTTGAGAATTCCTGAGTAGATTTTAAATATGTTGATGGGAAGGTAATTTTATAGTCTATTAGATTGGTGCATAAAATTTTGAAATCAGTTCCAAATATTTTGAGATAGGTTTTTTGAAAAATGTGCTCCAAAATTATACTCTTAATATGTAATTTTATTAATTTTAGTTTAATATTTTTAATTAAATATTTTACGTGTTACTTACTTTTCTTTCCTAAGCATTGTTATTTAACTTGGTGAGCAAAAATAAATTCTCTCTTTTTGATTTTCTTTGGTCAGAAACATAGAGCGTTTCAAAAAGTGGTGTAGGTTTTATTTTTTCAATAAAACGAACTGTTGCTTGGATGGCTCTTTCAGTCCTTTCTCAAAATTTTCGATCACACTTTCGCATTATAGAGTCTCTATTTCGGCGATGGTGGCTTCAATGTTCCCTTTGAGATTTTGCTCATCGTAATTGCGACTGAACGCGAATTTTTCTAATAAAATCTATGGATCTGTTCTGATTGTGCAAATTTTGTAGAAAATATAAGAAACATGGAAGGTTTTGCAACCAACTTGGCAATTCAAAGTTCATTTTAAATGCTTCGTAAGACAAGTAGTATCGCACCTATGTAGAAAATTGAGGAAATGTAACAAGTTCTGCAACTTAATTTAAATGGCTTATAAAAAGTTTTTGAGCTAAATCCAATTTCAATCTGTATCCATGGGCTATAAAAGCCCATCATATTTCACTTGTGGTCAGACGATAAGTCTTGCATATCGACAACTCAAATATCTATACAATGGTCTTATTGTCAAGGGTCTAATTCAGACTAAAAAACACCTTGAGCAGTTTCTTCCTACTGGTTATTTGTACATCATAAAATGAATCAAAACATTTTTGTAAAATTAAGAAATAAGTCGAAAGAATCTTATCAGATATCAAGCAAATGATTGATTTATACACCCACGATGCATCTTATCGCACATATGTACATATGTATGTTGAATTGTTGTGAGCTATGTACATATATGAATATGTAGAGTAAGTTCCAATCTGACTTCTGAGTTGATTGATTGATTGGTCGCATTTATTAATGTATTTATTACGTTGCTTCTAATCGATTTATAGCTACTCAAGTAGGGCAAACAACACACATTGATTACAGCAAAGGGTTAAAATAAAAATATCAAAACGAATTTCATCGATAACATCAAAGCCATAAAAATTATTTTAACAAAAATTTAATTATTAATCAACATGAGGTTTGATTTCACCAGAACCAATACAAAAGTTATGGGAACGTCTACTAAAACCACTTCCATTAATGAAAGTTTAGTTGCAAATAAGAACTTACTTTCTCTTAATGTTCTTGTTAGTGAAAAATCAGCATTTAATAGTAAACAGTGCGCCATTAATAAAAACATTGGAGCAGCTTGTAAGCTTTTTTACTACTTGTCGTGTGGTCATAGGGGCTCCATGACAATGCTCCGGAATTCGCAGATGGTCACTAGCTATGGAATAGTGAATGATTTTTCGATTTCGATACGCTGGGACCACTTATTTTGTGAGGTTTGATAAAAAATGTGTGCGCCAAAAAATTAAAGGGATGGGAGGGGGGTAAATGGCGTCTCATCAAGGTCAAAGTTTAAAAATTTGGAGATTTTCATATAAATTAGCCCACAGCTGCTCAGGAGTAGCCTATAGAGCGATAGGTTGTATGACCGACCCTCAATAATATTGCATGCACAACATTTCTTTCAAACACTTATCCCCTCTCTCCACCCCTTTAGGGGGTTTCCATACAAAAGTGGTATTTTTATGAAATGTACTCCCAACGTTCCCAATGCTACCAGGGTGGCCCTAGAAGGTTCAAGTATATGCCAAACCCCCCTTAATTTATTCTTCCCAAAATTTCTTTAGAATATACTAACCCCCTATCTCAACCCCTTAAGGGATTCCCCATACAAAATTGAATTTCTTACGGAATTTGGCTATTTCCAACCCACCAAGGCGCTACTAAATGTTGGATTTAATGACACTAGTTTACAAATAATTAAAAAATTTATGAACTTTAGGTGCCACTATCCATTTCTTATGGAAAATCTGCTGCTGATTCTGAAAATCAAATTATTTTTTTTTCTTTCACGTCGTTTTCGAGTTATCGGTCATTTTCGGTTTTTGGAAAAAATAACTATATATAAACATATTATATTGTAAATTAAAGGTAATTAAATTTCCTAGAAATGATGCTCACATTACTTTTTCGTTGGCATGATAGTTTCGGCGAAAAAAATTGATTTATAAAAAAAAAATTGTTTTTTTCGAAAAAATGAGAAAAAAGTAAAAATCAACTGCAAATTTTTAAAAGAAAAAAAAAATTGGAAAAATCATTTTGTTTTTTTATATCATAGTCTATATATTTATGAAGAAAATAAGATACTATTTATGAAAATCGATTAAGAAATGGAAAAGTTATATAAAATTGAATAAAAAATGGCCGACTTTAATTTTTGCCTATTTTTCCGTTTTTTTATGTGGGTAAGAATTTTTCGAACCCCAAAAAGCAAATTTTTTAATGAAATTTTGTTATGTAGATACTGGTATATGCTAGAAATTAAAATGCTGGCTCCACCCCCCAAAGTGGGCAAAAACCGCCATAACGGACCCAAATTCCCATTTTTGGCCATTTTCTGGTGTGGGGCCAGTTCCGAAAGAATTTTATACACCGCCATCGTGGTCAGCATCCTCGGGAGTGACCAATATTTTACCGATAGAAGACGCGGAATATGAGATTTCGTCATTTTGGGGGCGGTTTTTGTCCATTTTGAGGGGTGGGGCCAACTCTATTAGAATTTTGAATTTTGATTCCAACTTTTATCTTTGGTCCAAAAACCGAAAGTGACCGATATCTTGAAAACGACGTGAAAAAAAAACAATTTTATTTTCAGAATCAGCAGCCGATTTTACATAAGAAATGCATAGTGGCACATAAAGTTCATAAATTTTTTAATTATTTGTAAACTAGGGTTATTAATTGTAAGATGTTTACTAGCTTGTAGCCATTGTTATTCAATATTAAAAAACTTTTCCATTTCTTAACCCATTTTCTTAAATAGTATCTTATTTTCTTCATAGATATATAAACTATGATATAAAAAAATAAAATTATTTTTCCCATTTTTTTTTTCTTTTATAAATTTGCAGTTGATTTGACTTTTTTCTCATTTTTTCGACAAAAAAAATATTTTGTTAGAAATCAATTTATTTCACCGAAACTAACAAGCCAACCAAAAAGTAAAGTGGGCATTATTTATAGGAAATTTAATTACCTTTGGCATATAGTAAATTTATATATAGATATTGGTTCTTAAGATATTTGTAAGTAAGTGAAACCAACTTTTTTTTTTCGTCCTAAAACCGAAAATGACCGATAACTCGAAAACGACGTGAAAGAAAAAAAAACAATTTGATTTTCAGAATCAGCAGCCGATTTTACATATAAAATGAATAACGGCATTCAAAGTTCATTTTGGCTGTAAACTAGTGTTATCAATCTCCATTAATTTTACACCCCTATATTTTTTTATCAATCTACCCGTTTCTGCTCCCTCTTAAATGTTTCCTAAACAATTAAACCACTTCGGAACAAATTGAACTAATAAATGCTTGATTGGGGGCTTTTATAGCTTTGCTGCATCGAGCATGACTGATGGCTCTTGGTGGTCTGACACGATAATTTGGAATGTTTTCGCCAAGGAACAAGATGGGGATGTTTTTCATTCAGTTGAGCCAAACAAATTAACTATTTGAAGTTGGACATGAACAGGTGTTTTGGCAGCGACTACATCGTCCTCAATGCCAGGACTGAAGATTTTGTTTTTTTAGATTCTTTCAATCATCTGCCGGTACCTTCGGTATGCCCAATAGCTCATCCTTACGATCATAAGTGATGATAACGGGAAATCGATCAACTTTTTTTTGTACCTAGCAAGTCCAGCAGCCTTTTTCCATCCCAGTTCAAATTAGAAAATTTTGCTTCAGCCAACTAAAATCAAACCTCACAAAATAAATGGTCCCAGCGTTTTGAAATACAAATATTAATAATCTCCATATGTCACTATTCCATAGCTAATGGTCACTCTTAGCCAATCAAAAAATTCCGATGGATCAGTACGATTTTGTTCTACATGCAATTTCAATTTTTGAGCTAAACTGGCTTGAACAATTGATTATGTAAAATTTAATTAAGAGCTACACACTTTAAGGTAAAACAATATTTAGAAACAAAATCTGAACTTAGAGTGTCATTTATTCAATAAAATAATGTGGTCATTGCGACCTTGCAAGAAAAAATTAAATATATCAAATGAACTGAAAGTTATCTTCTTTAAGTACAATATCTCTTTCACAGTATTGGAGGTCAGGCATTTAAAAATAACTCTCATAAAATTTCAGCTTTCTAGCTCAAACCCGTAAACGGTGCGAACAGAGTTTATGTTCGATTTCATTGAAATTTCAGAAAAGAAGGGACTTACTAAAACGTAGAATAAATCCGCCTTAGCTGTAAATTTAACGTTTTAGTTATTTTAATTGCATGGGAGGTGCCATACCCTCTTGTCCAAGCAAGCATTTTTCTTTCTGAAGTATTGCGTTTCAAAAACTTTTTAAGAATTTGGAATTAAATATGTTCCGAATTCACCTTTTTATAAGTCTTTTAAATTAAGTAGAAATGAAATAGTCTTCAAATATTGGCCATTATTTCATTATGAAATGTCCATACATTTTTGGGAGTTTTTTCATTACATTTTTAGAGGCTTATTTCATTGGAGGCTATTTCGTAGAGCCATTATATGTTAAGGGGGCAGGTTCAGTCATGATTTTTGAGCAATCGATTTTTTTTTACATTTTCTTAAAGTATAATATCTTAAAAATATATCCAGAAAATTTGAAGTCAATCCGACAAAGTTATTCGGCAATAACCAAAGGGCTCTCGGTGGTAAGAGTACCGAGTGTAAAACTTTAAATGCGTTTTTCTCAAAACTATGTCTTCGGAACCGGTGACCACTGTAACTCAAAAACGGCTGGATAGATTTCAATGAAATTTACACAGTTTTTGAAAAACATAAAAATCTAGTGCCTGATCGAAGGATTTTTTATTTTTTTAAAAAATCGATTTTTTATGAATAATTATTCATAAAAATCTGTTGGTTTTTTACCGAAAATCTGGAGGTAAATGTTCCTGAAGCCGCCATTTTGTTGATTTTTTTAAACAAAAAAAAAAAAAACGTCGATCAAGCACTAGACTATTTATTTAGCTAACTAATTTTTCCTATCCGATTGATTTTAGATGATTTTCCAAGGATTTGTGATGACCACCGCAAGATACTATGTATTGGACAGGGTCCAACACAACCAGCTATAACTTTTTTTATTTTTAATATTTTTTTTTTAAACTTTCGTCAAGTCAAGTTGAAACATTATGTAATAATTCCACATTATCACTTTTATTAAATAAATTAAATTAATACCAAACAAAAAAAAATTATTGAAAATGCCCTAATTTTCACGGCCATTACTGGACCTGCCCCCTTAATATATGGTTAGAAGCAAAGAATGATTTCAATGTTACCAGACTTGCCTTATGTTTTCAAGATAGGTGTAGTTATTCTGTAATCATTTACATACATTTTATTTAAGAAACGCTGGAAAAAATAAAATCAACTATATAATAATCCACTTTGATACATGTAATGAAACCATAATTCCCAGTTCGATATGACGTAAACTATATTTTAATTTCGCTTTAAATAATACTTGCTTGCGACTCTACCTTCTGACCCATATGCGAATCGCTACCCAGAGGCGTACCGTGCACATCCGACGCTCGGGGCAAAGAAGTTATTTGCCGCCCCCCACCAAAAGAAAATTTTGACATTCATGGAAAAATTTTATTTACCTTACCAAAGAAGAAAAACAAGGGTCGTCACTTTTGACTTTCAAAAATCCTAGCCAAATGAGATATATTTCAGGACCATTTTGCCGCCCCCAACCGTTGCGCCCGAGGCGACCGCCCCCTCAACCCCTTCATCCTAGGTGTGCTACTGTCTGCTACCCCTAGACAGTTTCACTCTAACAAACTATCACTCAACATCAGAAGCGAGCGATCGAAACTGCAATATCATTTCGACGGCTGAATCATAATGTTTGCTGGGCTAAGCAATAAAAAATTACCTTGAGTCATATATGGTGTATAATTTAATACTACTCGTACAGTGCATTTTCGCATTTAAAAAAGTTGACACCGTGATAAGGCCTATCTCAAACGTTGTTTAAACTCCAATTTGCCCTCTACAATTCCTTACTGACGAAGATTTTTGATTCCCAAAGCGCAGAGTTTCTGTTTTTATTTTTTATGAAATAGATATAGGAACTGCAATCATTTGTTGTATTTTTTTCATTTGTGTCTTCACTGAAATTAAGTGCGAGCTCACTAAACACAAAATAAATATTAATTCATGCTATGGGAAAAAATTTTAATGAGAAGAAAAAAGTTATTATATGATGCCCTAAGTTAATACTCTCAATGGTAAAAAGCTTGATCCACAAAATTGGAAAAATCTCGAGTGCGTTCAAAGGAATTAAGACAGTTTTTATTTGCTGAAACACAATTTACCACAAAAAAAATAAAGTAAATCATATAAAAGCATGTCCTGCATATCTACCAAACATCTAAGTAACTTCAAAAAGCACTAAACGACTACAATACCGACGCTAAGCACTTTCAAGTCAATCAAAATCTCATCTGTCACATGACAAATGATTTAAAAACCATCACAAACTCAATCGAATAATTTCTTCACAGCTTCACCAAGATTTATGGAGTTTGCAGTAACGAGAAAAATGAAATAAAAATCCAAAGCCGGAAACAGACACTTGAAGTGTTCTGCGATATTGTCAATCAAAATTCAATCGACTTCATGAATGTGAAAGGAGTGAAAAAAAAAGTGTAATGCAAATGGAGAAAAGAAGTGATAAAAGATACGAAGTTCAACATGATATGTGACATCTATGAGTAAAATGACGAAGTGGAATGTGGTTTAAGGACAGACAGGTACGAGTACCATTAAAATAGCATTCAAGGGAATTTGAATGCGGGGTAGGAACAACCAGTTGAAAGTCCTTTCAAGCTCATCAGCAGTTTTTGATGTCGTCTGATCTGTGATAGAGTGTGAAGATGGAATTGTGGCCACATTCAATGACACGACAGTTAAAGCAGCACAATCAGTCAATGTCAAAATGAATGTGTTTTTCACAGTTTAGAATATCTAATGTGCAATAAAATTCTGATATAATTATGTACACTGAGAAAACAGTGTGATTTGTTGATATTTAGTTAACAAATGATAAAGTCAATAGAATGTAAATTGAACATACATACATATTTTTTAGCCATTATTTCATTGGGGCTTATTTCGTTGGAAGGCTATTTCATACCTGTAAACCTGTTTAAAATTAACTCATGTTCTAGAGTTCCATGGGAATATTAAAAAAAAATCTATTGGAAAAAAATTAAAGAAAGGGTTTAAGAAAAGCCTAATCCTTCTTCAGTTTTTGAATCAAATTTCGAAAAATTTTAAAGTTGGCTACCCTGTTAGCAGCCCTAGCAGTCGTTTTTTTTAAGGATAATCCCAAAAAGGAGTAAATTTTGGAATTTTAATTGTTCCCGAAGAATTCAAAAACATGAGTTATGTTTTGAGCAATTCTAATGTAAAATCAAATACCAAAAAAGTAATTTCGAATCATAATGCATTTAAGGTTGATAAATGCCTAAAATTGCAGTTAAACTCTTTTTGAAGAGTTATGAGATTGAGGATTCAAAAATTTTCCAAATAAAGGCGAAGAGTGACTTATAAGCCAATTGCATCCCCCATCACAAGTGCATTCATTCCTTACTTTTTTTTTTGTTTTTAGCATGATTGCATGATTGTTGGCGCCAAATACGTTTTTTCTTATCACTGTCTGCAGTGGGTTATTTTATCGCATACAATAACTGGCGCTTATAAAAAACCCTAATCTACTACCACACATTCTTTTTTTGTTACAGAACATTTTGAAAAGTAACACCACTAATCACTCAAAATCAAACACTGTACTGTACATATTTACGACTTCATTCGTCTTCGTTCCGGCCACTCGAGTGCCTTATAAATTCAATTCAATCACCGCAAAAACAACTCAGTTCAACATAATAATTTAATTAATTTTCTTCAAATGTCAGGCAAATCTTATCGTTAACTAGTGAAAAAATCATTTCATATCAGAGCTTTAATGGAATCGTTGTCAGTATTTACGAGCATTTCTAAAGCATATGAATTTTGATTGACATTTCATTTGGTGAGGGAGAAAAATGACAGGTGATAGAAATGTGGCAGTGATAAGAGGATGTCAAAAAATTTTACTGGCTACACACTTGATTTTAAGTCTAGTTGTAATGATATCAATTACGTGATTTTGGAAAACGCCCATCTACCATAAATTGACTGCTGAAGAAAGCTTAAGCTTAACGAACATTTTTTATTCGTTGCTATTATACACTTAAACATTTTTTTAAATAAATTGAATAACTTTATGGTGAGTTAATCAAATTTTAGTGACTCCAACTTATGTAGTATGTAGCTGGGAATCATACATATTACGAAATATAAAAATTGTTAGAGCAAAGCAAAACTATACGACAATGCCGCTCAATCATCTTAAGACAAAAAGATGACTAAACTAAAGACTAAACATACCCACAATGTATTTGACAACATTTAGTTAAACTACTCTCTGTTTTGAAGCTTATGCTTGTATGGAAGGTGCCACGCCCTCTTTTAGAAATACGCCTGATGCTTGGACGTACCATTTTTTGAATTTGTATGAAATTTGGTTTCATTCTATTAGTGCCCTAGAAGACCGACATTGTTCAGCTTTTCGTTTTAATCCCATGATTAAGAAAAAGTCAGAAAGTTTAGAAAAAAATTGAATCAGCCGAATAAAGTTGAAAAATGTCGAAAAAGCTAAAATAAAATGGAAAATGTTGGAAAAACCGAATGCTGAAAAATCGAAAAGTTTTGAAAATTTCGAAAAACTTTGAAAATGGTTGATAAATTTTGAAACAGTTTAAAATCACTGAAAAAATTGAAACAATATGTAAGGTGATGAAAACGGTGAGAAAGGTTGAAGCTAGAATTGAGAGAGATATTGAGAGATATTAAAAAAGTCGAAAACTAATAAAACATTTTGAAAAAGTTAAAAAAAAATCAAAAAATTGTCCAAATAAATTGAAGAAGTTTTAAAAATATAAAAAAAATTGAGACCTGTTCAAATATTAAGAAAAAATTGAAAAATGTTGAATGTAACTAACTGAATTACTCAAAAAGATATGGAAAATGTTGAATAAAAAAGTTGAATGGGTTTGAAAATGTCGAAAAAAGTTGTTTAGATAAAAAGAAAGAATATATTGCAAATGTTGAAAAAAGTAAAAAAAAAATTAAAAAGTAAGAATATACCACGCCTACTTTTTCAATTATCCCTACATTTGTTTCAATAAATCATATTCGTGATTGGCATCCACATACCAAATTTCGACACAATATCAAGTATACTTAGCGATATATGCCACAATTAATCTTAAAATTTAAGGCAATGGCACACGCACTGGCACAATCCAATCCGATTTGGATGCAGAAATAGCTTTTCATAAACAACATTTTTACACCAAATTTTACTGAGATTGTTCACATATTTCGATAGATATGCCACTGAAGGTATTTTGCTTGTAAGAGAGGTCGTACGCCCACTGGTGCTATTTCGCAAACTTTTAATTCAGAAAAACTTTAAAGCAGGTAAGCCACCTAAATCAAATTTTATACCAATTGCTGCAATAGTTCACATAAAATAGCGCTTATAACTTTATGTTAATATGGGAGGTGCCGCGCCCACTGATGCAATCCCGTCGAATTCCATTTATTTTCAAAGCTTATGGTAACCGACACTTCTACACTAAGTTTTATGATTATAATTTTTATATAGTACTAATTATAACATTAAACGTTTTTGCTTGTATGGGAGATGCCACGCCTACTTTTACTATTGCACCAAATTTTAAAATAACACACTTAATAGCAATTATATATGCCATATAAAATTTTATAATGACTACTTTGTTAGTTCACTTATTATATCATTTATAAATGTTTTGGACTGTGCCACGCCCTTCAAAAAATTTTGGAAGCATACTGACTTAGCTTGTATTGATGAAAAGTTTCATTCGTATCATCTGAAAAATTTTTATGAATATCGTATGTGCCAATTTAGAGCTATACAGAATCATAATTTTCAATTGGTAAAAAGTGTCACGCCCACTTATCCACTTTTGCTCACTTAAATTTAAGATATAAATATACATATGATCTAGATCCTTCTACCAAATTTCAACACAATATCTTACATGTTATGAGATATTAGTATTTAGGGCTCTGCCACGCCCCTTTAATAGCCTCTGAAAACTTGAAACCTAGTTCAATCATAATTTTGTTCACAAGTGCACCAAATCACTTTAGTTTCATCAAAATCGCTGGAATTTTTTTGAAATATTTTTGGCCATATATATGTACATACATATGTATACACAGTTTGGGTGGTAGGCGTGTCCGTGAACTGAATTCGCTTTTTTAAATCCCAAGAAGCTCGTTTAGATTTTCCGTAAAAGGGATTTCAGACAAACACACAGACAGGCACATGGGCATCACTTAATTGACTCAGGTGGTGACGCTGATCAAGAATATATACACTTTTCTATACCTGTCACGCCCCCTTCTGCATTACAAACGGAATGACAAAGTGAATATACCTTCTGTGTAGGGCATAAAAGATTTATTATTATTTTTTGTAGATTGGTAGTAAATGTTCTAGATAAGAACCTATGCTACAATTTATTCCTTTGATATATGTCGGTGTATGCTAATGATATTAAGTTCAATGGTTTTTGAGGGCAAAACTTCACTTTTTTAACTCCAGCTGTTACACACCTCCAGAACTCTTCAAAAAGTTTCACTTAGAAAAACCAGATGTGATCTTTTCTTGACTAATTTCCGCTTCAATTGAAATATGGCAAAGCATTTAAAACGGTTATGGTATCCTGGTAAGGGAATAGTCTCAATCATCACGATGCGAAAATTGCGAAGCAACTTCCTTGCTCTTGCTATGCCTAGCTGATGACTATAAAAAAAAAATATTTCAGTCAGCCGATCTTACATTCTCGAATAAATTTTCACAAAATATGAAAAGATTCGCCACAGCGACTGTCATCTTCAGATTGAATGAGCACGGCAATAAAAGCCACAGACTTTGCTAATTAGGTTGGAATAGAGAGTTAGTGGTACACATTACTATGGAACTCTTTGGTCTATGTGTGGCAATATTACCGCCTCTCTTACCTAATCAAGTTTTGATTTATTTTTTTATCAATTTTTTTAGTGCATTCATTGATGTTGGGATGAATCATTTGATACGAAGTTACATAGAAACTTGACATTTTTGAGAAGTTTAACTTGAGAAAAATGTAATTTGTTGCGAAAGTTTTTTTAATTCTAATATTTAAAAATAAAATGCGTTTATGGATATTTAAATGATTTACCTTTTAAACATAATTTTTTAAAAAAAAAAAACACAAATGGAAATTTAAAAAAAATTGCTTTTAAAATGTTAATAAATTAAAAAATATTTTTTTAGTAATCAAACTCTAAAAATTTATGACTTAAGAATATATCACTAAAATTGATTAATATTTTTTTTCTGTCAGTTTTCCAATATTTATTCGTAAATTAACTCATAGCTGTGATTATTTTTGTTTTTTTTTTTTTTTTTGTTGTTCGTTTTTCGCAATAACAATAAATCATTGTAGTAGAATTTAAGTTCATGGTGAGATTTTTATGCTGGTAACACTGATTGTGAGATGCGGCGAAAACACCAATACCAGCAACTAATTCCAAAATATGTGCACTTTAATGCAGTGCAATGAATAATGGCATTAAAAAAACTACATATCCTACAAACAAAGCAAACTTCCGTTTCCGCTTGCCGTTTTATTTCAAATCTGACATTGCATTGCATTTTCAAAATTAAAAATCAACAACAATACAACAGGCGAAAAAAATAGTTTTTTTTTTTTTTTTGTACACAAACTTCCAGCAAATACATACGCACATGTGAATATGGACGTACATATGTATGTAGATATGTATGTAACAATAAATAAATGTAAATTTCACAATAAATAAATACTCGCAATCAGCCATTTGACATTTATTAATTAAAAATGGAAAATTTATTTAAATTTTAGTCAAATTGTCATCAAAATTACCGCGAATGATGTAGCGCCAATAAGGATTTGTACAGTGTATTGGGTGGTTTGTACGGTTTGTTAGATGACCAAGAGAGAGAGATCGAGTAGGCTAAAGGTAAAGGTAAAGTTTTAACTGCTTACACCGTGGACTAGAAAAAGTTAGAAATTTACAAATTAATGAGCAGAGAATACAAGTAGCCATCAATAAATTAAAGTTAAACAACTAAAGCTCCTAGCACCTGCTCAAATGAAAATCTACTTTTTTTCCAAAGCTTAAAAGTGATGATCGAGAAAATACGTTCTTCAGAAACTATTCATAATCAAAGATATCTTGTGGTTTTTGAGAACTTTGAGGAACAGAAACGTCTGGTAAGTGGTGTGCGTTATCGTGCTCAAAAAATATATTTGGGTGGGAACAAAGAAATATAGATTTTTTTCATATTTCTGAAAATTGTTTTTCTAATGCTTTCAAATTGATATGAAAAAATAAAAAGAGGTTGCTCTCGAAGGCAGAACATTTTGGAGTTGGTCCGAATTCTGTTTCTACAATTTCATAATAAAGGCTTAAGGGAATTTTTTTGCGATTTTTAAAATTTTGAATTCTATCTAATCTCAAAAAAAAAAAAAATATATTTTAATCGGCGTATAACAAGAGCTATGTATTTTTAAGCAACGTTCATTAGAGCAGTTCAAATCAAATAAAAGACCAAAAATTGTCCCCATTGGCACTAGGTACTTTAATGCCATTAAGCATTCAAATATTATTTTGGAGTTGTGAGCGCCGTAACTGACCAATATTTAGAACAGTCAGAAGGTTAAACTTTTCATCACTTTTTCAGGAATTGGTTCAGTATTTGCAATATAACATAGGTGCTGAACTTTCAAAGCATTAAATGTTGCGGGCTAAAAAGTAAAACCCATAGACTTTCTTATGTAGCCCCAAGAAATTATCCAAATTTACTTCATAATTGCAAAAGATGATGTGAGTTTTGAGTGAATTTAAGGTCAATTAAGTCCAATTTAAAAATCAAACCTCTAAAAAGGTACCTCTTATATAGGCAAAGACAATTACGGTTCATAAATTCATTTGCCGGAAAAATTGGTGTATTTCCTTTCATCAATTCACTTCTTTTAAGTAAAATTTTGAGTATGAGGCTGATAAATGCATTCAAAATGATAGCAACAGATCGAAAAATGAAAATCTTACGAATCTCTTTGATCGGAAGTATGGTCGTCCTATATTCGCAGTAATTTGCCAAATAAGATAAACGAAACCATACCTTTTTGAGGGAACTTGTATTAGCACTTGCAAAGCCATAATTGATAAATCGCAAAGAGAACCTTAAATCAAGCTCATCATTTCAAACCTCACTGGCTTGATTCATTCTCTGAAGAATCTTTAACCAACGAGCTCTAAACTACCAGCTAAACGTGCAAGCAAAGAAGCTCCAAATATCGTGCAAGGTGCAAGAAATCGGCTTGCAAAGGTATACACGCTCGCACAGTTTGCGGTATAGAATCTCCATATGGGTGGAAATCTTCCCACAAGTTTCGGAAGATATATCGAACGATAACAAATTTCAGAAAACTAAATCTTGACTAATACTTGTACATGGCTACCTCTAGTTTCTCTTAATGGCAGGACAGATATCGCTCGGAAGTAAGCGGCAGGTGGACAAAAAGACTAATCCCTTGCATAAGTAGATGATTCGAGAGAGACTTTGGCGAGGTAAATTATTACCTCACTCAGTTAGTATCGGCCCATGGATACTTCCAAAAGTATCTACACCGTATGGGCAAAATAGAACACTCTTTCTGTATATATGGAGACTCTGATGAAGATGACGCAGAGCACACCTTTTTCAACTGCAGTCGATGGGATAACGAACGCGCATCCTTATAGGAATCAGTCGACCAGTACTCCGCTGAGAACGTGATCGAAAGGATGCTGCAGAGCGAAGAAAACTGGAATACAGTTGCAGGTTTACTGAGGACGTTCTCAGAAAAAAGAAGTGGGATCTTTACGCAGGTATATGATTTGAGGACAAATCATTGGTCCTGTCCCGAAGCAATGCTAATGCATTCCTAGGGTAGATAGAGGCCTGAAAAGAGGTTGTGGGTTTTAGTGAATTGACACACTCTGAAGATTATGACGATAACTTTAGATTATTGCATTGCCGGGATAGTGCAATGCAGTTCCCACAGCCTCCTTTACGAAATAAAAATGGCCACCTCTAGCTTATGCAGTGTAGCGAAATTAAATTTGTCACTTGGCTTACTAGTTTATTTGTAGCTCGTCATCAAAGTTACATATATTTCATAGTTCGGCATCTGATGTCTTTTAGAAACGAAAAATGATAACACAATACATATAGATCTAAGCCATATCTTTTAAGCTCGAATAAAGAAATATAGCTGCAGTTTCCCTTGTGATAATTCATTTTATCTATGATTTTATAATGAGTGCATAACAATGTTGGTTTAATTGATTCTGCTGACGAAAAAGATAAAAGTTGCACAAATTGTCGAGTGAAAGATATGAATGTTCTCTCTGGTCGTTTTTGTCCTTATAAAGGTGTTCTTTTTGCATTTCGCTTATTAAGTAGTAAAGGACCATGGTGCATTCTTGAAATAACTTGTTTGTATCACAGACTAAAACATATTGGAAAGTGTTTATTTATCGCTGTATTGTAGGTGAAAGAAGAACTCGGAGAGAATTCATAAGCCCTTGTTAAGTACACAAGAAACAGTTGGGTACTATTTGTTCCCGCGCTTTCAAAGAGTTTCCAGTCTCTTTTGATCTTTGTATAATACGACGGTATTGCACAGGTTCAATTTTTAAATTCGGAAACTTTTCTTTTTTTTTTGAATTGTGACCACATGTCCGCCTGCGTAGTTTGAGTTATAATTTATAGATGGCGTCGACGTCAGTGTTGTTTTTTTTTTGCGGATTTACGTAAATAATTTTATTTTATCTCTGCATAATACAAAAAAAGCAGTTTATTTGAAATATTTTATTTATTTGAATTTGGGATTTAAAATTTCCATGTGTATGTAAATGTTTGTGTAATGGCATTTCTATGATGGTATTAGTATTTATTTAGTATTCTATTTGTGATTGTGTCGGTGACAATAAAGTGTTTTAAATTTTATTATTATTATTGTTGTTGCTATTTCAACAATACATAACAAATACAATTACCAGCAGCAGCGTTAAAAAACATTTAGGGTGGAAGGAACTTTTCTCGACCGGTAGAACTGAAATTGCAATGTCATACATTCGAGTCTATATTTTAAGTGTTCTAAACTGGCGAATTTTTATTGGCATTCAAAAGTGTAATAGTACCCACACACCCCTAAGTTCATTTGCTCTTATGATTTCCATTAATTCTATAATGCCATCCAAACTTTTAGAATTTCGGGTATTTGAAGGGTCTTCAAACTCAAAGTGACTTAATATGTTAAGTTCAAACTTCCTTTAATCTTAGTTATCTCGAAGCTATTTGAGAAGTTTAGAGATATTCAAAGAAATTTTGGTTTCTGAAGGTCTTTCAAAGCTCTGAGTTTCGGAAAATGTCCCTAAAATATTCAGAATTCAGGGTCGTTGTAGGGTCTACAAATTTAAAGTGATTTCATATACTTTAAGGCACCTAGTCGTGTTTTTGAATTTGACCAAATTTTAGAAAGACACCAAAGTCTTCAAGTTAATGATTTCTCTAAAGCCCCCGTGATCTGCGATTTTGAGTAAGTAATGTATATGTTACCGGCAAAACTAGTTACGTTAAGACTAAAGATGTGCAATGAAATTTTAATGCAAAAGCACTGTGGTTAGTAAAGTCTACGACAGTAGCAAAGTCAGAAAACAAAATTTGTCAATTTCATTGTATACTTAGCAAGTGTTAAGTGAGGGTAATTTACATCCTCTAAAATGTCCAACAGAGGCTTCGCCGCGGTTCAGTCTATAATATGTGCAACACTGGCTTCGCTATTCAAAGTCTTTTTACATTCAAATAAAATTGCGTACCTTCAGGCCTTCAAATTAACTAGTTTGGCCTAGGAAAAACTAGCTTATCCTAAAAACTAGTTTGGCCTGTGACATATACACTTACTAACTCTCCTTGAAAGATCCTAAAGCTAGAACATCTTCACTTCTACATGGTCAAAATTAAGAAGAACATTCGATGAAGAATGTGAAGTAAAATTGACCAATGATAATGTTGGCAAAGATCACAGCCAAAAAACAAAAAGAAAGTCTGAATTTCGATAAAAAGATGATGTGAAAATTTTTGGAATTCGCAAGATATTGGCCACAACTCAGAAGAAAACAAGTATGAAAAGTGTGCCCAAATAAATAAAAAAGTTAACTTTTGAGCCAAAACTTCATGTCATTTATTTGTCACAGTATCCTAGAACAATTTGAATAATGGGTACGCAATTCAGATATTCTGCGGCAGAATTCACATTCAGCGTCAAAAATATAGAAGGTAGGAATACTTTCACAAGGGGTCGTCCATTAAATATATCAACAGAAGCGGTGAAGCAAAGGGGGGAGGCCTTTTCGAGGCCTTTTTGAATGTCTTTTTTTCGATCATAAAAAATGAATAAAAAACAAACTTTAGAGGTGGAGGAGGTAGTGAAGATGTGAGATATCTTCAAAATATCCTCAAAATAGCGTTGATCGCACTTTTAAGAATGATATCTCAAAATTAAATTATAATGCTTTATCGAATCTGCGCCTCATTCTACATAAGAGATACGCAGCCGGAGATACATAATAAGTTAAATATTTTGTTTTCAGAGGAATTGAGAAAAAAGGACACACGACGTCCACAAAAGACATTAATCCAATATCCGGTGGACGTCCAGTATAACGAATGTTACATCGATTGACGTCGTTCACTATAACAAAAGTGTTCGTTATATCGAAAGATTGAAAAAATATTTTATTCAATTTTTCATTTAATTCAGCTTATAATTAAAAAAGTTTCTAAAAAAATTTAGTTTGCAAAGAAAAACTTACATTAAGTAGCACATCATTTGAAAGAACATAAAAAGTGATATCTTAATGTACATATTAATTAAACTGTACATAGGTATGTTATGTAAAAAATAAAGTTTAATTTTTTCAAAAATAGTTCAGAAATTTAGAAAAATTGGATATCTCGAAAACTATCACACGAATTCCAAGTTTTTATTATATCTTATTGAATTACCTTTCATATTACACCAAATCGATCTAGGGATTCTCTTATTGCAAAAAAGTTACTCAGAAACTACGTGCTTCCCCCGAATTCTGATTACACTTTTATTACTTTGTCCAGAACCCCTATTTGCTCAAAACCAAAAAATTTAGAATGGCTTCAAATAGCTAATACAACCCTGGTTTTCTGAAAGAGCATAGAATTCTCTAAAAATGCTCTACACGGAAAAAACAAAAGCTCAAATATTATTAAAAATTAATAGGAGATTATAAAAACTAAAATCTGAAAACAAATATTACTCTTTTGTAGTAATAAATAAAAAATCATTATGAAAAATTCTATTCTAGTTTGTAATTATGTTCACTTTACATTTTTTAATAAGTGCATATTAAAAATTAATTTCTTCATTTTAATTATCACATAAAAATATTGAAATTTTACAAAGATTTTATTAAATTTCAATAAATTGCGACATTAGAATTTTTACATATTTCATATTGTAATATATGATTCCCGCTTTATAATTTTTAAAAAGTAGTTATAGAAAAATTATTTCAAGATTATTAATTTTTATTATATTGAATTTTATTTCTCTTTTGTGTTTAATTTGTACTCTGTTTGAGTTCTCAACATGTTCATGCAAAAAAACAAATATATAAGGCTTGCCAAACTCTTACTAATTGGCTTTGAAGTAATGTGTTGAACAGAATTGGGACGGGGTCGGGAAAGCGGCAACGGAAACTCGCTGGCCGTCCCAATTTTGTTCAACACACAAAAAATTTTAAAAATAACTTCAGTTATTATTATTTCATCATAAAAACTTTATAATGTACTTTTAAAAAAATAGTACAGTCCTTTTGAAATATAATAAATTATTGCAGAAATTTTAATATCTACTTTGTAAAAATTAAAACTTGCATTCGAGAAATGAATGCTTGCTCAGTTGCAATTTTTATATTACGCTTATTAATTTTTAATAGACACTCGAACCGTTTCTAAATTACTAAATTACTTACTAATTTTTCTTAAATTTTGATTAATATTTACAATAATTTCAAGTTTCGTTTTTTCCGTGTAATTGTCGTAATTGTAATTGTAATTGTAATTGTCACTGGTTCCCCAGCTAACATAAAACACAGAATATGAAAACAAGTATACAAATTAAAGAACTTCACAGCTACTTACATTTAAATATTTCGAGAAATCTTATTCCAATCACTCATATGGTCATTACTCGTATTTTGGAAAGCATATTGGTTGTGAGGCTTCGCTTTTTAGAATTGTGAATGCAGTTCTGTAAAGTTCGTTATGTTGTAAATTCGTTGTATCAGCATTCGATATACTGTACGTCCACAGTATATGCAATAATTTCAAATGTCAATAATGTCCCATCATATTCATTTTCACTGATTAACTGTCCCTGTACCCTACAAAATGTATACAAAGTCGGTAGCGGTAATTTTTACAAACGTTTTCGTGTTGATTTATGAGCTTTGCAATTTTTTGACAGTTGTTTTTATTGTTATTATTTTTGTTGTTTTATAATCGCTCTTTCTATTTTAATTTAAATTTTATTTTAGGCATTTTATAATAATTACTATTGATATATAAAATTTTATTGTTGCAGTTGTTGTTGTTGTATTCGCATCTGACCACCCTTGTAATTTTTGGCGATTTATTGTCTAAATATTTATAATGTTTTTAAGCAAATTTATCACTAATATTTCACGAATGTTTCTTTTTTTTTGCTTATTTAATTTTGTTCTTTGTCAACAACAAATTAAAACATTATCACGCCCATACGCCCATTTGAGCTAAGGTACAGTGGAATGAGTATTCAATTCAATCCTTTAGTACTCATTTGTATCTGTTTCTGATATTTTAATTTTACTGTCACATTCGATCATTAATTGTATTTTTAGTTGTCGCACAGTGGGATGAGTTGCATAAGTGCATTAGTAAATAGTTTGCGCCACAAATTGGTTACATTATTTGCGTATGTGCGTCGCAATTTTTTTCTGTTTTGCTTATTATTATTAATGTTTTCATTTGTTTGTGTTGCTGTTGTTGCGTATTTAGACAAATTTATAATTATAAAAATTAATAGAATAATTAATAATAGCCAAATAATGTTAAAACTTTGTTATTTTATGGTTGGCATTTTTTGTATACGAATTCAAATAAAATGGGGTCGTTTTTATTGGTGTGTGATTGTGCACTTGTATTATAATGATATGAATAAGTTTTTTTCCCCCCTTTTTGTTTATTTGTTACGGTAATTGGACAAAAATTATGGCAGAATATTTATTTATAATTTATTCTGATTGTTATTTAATTTAAGCGTAATTATTCCCTTTTGTTATTAGTTGCATGTTTAGTTTATGCTTTTTATTAATAAATATTTTGATTTGTTTTTTTTTTGAAATTGTATACTATCAAAAGAGCATGCATTTCATGCTCCTTACAGAAAATTTTCTCATACCTCTTAATTGTCCTAGAACGAGGTTCTTATCGGGTACGTTAGGGTGTGTCATTTATCGAAAGATGCGACTTTCATGTGATGTTGGTAACGCCTCAGTAGTGTAAAAGAAATATATTCAATAATTCCGGAAGTGTACCGATTTCGGCTACGTGTCAATATCATCAGAATAGCTTTTGAGACTACAGCATTTAATAACTACAGGACTGATCTAACTTGAAACAGAATTGGAACGAACATTGTTGTGGTTTGCTTACCATCATCACACCCATGAACTAATATTGAAAGGAGTGTTGTGACGTACCATCAAGTGATCCTAACATTCAGATTTTTCGAAATTTCCAAAGTATGTGGACTTCATTTGATAACTAGTCATGCGACAATGTTGATTGAAAGTCCCAATCAACGCTTTCTTGAAGAATAACGGCTGAAATTGGTTAACTACATCCAAAATGTTCTAAAAGATGGAAGTCATTCAAGAAAAGACTACAAAAAGTCACTAGGAGGTTGGCCTAAAAACACCTTCAAGATTTTGATTATCCAGAAATCAAACAAGGTGAATGGCAAAGGCAATAGGTATATTCACTTAAAATAATCCTCTTCGCTATAGATAAATACTTGAGCGATTTTGTTAGAAATAAAATAAAGACGTTCTTTGAATTGCTTGGTATCCATGTGACAGAATGCTACAGTGATTCTTTAAGAAGCCAAGTGATTGCTCTTCAGGAAGTCAATGATACCTCAGAAAAAGGGAATACATACATATGATTAAACAAATCGGTCAGACAAGAACAGTAAAAACAATTTTTGGTAAGGGTCGTCGAGCAGCACAGAAAAGTCGTCATCAAGCTAACAAAAGATGGAATTGCATCGTTCAAAGTTGATTAATAACGACTGATTTTTTAAGCGTTTGGCTTTTGAAAATTGAAAAATGAATAGAAAATTTACAATAATGAATGAAATATTTATTTGAAGCGATTGATGAGTCTTTCCCTTTACTTTTTAAAGAATATTTCATTTTAATGTTGCCCCCGGCTACGCCTGAGGTGTTTCATCCGTAAGCTTGTATTTTGAAATATTTTTCCAAGCATTTCGGCCGGTATTTTACCAATGACACCTATAATGTTGTCTTCCAGGGCTGTAATTGTGGCTGGCTTGTCCCTGTACACGAGAGACTTCGCGAAGCCCCTTAGAAAATAGTCTAGTGGGTTCAAATCGCATGATATTGGCACGTGAGCCAAAAATGAGCTTCGTCGCTGAAGAAAATTTTTCGATGAAATACATTTCTCACACTTTAATATTATCCAATTTCCTTAAAATTTGGCATGTGTTTTTTTACATCACTGAGGCTCGGGGCGTGAGCTTAAATTTTTCATTATATTTTTTGCCTTACAAAATGAAACACCCTAAGGTACGTCCTTGTCAAAAAAAAAAATATCACTAAATAGGTACAAAAATGCATACAGGTCGACATCATTTATGTATGGTAAATATCGGATGTTGCGAACGTGAAATCGGCCCACCATTTCATAAATTAAAATAAACTTTCTAAAATAGCAACAAAATCGTTAACTTTTGAACAGTAGACTGAATTTAAATGTTTTAACGTGCCTAAACAATGCTTCGAATTTCCCCAAAGCATTATCTAAAAGTTTGATTCAGATAAACGATAGCCGTATGTAACATATTTATTGTGAGGATGCAGTCAACGATTGAAGCTTTGGAGTTTTTGAGCTTCAAAATGCTACACCAAAACTTATCGGTGGCTAACTTGCGAAGAACTTCGAAAGAATTTTTTTCCATTTTAGTGGAATATGTTGAGTGTTCCAAGTACACAAACCAGTCGCCTCATTACCTTAGCCGCTCGTATTGCGTGAAATCACAAAACTTTGCGTTTAGTAGGAAGGTTCCTTAGCTTAGTGCCCTTAGTGCACAGGCCAGTAGGGTATTTAGCTTAGTCACTCTTTGTTCTTTTGGCAGTCGTGGCATAGCTCCTAAGCAAAGAAAGCTGTCTTGGCTGAACTTTATACCGATTTTGACGAAATTTGCTAACCAGCAAATATGTTTTCAGAGCTAAAGTAATGAACCGATTTTGATAAAAGTTTGCATGGCGATTGAAATGGGTCATCCTGATTATTATTTTTGTGAGCGATGACAAAGAAAAGTTCTGACATTTTTATTTTATTTCACTATAATGGGCAAACTTTTGTTATAATTAATACCTACGTGCGTTTGCAATTTAAGTCTATCACTTTGGAACAACTACTTGAAATTCCACAGTAGCAAGTTAAGTTAATGACCTGAAAACAAAACAATTGTACACATCACCTCTCAAATATAAAGCATTAATCAATGGGAAGAAAATTTTACAAAGAATAAAAAATTTACCCATTCACATAACCAATTTCAAACCGGCTACAACAAGATTAGCATAAGCACTCCTGCGAAATGGCGAGTAATGTGAGAGTGGATAAGCTTTTCTATAAAAAAAAATGTAGTCAATAAAATTTTTTACGAGATGAGTATTGCTAGAAGCTAGAAGAAGATCGGTAGATTTCAGGTCTACACGAGAACGTTGTGGGGTTCCGTTTAAGAAAGCTTCGGCCGATATAAAAACAGATACGCGCATTTAGTTGAAGTTTCAATGTGTGCTTATCAACAATTTTATAAAAGCTTAGTGCATTAAAATGCTTTATTGCATAAATTGGAACACATTGTCACTTTGAATAAGATTTGTATAATTTAAGGAAACATTTATTAAATTCATGACTTGTTTCAGAGTAAAAATACTCATAAACTTGAAAGTGAACTGAAATATTTTAACAATGTAGTTTTATTGAAAATTTTAAAAAGCAAACAACAGATGGGCACACTCTATGCATGCGTTCACTTACTGTTAATGTAAAATTTATTATCACATCAACAACAACGACAAGTTGAAAATTTGAAAAATTGACACTTGACAAGAATTTATAATTAAAAATAAATAATCGTTAGAAAAAAATATCTAAAATTGCAACAAGATGCAGTAAATGATGTTGCAACTGGCAATAAAGATACGCATACACTAAGCGTTAACCAAAGTATTTGACAAATTTATGACATCCACCAGTAGTGGATGGTTTCACAGTCGGGTCTTAAAAATGCTCAATTATGCGCCAATAAACAAGAAAATTTAAACATAAAATTGCAATAATGTGAAAAAAACATGAAAATTTCGCTGGTTGATAATATTTATGGTGTATAAAATTTGATATCAACCTGATAGCAGTAAGTATACACTTAGTAAATTTTTACGTACAATTTTTGAATTCTTCGTTTTAAAGATGAAGATTAAGAACACATAAAGATAGAAGCTGTGATTTATTTATTGCCTAGCCGCATTCTTCATAGGTATTAGGCATCTGGTTAAATTACAGTTGTCCCAATGATTAACCTCGTTTACTTCTGGCTTTGACTGTGATTCAGTGATGATATTTGGGGTTTTTGCGAATGTGCTAAGCTCAGAGAAATTTTTTTCTAATATTTTCTTTTTAAATTAGCAAAAATAAAGTTACCTTCTTCAATTCAAGTAAAATTATGCAATTATTTATTATAATAATTTGTTATTAGGAATTGTGTGCCAAATGATAGAGCTCGAAGAGCCTAAATAGAATATATAGTGTTGCTTTGTCGTATCCTATGGGGCCGTTCAAGTATTACGTAACGCATTTAGGGGGATGGGATTCGAACAACGCGTTACGCTGTGAGTTAAAAATCTCTTGTTTCACTTATTACTATCGCAAACGCCACTAAAACATAACAAAAGTCGCTAATATGACTTTCCGGTACATTGCGCATCAACATTAGGTGATACCCTAACGTTTAAGGAGAGGGGGGGCGTGGATCAAAAATCTTCAAAAGTTGCGTTACGTAATACTTGAACGACCACTATCCCAAACATGGGTTGCCACGTATTTAAGAAAAATTGGACCTAAAAATGTGTGGCAACCGATGTTTAACCCATTCCAGCCTATTGGGTATTTAAATACCCATGGGCAGAGGAATTTTTAAAAGTTCTAGCGGAGGGGAGTCTTCTATGCAATACAATAGTAATGGTCAAGATTTTGCAAACTACATCCACTATACACCTGAGTTTACATCTTTGAGTATTTATATAACAAACAGGCAGAAACAAGTTCTAAATTCATATATTATAATAATTATTATAAGTGTTATTTACATAGAAAAATTATTTGAACATAGAAAAAAACTTAGACGGCATTGATTGCAGTTTATCGATGTTGCCGCACTGGAATCACTATGTCACTATTCCGTGCCGGAATTGTTTGAAGTGCTTTCGACTGCCATTTGGAAACAAAAAGACGAAGTTTTGAATGATGATGATGGATCGGATGGAGAGGATAACGGACGAAATGAAGTTTGTGTTGACTTCATCATTATTCTATCAGATTAAAGAGAATTGAACAACAATTTACAAATAATAAATCATGATAACGAGATTCCTCGTGCACTTGCTGGCTGATTTTAAACCGAATATTTGCATGAGGACGACAATGCACATTATCTAGAATACAGATGGTATGGATCAAAAACTAAATCTTCAGGCTGAAGAAAAAATGGTTTTGGCCTCTCTTCACCAATGCAATTGAAGCAACTATGGTTAACGCATGAAAAAGACATTGCTTTTGACCAAAATGTGCAAAGCAACAGGTGATCTTCAAATTCTATATTTGAGTAAACGTGAGTAAAGCAGTGTTGTCGGCGGTAAAATAGAATTTAGTTGCTTGAAATGCAACGTGTATTTGCATGTTGGAGAGTAAAAAATTAAAGTAAAACCAATTCTCTTTGATTTATTATTTCGGGCAAAGCTTAAGCACTAACCAAAATATTGTCGTAAGAAGTCCAACTGTGGAGCAACTAAGCAAAATATTATCGTAAGAAGTTCAGCTAATACTATGGAATAATTTTTTTATGACATCCCAACAAACATTGAACTTGGTGAAAGGGAGCAAAAGTGCTGCTCCAGTCCTTTTCTCCAATCTCCAACGTTGGAGTTCCACTTCACATCCACTTGAGATCTATGCCATTCTCCAAGAAAATGGACATTAGTTCTCCAGTGGAGATTTAGCTGGATCTCCACTTGACTTCTAAGGCAATTCTCCAAGCGAATTCGAATACTCAGAAAATAAATTTGGTTGTAACCAAAAAACGAACCAGAACTTTTTTTTATTATAATTCCTCATAAGTTTATTAATTGGAACTTAATTTTATTTTTGTTGCATTTTAAAACTTCAGAGAGATACAATTTTTTGTCACCGACGAGATTTGAACCCATGCCTCCAATGTTCAGAGATGCGCACATCTTAAACAACCGAGCTATTCATAGTATTATATTGCGTTAAACTAAAATTAGCCCAACAAGCCTTAAACTTAGTGAAAGGCTGGAGCTCAAGCGATGCTCCAGTCCTTTTCTCCAATCTCCAACGCTGGAGCTCCACTTCACATCCACTTGAGATCTATGCCATTCTCCAACAAAATGGACGTTAGTTCTCCGAGATAAAGCTGGATCTCCACTTGACTTCTGAGGCAATTCTCCAAGCGAATTCCAATACTCAGAAAATAAATTTGGTTGTAACCAAAAAAAAAAACGAACCAGAACTTTTGTTTATTATAGTTCCTTATAAGTTCATTAAATGGAACTTAATTTTATTTTTGTTTCATCTTAAAATCTTCAGAGAGAGAAATTTTTTTGTCATCGACGAGATGACAACTGAGCTACTCATAGTATTATATTGCGTTGAACTAACATTATATAAGTACTACGTATGTAACAACACGGAATGCCCAGGTTCGAACCCTACTGAATGCAAGAAAAAATGTTTTTTTTTAAAATTAAATAGAATTCACACTGATTTCCAGTTTATATCCAAGGTGTTGTAATTGACTTGGATAAGCAGGTTGGAGATTGAATCATATTTTGGAGAAAACATTTTTTCGTCCTTGTTGGGATGTGCCATTAATAATTTTTATTTGGATTGTACCTTTGTACCTTTTGCTGAAAGTTTCGCAGTGTTACGACCAATTGTCCAGTTCTGTTTAGTTTTTTCCAGTGCAAGTATGTATGCATTCCTTTCTTAAATGTTCTTCCTATATTCCTTTCTTAAATAACAGATACATTATGTGAGAACCCTAGTTTAATATTTTCACATTTGGAAAGTTTTCAATATTTTTAGATAAACCAAACAATTTGATATAGTCAGAAATTGTTAGTTTTTCTTTTTTTTTCTGTTCCTAATTCCTCCCCCACCTCGAAAATTTACAAATTAATGACAAAACATTTTTATATGTATATGGATGTACTCTGAAAAAACGATTTGTTTGAATATAACAAGTGTATATTTGATAAAGAGCAATTCAAATATTTATTTGAGCCAGACATATCTACTATTATTAAACGAGCTAAAATTGTATGTATATATATATATATATTTTCAGACTTTATTTCCAAAACGGGTGCAGCGATTTTGATGAAACTTGGGGGTTAGGTACATATGTGAACAAAATTAGGATTGGGCTGGGTTTTAACTTATCAAAGGCTCCTGGAGGGGCGTGGCACAGCCCTAAACTTTTATTTTCATAACGTCATATCTTGAAAACTATTGAAGATATTGTGATGAAATTTGGTACACAGATGCAGATCATAAATGTCTTAAATTTTGCCAAAAGTGGGCGGAATCGGAAAAGTGGGCGTGGCACTTTTCAATAATTGAAAATTTTGATTCAATATTACTCAAAAACGGCACTGAGGATTTTCATAAAAATTTTATAGATAATACCTCTAAGAGCAGTCATCATAACATGCTATGTCACTATACTGGCAAAATTCTTTTAAGGGCGTGGCACAGCCCACAATATTTATAAACATTATAATAAGAGAATTAACAACACAATCGTTCTGAAATTTCATATGGTGGATATACTTGCTATAAGGTACCTCAAGACGAAAAATGGGTGTAATAGTACCAGTGGGCGTGGCACCTCCCATACAAGCAAAACAGGTTAAATGTTATATTTATTGTACTATGAGAGTAATCTTCTTAAAATTTGGTGAGGAGTTGTCGGTTACTATAAGCTTTGAAATTAAATGCATTTCGACGGGATTGCTTCAGTGGGCGTGGCACCTCCCATACAAACAAAAACCGTTAAATGTTATAATAAGTGCACTATGGGAGTAATCTCATTAAAATTTGGTACAGAGATGTCGGTTACCAAAAATTTTTAAGTTAAATGGATTTCGACGAGATTTCGTTAGTAGGCGTGGCACGTCCCATATATACGAAAATCGTTGAATGTTGTATTTAGTGCACTATGGGAGGTATTTTCTTTAAATTTGGTGTAGAGGTGTCGATTACTATAAGCTTTGAAATTATATGGATTTCAACGGGATTGCGTAAGTGGGCGTGGCACCTCCCATACGTACGAAAAACGTTAAATGTTATTTAGTATACTATGGGAGTAATTTTTTTAAATTTTTTGTTCCAATCGATAGAGAAAGCACGAAAAATTAAAAAAAATTTTTTGTTCCAATAGACTTTTAATTACAGTGGTGTAGTGTTAATATTGTAGTGGTCATTTTTAATATTTGATCACTTAGTGCGTCCTGAGCGATTTGCGGAATTTGTTGCTGTAAGGATATTTTCCTTGTTCTTTGGAGTATCCCGGAAGTAGTCACTCGATAAGTGACTACTTATCGAGGCGGTTCACTCCGAGTCACTTTGGGTCACTTGGAGTCACCGAGGTGAGTGAAAATCGCAATTTTGTGGTTTGCGTGCGATTTTGGTAGAATTGGTCTATAACACCTATAGGCCACGTTGGTGCAAACTCTTATCGCACCTAATTATGTTTTGCGATGCGTGCGATTTTTTGGATATTATTGCTGTAAGGATATTTTCCTTGTCCTTTGGAGTATCCAGGAAGTAGTCACTCCATAAGTGACTACTTATCGAGGCGGTTCACTCCGAGTCACTTTGGGTCACTTGGAGTCACCGAGGTGCGTGGAAATCGCAATTTTGTGGTTTGCGTGCGATTTTTGTAGAATTGGTCTATAACACCTATGGGCCACGTTGGTACAAACTCTAAGCGCATCTAATTATGTCTTGCGGTGCGTGCGATTTTTTGATTTTATTACTGTAAGGATATTTTCCTTGTACTTCGGATTATCCCGGAGGTAATCACTCCATAAGTGACTACTCATCGAGGTGGTTCACAACGAGTCACTTTGGGTCACTTGGAGTCACCGAGGTGAGTGAAAGTCGTGATTTTGTGGTTTGCGTGCGATTTTTGTAGAATCGCTCTATAACACCTATTGGCCACGTTGGTGTAAAAACTTTGCGCACCTAATAACGTTTTGCGGTGCGTGCGATTTTTTGATAATTATTGCTGCAAGTATATTTTCCTTGTTCTTTGGAGTATCCCGGAGATAGTCACTCCATAAGTGTCTACTTATCGAGGCGGTTCACTCCGAGTCACTATGTGTCACTTGGAGTCACCGAGATGAGTGAAAATCGCGATATTGCGGTTTGCGTGCGATTTTTGTAGAATTGCTCTATAACACCTATTGGCCACGTTGGTGTAAAAACTTTGCGCACCTAATAACGTTTTGCGGTGCGTGGAATTTTTTTTTTTTTTGGATTTTTACGAATTTCGTGAACCAAAGTGACTTTAAGTGACCCAACGTCACTCGGGGTGAACCGCCTCGATGAGTTGTCACTTATGGCGTGATTACCTCCGGGATAAGCCGAAGAACAAGGAAAATATCCTTACAGCAATAAAATTTAAAAAATAGCACCAACCGCTAAACGTAATAAGGTGCGATAAGTTTTTGTACCAAAGTGGCTTATAGGTTTTACCCCTCGTACTAACTGTACAATCGGTTGCGCTCTTTTATATAAATGCTGCGATATCTCAGTCGATTTAGTGTCCAATTTAAATGAAATCGAGCCATTTTGCATTATCATTTTCATTTCTATTCACTCTTGGTCCCAATCCACTCTTTTTATAAACACTTTTGCATCAGACCACAATTTGACGAAACTAAAAACGAAGCAAAATTGTTGAAAAAAATGGAACAGAAAAAAGTAAAGAGAAGTTGAAGCGTGAAAGTGAAAAGTCAACTTTTTTCAACAAATTCCATATTTTTTCGATTTTTTCAACCTCAAAACGAAAAACCGAACAGTGGTCGGTCTCCAGGTACTAATTTATTATGATCAAACAAATTGTTTTCTCAGTGTGAGAGCAGCATTCCCTTTGGAAAATTATACAATTTAAATATGAACTTGATTCTTTCGAAAATCGTTTGCGCAATATATTGACATAAAAACAATTTTTGACCTTTAATATTTTGAAAGTCTGAATTGTACTCAAATTTGAAAAAAATCGTTGGAGACTTTTAATTTTTACATTTTAAATTTAAGTAAAAAAATAATGCAAAAGTTTCATCGAAACCAAATTTAAACTCACACACTCCATTTCCGTTTTCTAATTAACAACTAAACCTGATGCCACCATGCCCTTAAACAGATGAGGCAGTCAAATTGACTTCAGTGCTTCAAAGTAATTACAGAGTAATGCACAATTTACATAATAATCTGAAATAAAACAATAAAATAACATATTAAATAACGTAACACCATAACGTGATATATAACGAGGTCATTAACAGACGCATTTATGATGCCATTTAGTTGATGGTCTATCCGTCGGTTGGGAGACAAATGCATTCATGTGGCTGGTACCGACGAACGTCATACGTTGTCAGTCAGCATCATTGTCAACGTCAGTGTCAGTGCTGCTGCTGCTGCTGGCGGTGTCGGTGGATCTGCATATTTGACAAATAATTTAAACCGCATTATAACAAATTCATCACATTAAGCCAAACAGCAGCAGCAGGGAAAGTCTGGTATTGTCGCATGCACAAAAAGAGAGGGAGGGGTAGCTGTTGGAGAGTTTGGTTAAAATGAGTTGCGTCTGCTGCATTATGCGTCATTGTAAATTATTTGTTTTAATATGAAAATCAAAATGACAAATATTTCAGAGGTCAGAACTGCACTGAAGCAAAGCCGGTAGGGTTGGTTGCTGACGCATGATGAGGCAGTTGCATCATCGTCATCATAAGGTTTAATGGTCAAATATTCTACGCCAACTGACAATCGGAACTAATGCGGAAGCTCTCTGATGTTTGACAGCATTACGATGTTTATGCAATCGGACACAAATTAAATAAACTTTCCGTACAATTCCTGCCCGTATGCCGAGAACTCTACCTGCCTTATGTTTGCGATGGTTTTTGCTTTGTATACCCCCAATTATCACTGTTGTTATTTACGAATGCATGCTATTAGACGTTTTATTTAGTTTATAATACGTTGTCTTGAATTTATAACCCACGTTGTTTAAATTGAATAATGTGTATTTGTGCTGAAAATTAAATAAAATCGTTGGTAAGAAATTTTCTCACAAAAAGTGACTGAAGCTACTCGAAACCTATTGTGTAAAGTGAGGTTCTGAAACTGTTACTTTTTCTTAAACACTTACACTCAGAGAAACTTAAGTAATTACGTGATCGATGTTTATGTGTACGAGAAAAAAATTATTTTCAAAGTTAACATGAAGAACTTAAATTCGAAGGAGATCTATTATAAACATTTTCAATAATCTTTAAAAACTTTAATTTATTTTTAATTGATCTGTTCAAAGTTGAAAGCAAAATTAAAAATTGTTTTTTATAAAAATATCGAATTGTGTTGAGCATGCTCGAGTGGCTCTTGAGCCTGAAATCTTAATTGATCTGGGACACTATTTATGCAATGAATTTTGTGGATAATCAGATTCTAGGTTGACAAGGCAATGTTTATAAACTCTTTAAGATGTATTTGCGTAGACAATGTCGGCCTTACGAAATCGGGAAATGTATAAGACCATGGCTTAAAAATAAAACTCAAAACAATATCATATCGAAAACGCTAATAGATTTCAAAATATTTCATAAGTTCTATATCTTTTAAAGTGCAAGTGTTAAAGTGCTAAAACTGCGTAAGCAAATTTTATGTACAAAATTTGCTTCGGAGATTAATTTCACGAGATCTTGGAAGTTGATTCGGATTGATGATTGTTTTGTAATTGATTGTGTAAATACCTTTAAATATCTAGGAGTTTTACTTGATTCGAAAATTAATTGGTCTGAGCATACAACTGCCATGAAGAAAAATTTATTGGGAGCTGCTAGACAACTCTACTGTTTGAAAAATTTTTGTTCTGAAAAAGTGTTAACCCCTATATATTATGGTTTAACGTGCTGGGGAGGGACACATATAAATAAAATTAATCCTCTTCTTAACATTCAAAAACAAGTAGTTCGATTAATTTGTAAGAAAAGACGCTATGACGCTAGTATAACAGTCTTTATAAAATTGAGCATTTTGCCTTTAAGACATCTTTATTACTACAAGGTATTAAAGATATATTTTGTAAGGTCAGGTTGCAATATAAATAGCCGAATTCACTTAGGCTATAACTAAAGAACAAATGGCCTTAATTTGGCTACTGTTCCACATCATAATCTGGCCATATTCTTACGTTATCATACATCGGTTGCTTCAAGATTAAAAATAAATTACAATGCAGCATCAGTTGTCTCCGATATGGAACTGTCTTTTTCAGACAGGTGAAGTCTTGGCTTTTTGAGTATTCATTTCATGATATAAATGCTTTAACTGACATAATATCATAAAACTTTTTGATAAATCATGTCTCATATATCTATGTACTTAGAACTATAAAATCTGTTTAAGATATAAATTAAATATTATTAAATATGTAATATCACTGAATGATTATTATATATTTTGAATTTTGTTATTATTATATTTTTTTTTTAATTTAAGAATTTTTGTCTTTCAATTAGAATAAATTTTGGACCCCACGATTCAAAGAAGATCCAATTAAAAATCAATTATTTAAATTACATATCTGCATCCGCCACTAGTTCTTTAGAACTACAGGATGTTGAGTTACTAATTCCTTTTATATGTATATATTTTTTGTTATGTTTTCTTGAATGGTTAAAATGAATTGTAATTATTATGAGCTGTATATATAAATTGAATGAAGTAACAAAATAAAATAATAATAATAATAATAAAAATATAGAATTTGGTTACTGTAAGTCTCAGTTGGTGGGCGCAGTAAACATCATCAGAACCTATAAACGTTAACTCAGAAACTATCGTCAATCAAGAAATGGTTTCAGTTTTGACATGTTGTTGAGCCAAATGTTCTTCAGAGATTTTTGCCTGTCTGACCTGTCGTCAGTTTCGCGGGATGTCTAATACCTTTACAATTTAAAACTACGTTTTGTCAAGTATGGTTATTAAAGTTTATTTATAATTACTTTGAAGTTTCATATTATTTACAGAACTAATGAAAATAAATACATAACAATAAAAAAATAAATTATCGCATTAATTTAATTCAAAATTCATAGCGGTATTATTAAGGCCAAGTAAAATTAACAATTCGGCAAAGTTCAGATTATTGAATACAATTAAACAATTTGAATAAAGTTTTACTTTTTATACATAAAAACCATATGTACATACATAAGTTATGTGTATGTATATATGACTTATACTGTTTCGCCTTGTCATTAAATATCGAGTTTAGCTGTTATTCCTTGTGGTCACAGATTTCCTCCCACTCAAGTTTTTTGCAAATGAAAGTTTAGGTATAGCTGATAATCGAAATAAGCGTCAGTCGCCAGAATTATGGTGTGCCTTGTTGTGAGATGCTGAAAAAAAAATGTTTCTCAATAACCCGGAAAGTAAGTCACAAGTATAAGTACAATGTTGTAGAGGAGATGAAAACACATCGCTTTTAACCCGAAAGATTTCTGTATGACAAGATTTGACTCATTTTCAAAGTTTTCAAATTACTAATGACCTTCTCTATTTTGGAAAAAATATGGTTTTTATTGAAAGTTTTAAATTCACATTACTCGTTCAAATCGGTAAACCACATTTTTCGCCCAAAATAACTATTTTTTCTCAAAATTACAGTATTTATTGGAACAGTTATATAGCAACATTTTTTTTTTGTTGGTGTCTTACAACCAGGCGCACCATGATTTTGGTGACTGACGCATACTTCGGTTATCAACTATACCTAAACTATGATTTGCAAATTAAAAAATTACTCAAAGAGTAATATGTTTATATTTTTGCTTCATTTTATTTAAGTTATGTTAAAAAAACTAAAACAATGCCTTTAAACAGTTGGCATTTAATTAAAATTTATTTGAAAAAAAATAATTTTATTATGTATAAACAAAAATGTATGAAATTGACTCTTACATTATTTTAGTTTTTGTAACACAACTATCTCAAAAACCAGACCTGATCCAGCAAAACTTCTATGATTTTCGGATTCAGCGGGAAATTTTACTATAGGAATGGTGGTTTTTATTTGCCGCAATAATACTTTGCAAAAATTTGTTGACTAGTGTAATTTTCACTACAATGTTTTTGCGGAAATTCGACTTACATAAGTGATCGGATAATTCCCTGATTAAGAGCCTGTAAGACTATAGTTGTATTAGGTGTTGACTTTGAGTCAACAATTCGCGGATGAGCAGCGCAGTTATCTACTAATAATAAAATCTTTTTATTTTATTTTTTTAAATCGCGATGCCAGGCACGAAGCCACCCCTCAAATAAAGTTAACATCCGCTAACCTCTACGGTTATTCTCATAATTCACAGGCAAAGATTTTACACTATGGAATCATCTGGGTCACTTAGATTTTCCGATAACCAATAGATTTTCTTAATTGTGCCACTCATATTTGCAGCTATCAGAACGGTTATCCTTTCTTTTAAAAATTTACCACTCTTGCATGTTTCACCTCTGAATTTTAAAGTTTTATTCGGCATCAGTTTGGTCGTCAGAAAATGCTCTTTATAAGTTTGGCCAAACATTATTAACTAATCCAATTTGTAGTAATGTGTTTTCAACATGTTGTTATGAGGAGATAAAACTTTTGAAAATGTGCTGTATGTAATAACCGGATTGTCGTTATAAGCGGAGCTGTAATAAGCGGACTCAACTCCATAGAAGCTTGCATGGAGACCAAACTTATAGGTGCGAATACGTCGCAATAACCGGATTGTCGTTACATGCGGAGTCGCTATAACCGGATTCTACTGTATTAAAATTTCAGATGATTCGCATGTATAGTTTTGTTTTCATCCCGCGGAGTAGAAAAAAGTAGTTTCGAGATGAATGAGGTTACGTTCGCTACCTGCTATAAAGGCTGTAGAACCTAAAATATCATTACAAAAAATTAACAGTATATTTTCAAAATATTACAAAAAAAAAAAATTCGGTTTGTCTAAAATTCTAAACCACAGGGTGGCCTTGATGGACCAACCAAATAAGTAGGAATAACAAGAATTTTCGTAGTAAGTTGGTTTGGCATCAGCTTTGGGCACAAAAATGGTAGACTATAATTATAATTATTTTATTAGTACTTATGTATAGACAAGATTATTGCGTATAATGAGGTCTATGATGGAAATCCATTTGCCTAACATCAAATGACATTTTACGCCAACGATGATTTTTATTTTTCTTTTTTCATGAATTTGACAATGTTGCCAGTCTTGGTTGTTTTTGTTTATATAATAATCTAATTTGAATCCAAATGTGATGTCAGACACACACACACACACACACATACAATCTACCACAACGAGAAACACACATACACATGAGAAGCAGCACACACACACACATACACATATATAAATTAATTTTTATGGTGTCTGCGGCATCTAAGTATCTGGAGCACTTAATGCCAAGTTTTTGTTGGTGAAAGCATGTGATGGTCAAGGGTCATGAAGAGTTTGGTGCTACGGCTTCTGCTGTTGTTGCTGGTGTTGAAACGTTTTGTGATTTCCCCACGGAATGGGACCAGAAAAATTTATGACGCTCATAGGAATGTGCATTAACCCAAAACAGACACACACACATACACACACAGATTTATACGCTTACAAATAAAAGTCAACTGTAAAAATGTTAAAATTACAAAAATTAAAAACAACAACAAGAAATTATGAGAGACAAAGTGCAAAACAAAAGCCAAAACAAAAAAATAACAGGAAATATTATGATAATAAGATGAGAAACGAGATGAAGAAGAGGATGTGGTGTGGTCCAGTCCAAATTACACGGAAAATAATTTTCTTTTGTCTTTTGAAATCTTGACTTCAGAAAGTGAATCAGAATTTATGAGAGCAAAACATACCAAATGCAAATGTGGTGTAAATCGATTAACTGGTCTTCGTGAAAATAATATTTTAAAAATATGTTGGTATGAGGGCCACCCCAAATAAAACTTTTATAGCCTGAGCTCTTCGTCTTAATGTAAAAGCTATGAGGTGTAAATTTCATGTGGATCGATTAAGTTAACTATGTGAAAATGCTTTTTTAAAAATATTTTTGTGTGAGAGCCACCTTAAATATGTACCCTTAATAAAAGTTCTATAGCATATGTTCTATTCGGGGTGAAGAAAAATCCAACACCTTCCATATGTCACTAAATTTTTTTTCAAACATTTTCCTAGGACACATAGTCGCCTATGAATTTATGCATAAAATTATTTTACGCAAAAATGCGTCAGAAGAATCCTTGGTTTTATTTAGTTAATGTTCACCGATACCGATACAATACAAATTTTTCCAAAAAAAATGTCAAAACACCCTTTACGCCAAGCAAAACTGTTCTTGTGCTAAACATTTTTCATCGTGTACTTTTCCCTATCCTCTTATCGACGACGCATTCATCCAACCTTTATAAAGACAACAGAAAGAGAATATAAATAAGCGGCAAAAGAAACTAACAAGGCGAAGTGGGAGCATATAGGGTCAGTGAAAAAAAAAGTACAAAGTGTCCTCTGAATGGCGGCGATTTTAATTTTTTTTGACGAAACACACTGCGACAGCAAATATGAACAGGACAAAAACAACAAAAATTATAACAACAACAACTAAAAGAAGTGTTTTAATTTTTATTTCTTTGATGAGGAAGAAAATCATGGCAACAACAACAACAATAACAAAAACAACATACAAAAAAAATTAATCAGAGTAATTAAATTTTCTAGCAAACATGACGAGATAATGGACCGAAGCCATTAGTTGGACGAACTGCGTGAACTCTGCACTGCCCTGGCAGGATAATGTCCTTTCTACTTTCTGTTAATGTCCAAATTGCTATAGAAGAAGACTGAACTGGACTGCTGCTGAACTGAATGACAACAGCAGCAGCAACAGCGACAATAACAACTGACAGTGGCATCTAAGGATGATGTTGATGATGGTGATTTCTTTAAAAAAAAAGCAAAATAAAATCAGATGACTTGTCATCTTGAAAGAGAGAGAGAGAGAGAATTATTAAAGAGTAAAATTCTTAAAAATGAGAGGAAATAAATTAATCGATGCTTTAAAAATATTGAGTAAGGGATAAAAATAACGTAAATAATTTTTTTTCTTCTCACTTTAACGATATTTTGAAATCGCTTGAAGGGGCCATGCTATAGCTTTTGAATTAAGTACATTCATATTATATCCTATATTATATCGTAAATTCCTCGACCACCTCAAAGAAATCTATTATTCAACTGTATGTACTCCGTTCCCATTCATCCTGTAGAAAAATCGCGTTATCGAATGTGCAAAAATTTCAAAGATTATTTTATCAAAAAGAGAGGAGGAAAAAATTATTTTTTTTTTTTGACTAAAATTTTGTGTTTGAAAAATCGATCAGTGGCCGAAAATTAGTTTATTACCTACGCTCTTTATAAAGCTCAATGTGACGCTTTTTTGGATAGTTACTAAAGAATTTTCCAGTAAATACTGGTAAATGGGAGGATATTTATAAAATACCTAATGGCACCCGCGGCTTGGCACACAAACATCCCGTTATTTTTTCATAACTAGTCTCTCAACACCTTATTCTATGTACAGCCATGATCATATAAATAGCACACATTTCCTTAAGTTTAAAAAAGTTAATTTTATTGGCAGGAACTTATTTTTTTCAAAACTATGGATATACATAAATTTAACTTAATGTATTACCAATTCAGCTAGCAAAAAAAATTGAAATCAAAATTAAAAAATTTTTAATTATTTAAAAGAAATGGCTTAGCCATTATGAGATGTTCATATAAATGGCACAAATACTAAAATTTGGTCGCAAAGGCTTGTGGAGAGCTTGAGCCGAAGATGCGAAGCGTTCATGCAATATAAGGGACTTAGTACAAAATATTAACTATACTCAATCATTTACGTGCAGTTTTGTTTAGATTTCAACATTGAAAATAAAAAAATTTCCAAATTTTAGTATTTGTGCTATTTATATGAACATCTCATAATGGCTATGTCAGCCATTTCTTTTAAATAATTCAAAATTTTTTAATTTTGATTTCAATTTTTTTTGCTAGCTGAATTGGTAATAGATTAAGTTAAATTTATGTATATCCATAGTTCTGAAAAAAATAAGTTCTTGCCAATAAAATTTACATTTTTTAATTTTAAGAAAATGTGTACTATTTATTTGATCATGGCTATATATTTTCTCTTCAAAAGTACCAAAAAAAAAAAAAAAAACAATTGAAAGAGAGTTTGTTTTTTAAATTTTGAAGCGAAATACAAACGGTACAAATACGATAAAACAACACCAAAATGTCCCTAGATGGGAACCCTCAAGGAAGCAGAGATCGCGGACGCCTAAAAAACACCTGGAGGCGGTCAGTGATCTGTGAATTGGGAAATTGTAACCTTACTTGGGAAAATGTCAAAGTTGCAGCTATGAATCGTATAAGATGGAGATGTCATGTTGAAGCCATATACTTCCAAGTAGAGTAGAAAGGAAAAAAACAACAATAATAGCACAGAGTTCAAGAAGCAACGAAAAATCAAACGACAATTTTTTGTAAAGTTTTGCAAAAACTCTAACTAATAAAAAAAGGTATGCAATAACCTTCTTTAGCACAAATATGTTGTTTTAAAAAAGAAATTATTAAAATCGCCTCAGTATATTTTGCGCCAAAGCGTTACAAACCATTTCCATATAATCAATTTCATAGATGAAAAATAACTTTTGACCGTAAAATAGCTTACTTTAAATGTGTGTCGCTTAGTGTTTGCTTAACAGAGTATGCCAATGAGGTATGTAATTTCTTTTATGAGAAGAGCAATATACTTAAGACATTCTTGCTCGAAAAATACTTTTAGCTATCAAGTTGGAAACATCATGCTGTGAAATGTTAAGCCATAACGAAATATTTGCTTCGATTGACAAACTTGAAATGATTTTGATTTCTCTAAATGGTTTTTCGAATTTAGATTTTTTTTTATCACGGTTCTTTTTACATCCACCAACGTTTGTTTTGTAGCAGACTATTTTATTGTAGTGTTGGATAGCAACTTTTATTCAAAACTTATAGTTTTGTCAATCTGGGTACATATCCTAAAAGACTTTCGGTACAAATATGAAAGCTTTTTCTATCTCATCAAAAATTAGACATAATACCATCTTAAAACGTAGAAGATTCTTTAATGGAAGCTGAGCAAAGGTTTGTCTCTTAGCTCAGCCGATTTTTTATTAAAAATTCTTGTTTAGGAGCTTAATTGCTATTGTTGTATTGGAAATTGATAGTTATTAATTGCTATCTAGTCTGGAATAGATGCTACTTTTCAGCTTCAGATGCCTCATGATAGGCTCATGTGACAAATTTAGAGTCATATACAGAAACTATATAATAAAAAATATAATTTTATAAGCCGACGTTATCGCTTATAAGCTAAATGCTAAATACATTAAGTCAATTAGTAAGAAATGTAAAAAATATAAAAATTATGGCAAGCACCACACATGCATTATTGCTGTGCATGTGTATGAAAGTGCAAATGCACTTGTTTAAAATTTTACTGTTGTGTATGTATGTTTGTATGAGAAAATGCTACGTCATGTTATTCATGTATCAGCAGGAACTGAAACTCACACCATCACAAGTGCAACTGTCTTCTTGTGCGTCTTCTATGTGTCAGTGCTTTAGTGTCTAGAATTTCCAGAGCCAAATTCACAATCAGTTGAACTGAACTGAAGCTGTAGCAAAAGCTTCTCTGTGCACTGTAGCTGTAGCTGTCAGTTTCATTCGTGTCTGCTCTGCTTGTCAGTCATTCAATAGTTTTGAAATTGCCAATGTCACTTGCAACACGATGATGAACAGTAGAAGGCAGAGAGCGGGAAAAAAGAAGGCTGAGAATGTATTGAGAAGGTTGCAGCCGAGAAGAAAAACAGAAGTAGAGCAAATATAAAATAAGAGACAATGAATGACAGTACAAAGAATTCAAGAGAAAAAAAAAACAACACACAAATGGAATAAGAAAAGTTTTAGTATGATGCGTTGAATTCATATTGCAGTGCATACGCCCAATACCTTCAGAGTACCATCATTCTACCCTTTTCATATAATCAAGGAGCACGTTGAGATTTGGTAATCTGCGATACAATCAGAAACTGATACTTTTGTTTGTATGTGTAGCTTATAATCTTTTAAATGATTATCAGAAAGTATTTAATACTGATGAGTATCGATAGTGTTTATACTACTGAACTCAGCTTACTGTGCTCAGTATTTGTAACAGCTCACAATTGTCTCGTGGTTTTTACTTTCCACCAAAGTTCTTCAACGTCCGGAAAATTAAGTGCACTGGAGGTGTCAAGAGAGAAAGCCTGTTTGAATGAACTGCAGCTAATAAGCTGTGGAAGCAATAGTCAGCTTAGAGATATCCTTTGATATATTAGGCTACGAACCATGCAATAAAACACAAACAAATCAGTGGTTTAATAAAGAATGCTCATAGCTGACAGAAGAAGGAATGAAAATGAAGTCCTACGCCGGAAATATAGGCTACATGACAATTCTCATATCAAGTTTGTTATAGAGTATCAAGAACGTGAAAACGTTTGGAATTTTTGCTAAAAAAATTCTAAAAATTTACAATTGACAAGCCCGGGACGAGATAACTCATGAAATCTGGTCGTTAACTCATTGAATTACATCAATGCTTTTCTTACGAAGGTTTTTGTTTTTCTAAAAATCAATGTTTTCTAATCATAAATTTAAGAATATGAATTCACAATAATTTACTTTAAAGGAAGATACATACATATGTATATAACATAAGCAGATACATGAGCGGTTTTGGTATAAAACTTCAAATTGTACAATACAATTTTTATTAATTCATTTTTATATCTGAACTATTACATTAGTTTCTCACAACGCGTGATCCAATAGGTTAATGGCACAGAAACCAAGCCATTGATGTGATGTTTAATTTTCCTTTGCTGAACGTGAAAAACTTCATGGAATAAAAGATTAAGATCAGGATGCTGCTGTTATACCATATTTGCATATGGCTTCAATCGCGATGTGCGTCGAAAATTCGCAAGTGCGGTTCACCAGGTACGCGGAGATCGTGAAAGCGAACGGAACTGATATTGAAAAAAAAAAAAAATTACATATTAAATTGAGACGCTTTGTCGAAACTGCATCAGATGATTAGGCTGTATGATGAGCAGATGGTATACGGTTAGAGCTTGGAGGAATATTTCTTTTATATGCAACAGATCTATGGAAGTAATCGTGTACGAAACCTAAGTCTTAAATTCTTCTAAATAGACAATATCCTAGAGCAGTGGTGGTTGCCAATGACAAGCATTTTTCCCTTTTTTCATCATATTTCGTTAGTTTATAAATTTTAAAGTTGAAACCAAGACCATACTCTCCATATTTCTGATTTTTTATGGTTTTGTTATAAAATGTTATCCAATGAAACTAATGTAAAAACTTGTCGGTGCTTCTGTTAGTGATTTGAATTCTCTTATCATGTAAAGTCATTTTGCGAACAGTTCGGAAATTATTCTTCATAGGTTTCGCAAGTACCTACCGAAACATGAATTGGGCGAATATTTGTAGGCTGATAAAGCAAGCTTGGCGAAGGAACTGACGATGAGTACTGAAAGTGATTTTTGCGGAATGTGTCAGAACTCATTGTTGGTAGAAGTAGAAAACTTAACGGAAGGGATTACGTGAATAGCGGAATGCGTTCTTATCAAAATCAGAAAGGAAAACTATGGTAACGTACTATCCTCAGAGGAATCGTGAAACGTTGGGGGAACTGCTGCACGCTATTTTAATAGAGTACGATCTCTCGGAAAGCTTGTGTACATAGTACGGGAAGAACTTGATTCAAATTAAATTGGACTGAATGTTCCGATTCCAAGTGTGTGTGAATTTACCAAAATAAAAACGATAAAGTTAGAGGATATTGCAATGGTAGATATTAAGTTTAACATGCACAAATACTATGGGCTACCAAGACGGTTATCGTGAATCGTGACGTCAAATACAACCATTCCATCTATTAGTATCGTTCATGGAAACCAAGAATAATTGGTTTTTTAGATGACCGGGATGAGGAAAGATATGATTTCGAATCGGCAGCAGATATTGATGTTGACTGCGAACAGTTCGCATTAACTAATTTACCTCGATCTAAAAAGCACAAATCAACAGTTAAAATTACGATTACATATCGGCGATTTGTCCATTATCAATTTTGTGCAAAAATCCAAAATCTTTAGAACTAGAGGATGAAAAGGAATGGTAAAATGCAGATGCCTATGATGAATCAAACTTGGTAGAAAGAAGGGCCAGATGCAAATGAGCATTCCAGTTTTAAAGTAGCGGCCTTAATAAATGGAAATTCTGAACTTAATTGGTAGTTTAGGGCTACACTCAACGTTTTGACGAAGGCAATGAATTAGACATTTACACTCTTAGGGAAAGACTGGTAGATGTGTTGTTTATTGATTGTGGAAGTAAGCAAAAAGAAGAAAGTTAAACTTCTTGATATGAAAATTAAATTCCTAAATGAAGTATTACATAAACATCTACATGGAGCAGTCGGAAAATTTCGCCTAAAAACGGAAACACAGTTCTGATGTACAAGCTCTGAAAGCACCGAAACCGAAACGATATTCTGATGTGAGCGCCGATAAAGCAATACACAAAGTGTACGAAGTTTTATGAAAATATTTCGAAATCAAGAATCTGGGTACTGTCTCATCTTCAAGTCAAAACATCTTCAGATATCGAACTTAATTTATATCATGAGAATGAGAAGATAAATAAGCTCTCGCTTTTACTGAACTTGAGCATGTGAAGTCGAACAAAATGTAAACAAAATACTTGGAGTTAACTGAAAATTATAGTCCTCTGGTAGAAAACGCTTAGGCTTGTTGGATCACTACTCAATATAGTGACAAGATCGAAGTTGGACACCTTGGCTGCGGTTCGACTTTTGAGTCTTACAAGAACAGATTAGGAAGGCGTTGAGAATAAACTTCGCTATATGAAATCTACAATTCAGAAGTAGTTGGAGAAGGAGGCTGGCTATCATGATATCGGAAATCTATGAGTGGCTATGTTTTTTAGTAGAAGGGTTAGTAATTTAGTGGTCCTCAAAAAACTAACCAACAATGTCATTGTCTGCAATGGAAACTGACTTCATAGCTGCATAAGCAGCTGCACAAAGGTAAAAGCTGCTATGGTAAAATCAGTGACTGCATGACCTGTAGAATTCAAATGGTTTGTTTTGGAATTTTTTTAATTATTTTTTTAAATTCCAAAATGATGGCCTCATACTCTGGTCAGACGATATAAGAATTGAATTTATTTTATTGGAATTTTTGGAACTTTGCAGTAATTTATGAACGAAAGAGTCATAACTTTTAAATTATTTCATTCATTGACAAAAATTACTTTGCTTGTAGTATTATGTTTCCCTCATATTCTTAAGACAGGATAATAAAAATCCATATGTATTGTTAATAATTCGTAGATCTGTTTCTCTGTGTGGTCATTATAAAAAAAATAAAAATTAAATGAAATTATTGTTATTTATTTTCGTTTATCTCTTTGTAATTTATTTTTTTCACGGGTTTGCTTAATATCAACGAACACACGAGTGACTCAACAGGTTGAAACATGATATCATGCAATAAAACTTTCATATGAGTTAACTTAATGTAAGTTATTCTTAGCATATCGTATTAATGTTATTCGTGACACACTGCGCTGAAGTAGAACGTTTGCTTTTTACCATTACATTTTCGATACTTTTTACTCTAACGGATAATTTGAAACATATTCGATTCTTTTGACAAAATACTACGTTTCTATTATTTGCAACCTCTACCCATCACGTCTGCTTGCCAAATTGGTGCTAAAGAAAGTGGGCGTGTAAGTGTGGGCTTGTACCCGTATGTTCCTTTTGTCTTCCTCCGCTCCTACCCAATGATGCGCCAAATCCGACTACTATGAATCCAAACCTAAATCCGTTGCAATAGTTTTGAAGAAAATTTTCTAGGATGATGTCACGTAGACATGCAAGTGACAGACAGTTGGAAAGACATGAACGGACAGACAGACATACGAACACTGACTGACTGAGTGACAGCTGGAGGAGAGACAGAGGCGGACAGACAGAGTATGGCAAACTGAAAGTCACAGCGAAAAGACAAGTGAATAGTTTTATTTTTCTTCTTCTTCTACTCTATTTCAATGTCTCGATTCAGCATCAGCAGAAGATACTGAGCTGAGGTGGTAGATGTGATGCGATGTGATGTGATGGTAGTAGTAAGCGGTTGGTAGTTATCAGTACTAGAGTAGCATTAGCAGAGTAGTGATATGTTGTTGTAATTTTTGTTGTTATTGTATTGTCTAACTGTGTGAGTGGGTTATGGTATGAAATACATTTTTAAATGTAAAATTTTCTTATGTCATGTCATGTGATGTGATGTGTCGCCTTCGTTTTGTCTTTGTATATTATATATTTAATGTTTATTTGCAGTAAAATTTGTCAGGAAAAATTGTTTCGTCCTTGTATGTGTAGGAACACCACATCGTCGCCATATGATAACAAAAGACATATTGCTATGTTTTTAACTTTATACAAACCCTATCTATACCTAACTTCTAATAAACTAATGCGGTAAGTGAGAATCCCGAAGGATTCTTCAATGAAGTGCAAAGAGATAGATCATCAAATGTGCATGATATTTATAAAACCATAAAGAAGACTTTAAAAGGACACTGATTTAAAGTAAAAAATAAGCTTGGAGAGACTTGTGAACAGATCAAATAGGCGCCAAAGACATTGAGGCTGAAAAACACATTTACAAGGATTAACTGCAGCAAGTTGAACATCGTTACACAAAGCTTGAACAAAGCTCTTGAACTTCTTCTACTGCTACAGGTATCCCATTCACTTCTTGCTGCCGCAGCTGCTTGTAGCTGCAAGCGAGATTGAATCACTCGAACACTTCCTTTTTCAGCTCTCCAGCCTTAGCTAGAATCAGGCTAAGATATATTGGAAAACCTTTCTTCAACGCCCTCAGTGAATTTGCCGAAGAAATCGGATCTCTGTTCTGCTACTTTAATAAAGTTTACTCGATATAGCTCCACCAATTCGCCGGATCACGTACGTCACTGTACCACCGACTGATATCTTTCGCATCATTCCGAAAGACACATGGAGAGTTTTTAAATTCTTTGTGAACGGTTTATTTGTTCAAGAGCAACTAGCATTTGTATATTAAGCTACCTAAATATAAATTTGCAATAACTTTGCTAAAGAAAAATTCTGACCCTATTTTGTTGGCACATTACTAGCGCCTGCATTTAACTTCTCTCCCAAAAGTATATCAAACCCTTTAACCAAAAGATTAGAGTTAAATTTATTAAGTTGCTCTTGTGCTGAATATAAATTGCTCAGAATTTCTTTTTTTCCACATATAGCCTCGTTTGTTGATGAACAAAAATTTTAATTTCCTTTAGGTATGATGAACTAAAATTGTTGTCGCAAATAATGGACACAACCTTAAAACTGTCATCAGAAATCATTTTAATTTAAAATGTTAATTAAAGAATCAACAAAATTACTTTCCGTTCGAAGAAAGATAACTTAAAAGCTTTTAACAATTATGACTAAGCTTTGGGACAGTCAAATTAAAACGCATTCCCTTGAAATTCAGCCTGGTCTGAATTCAATATAAAATCATGATGTTTTGCTTTCTTAGCATTTTTTGCAAAAAATTACACCTCTGATACTTAAAATTTATTTACGATCATGTCGTGAAGAGCTTTTGTCAGCTAATGAAAGCCACATCAACCACCAGAATTGAATATCGAGTGCGGTCCAGCAGTCACATAAAAATGTCATTTTATTGACACGGCTATAACAAAAATAAACACACGCTCGTACGAATGAGTGAGTGACGACTGCCAACTTTACAATCAGTTAAAACATCTTATTGTGAAAAAAAAGAGTCAATAAAATGACATGGCTTATGGGTACCTATATCCCGGCTGGCAAGAGTTGCCAAATGATTTTGGCAATTTGAAAAAATGATGTGAAATCAGATGGATGGGATTGAACGACATTTGGTCGCCGAAATGTCAAAAAGCTTACAAGCAAAATTGACCATCTACAAAAAATACAATTTTGTGTTTTTAATAGAAAGTATACAAATTTTAATTGTAATTTTAATGTAATATCGCTTTTGCGATGTTCCTTCTGGAAATTCAAAATGAAACCTTGTGACGTGAAGAGCCTACTTAGGGTTCATACTTATTGGGTACAATGATTAAAAGAGTTTGTTCCCGATTAATTGAAAAAAAAATTTCGTAGCAAAGTAAACTTCAAAATATAATTTAGTTGGCAATCTTATCTGAGGTTCAGCTTCCTTGTTATTAACTCTTATTTCATTGTTACCCTTTTTGCAGAAGCAGCAGTATCAGTTTGGCAGTGAAATCTTAAAACGCAATCTTAACATTATTTTCAGTTATTTAAAGGCTCGTAAAAGTGTCAAATTGACAAGTGACCTTAACTTTAATGGCAACACAGATCAAAAATGTGTCAAAATCTTGTTTGGTCAAATTTATGGTTGGATGCTGCATTAAAGAATGAATAAAGTAGACCAAAATGTAATATTTGTTTTGCGTTATGGCACCAGGTGCACCACCATTCAGGTAGATACAATACATACTACACGTTTTTAACTCACAACTGTACAGCATATTATGCTCATGCGAAGCCGTAAAGTCGTTTGATTTAAAAGCATTGATTTTGACATTTATTTACCTTTCGAGCGTAAATTTGAAATATTTACGCGTCTTACGTGGGAGCGCCGTTAATCAACAGCTTAACTAGTGATAGCAACATTTTAATTGTAGCAAATAAATAATTTAGTTTCTTGGAAAGTTGGAATATAGTTAGGATAATCAGCAAAACACTTTTAAATTATCGATGATAATGTCAAAATTTATATTTTACATTATACTTCAGCGATTGAAAAACTTTCCTAAACTTTTTTATATACAACAAAAAAATGAAGTTATCTTTGACATAAGAAAAGCAAAGAATGAATGAAAACCCCAACGAAATCTTTCACTCTCGGTGTGCATTGACAGCTCATTCGTCAATGTGCACAAAGGAGGACAACAAAATAAAATGATGATAAAAAATTTAAAACAAGCAAAATATGTGAACTCTTCATCATATTCGTCCTTTGTACTTCGGTCTGATGCATTGCTGCTGATTTCAACTTCATTCAATGTCTCTGCTGTTTCGTTCAAAAATCGAATATGCCAAACGTCGTGCTGTCTTCTTTGGCTGCCAATCGCGTTGGTATGAAAAATAACAAAACAAGACATTTCCAAAACAAAAAAACCAAAGAAGTGTAGAGCTAAGAACACATCTTAACTAAAGAAGCACACTAACGCAAGCTGTCAAATAGAACATATGAAGGATCGAATCTTTGGCGCATCCACTTCCACATTCAAGTCCTGCATTCAGCTTGCATTCATATTCATTCAAAAGTTTTGCTTGGCTGACATCATTCACAATCGCCATCGCTATCACCATCACCATTTACTGCTTACCTCTAGGACAGTGGAAAAGTATTAAGTATAAATCAGGTATATTTTGCAGATAAGTTGTGTGCTCTCTGAAATGAGCCGATATATTTTATTCTCTAATCCAAAACTCTTTGCTTTTAAATATGAGTCCAAAAATAAAGTATACATCATAATCACTTAACTTAACTTAACTTAACTTAACTTAACTTAACTTAACTTAACTTAACTTAACTTAACTTAACTTAACTTAACTTAACTTAACTTAACTTAACTTAACTTAACTTAACTTAACTTAACTTAACTTAACTTAACTTAACTTAACTTAACTTAACTTAACTTAACTTAACTTAACTTAACTTAACTTAACTTAACTTAACTTAACTTAACTTAACTTAACTTAACTTAACTTAACTTAACTTAACTTAACTTAACTTAACTTAACTTAACTTAACTTAACTTAACTTAACTTAACTTAACTTAACTTAACTTATCTTAACTTAACTTAACTTAACTTAACTTAACTTAACTTAACTTAACTTAACTTAACTTAACTTAACTTAACTTAACTTAACTTAACTTAACTTAACTTAACTTAACTTAACTTAACTTAACTTAACTTAACTTAACTTAACTTAACTTAACTTAACTTAACTTAACTTAACTTAACTTAACTTAACTTAACTTAACTTAACTTAACTTAACTTAACTTAACTTAACTTAACTTAACTTAACTTAACTTAACTTAACTTAACTTAACTTAACTTAACTTAACTTAACTTAACTTAACTTAGCTTAACTTAACTTAACTTAACTTAACTTAACTTAACTTAACTTAACTTAACTTAACTTAACTTAACTTAACTTAACTTAACTTAACTTAACTTAACTTAACTTAACTTAACTTAACTTAACTTAACTTAACTTAACTTAACTTAACTTAACTTAACTTAACTTAACTTAACTTAACTTAACTTAACTTAATTAATTTAACTTAAAAAAAAAAAAGAAAAAACTTAACTTGTACTGTTTTTCCAAATGCATTCTTTCAACGAAAACTGCTACTGTAGCCATTTTGAAGACTATCAATAAAGAAATAAGCAAGATGCTAACATTCAACGTTTCTTCCTACAACGGGATGGATGTCTCACATATCCTTCATATCCTTCAACAGCTTCGTTGATTCGATTTTGATGTACGACCCACGTTTTCCTTATGATGACGACGTCGGATGTTGGTGCTTCTAGGTCGTTGGACGACACCGCAGTCCCAACACACACACACACACACACATACACTATCGCACACATTCACATTGTTGGTCTTCTACGATTTTTCATCTTAATGCTCATGCTGTTGTTGCTTCTGGTGTTGTTTCTCTATTGCTGAAAGTTTTTCATATACAAAGCTCGTTCGTCACCACGGCTATTTCTTTATTTTGCTTTTGCTCACGTTCCTTAGGGATCCTTCTGCGATTATTGATGTGGCTGCATTCATCACGGTTTTTGAAGTCAACACAAGGGCAGAAACGTCACGTCAGTCAAATGTTTTCGTACGTTCACTGTAAAGGATTGAATAATGTTTGGTTTAGTTTGGCCATGGTTAATCTTTGCTCGGACAGCAACATTGTAGCAATCAGTGGAGCTTTTATTGTGCTAAAAGCACATTTTAAGCATAAGTAAAATTTTTCCTTAGTAAGTCTTTTAAAGATTTTACCATAGTTGCATATGATTTAAATGTCACAATGTCAGATTTAGCTATTTTTAGTAGGTTCTCTAAGAAATTGCTTGCAGCAGCGCAAAATCATGGGAACCGGGAAGACAAGATGTTTTTATATGATGATATACTTATGTATATATGTATGTAGTATTCTCTTGGCTATAGAGTCAACACTAATGCCTTTTTTTATGTTTTTTGATCAAACAGTTTACTACTAGCATTTAGTTTACTAATGTCCTTTAATAATAAGTACCAGGAGACCGAACAATTTTCGAATTCGTAAGAATCTTACGATTAAGATAATGGTGCCAAAGACAAAATTTTTAAATCCAGTGATACTCGATCTGGACGTTATTAATTACACTTTCAAAAAAGATAAAATTATATTACTATATTCGGCATTTGCCTCATCTATTTTACCCAAGTTAATAAATATTGGTATTAATCCCTAGATATATCTTCCTCTTTCTAGTACACGGTACTAATATACTCTTACTTTTTTGAAATTTTTTTTTTTTTTTGAAATATCTCAATAACTATGGGGAATAGAATAAGAACACTTGACAAGGACTTGGTGGGCGTGGCACTCTCCATAGCAACAATAACTTAGAAACGCTACGCAGAGAGAATTATTTAAAGTAAAGAAACCAAATTTCACTCAAATACTAAAAATGGTTTTGACAAGCATCAGGCAAAAAATTGGTGAATTTCGAATAAAGTTTTTCAACCTTCTCAACTGCTTCTCTGGTGCTTTTTTAATTTTACTAAGTCGCCACACTCTACTTAAAACTTATCTCTACTTTGAAATGTGCTTCCAGGATAAAAAATTGTAACGTATCACATCCTACTTATTTAGTTGTACAACAGATTGAAACTCAATATTTTTTAAGTTTTTGGCAAAGTATGAGAGCATTTGTCATTTACTACGTTTTGTGCCCCTTCAGAACGAGTAACCATAGCTTGAGCAGATATGACTGGCATCAAGTGTTCGAGTAATTCTGCATCATACATTTGCGTCATCTGAAAAATTTTAAGATGTAGAGTTTTTTGCGATTTTGTGTTTAGAACTTTAAAAAATAATACCTAACATGAATATAATCTACACTGTTTCAGCGGAACTACGATTTTATTCCTAAAGATTTTATCAACCTTTAAATTTATTAAAAAGAAGTATTGGGCAGTGAAAGTTTGCATTTATTGCGAGCATTTTGAGAGTTTAATGTTATATTTCCTGCTTGAACTAAATTTAGGCAGAAGATCGAAAATCTTTTTAAAAAAAATTTTAGATGGTTTGATCGAACACGCCTAATTTTCGCATTTTTAAAATCTGGCATGTAATTTTTGAGGTAAAATTGATGTTTCATTTCTATTTAATCAAGAAATTAAGTTGTGGAAGGTCGTCGCGCAGAAACTCTTGGAAAGTGCATCAAAAGAGATTTTTATTTTTCCATTTTTACTTAACCACTCGCATTTCAGAGAGTTTAATTTTAACAGAAAAAGTTAGTAAACACAGGTGTTACCACGACGATATAATTGCGAAAAATGAGTTGGAAAAATAGCAGTTCTTGTCATTTTTTAACCCTTATCCTGTATAAATGGGTCAAAATTGCCCAACGACATGTTTCAACTAAAATACAATCGGCCCTTTACCATCTACATATATAAGCTTTTATGAATTTTATTCTTTTGACTATATAAACAAAAACTTAAAAGGAAATATTTGCTAGCACGTTTAGTTTGGCCAGTATAAAAAAAGTTACGTTCACCGTCAAAATGGGTCAAAATTGCCCAATACAATTTTCTATGTTATATAGAGAAACACATTTGACGCTGCGTGCAAAGTTCCGCATATCGAAATTTTACTTTTACCGTTGTTTGGAAACTCATAGTAACTTTGGTCACACTGTGTATCGCTATATGCAAAACGGGGATTTCCCGTTTTTAGAAATCTGGTTTACTTATACAGTCATTTGTATGGACTTCGAGCATACTGCACACATAATTGGCCGGCCTATTGTATTCTATTGGCAGGGGAATATCATGAGTGTGAGAAAGGTTTGGAGAGCTTATGGGATGATAAGAAACGTAAGCCCATTTTCAGATGTTATGAGCTCTCGGAGATGTGAGAATATATCATGAGCTCTGCGCTTCGATATGACGAGTGATAGAAACGATCGACGAGTACGTGATGAATTAGCACCAATCGTAGATGTTTGTTATAAATGGGAATGCAACTCAGAAAAATGTAAAGCCCAGGTGAGGAGACAAAAGCTGTCAAAGAGTTGTCAAACAAGGATACCGCATAGTAGTAGACTTAGTGGTAGACTTGAAGAGGCGAACTATTACCTCCTATAATTTTTTAAATACACATGAGTTGGAAATTGACCTACGAAAAAGAAAACTCCCTTTGCTAGGTAACAATCCAGCAGTTGCGTACAAGTAAAAAGAAACCAAAAATAATGGATTTCTATTATCCTTCTAAATCTGGTGTTGATACGCTTGATCAGCTTCTCAGCCACAATTCTTGCAAAAGAGATCCAAAACATGGCCACAACTCCGTTGTACAATGTATTGGATATATCAGCCTACAACTTTGTTTTATATACATACATACATCCGTAAACACTGACTGGAACAAAGGTAAACATATCCAGAGACGTATATTTTTAGAGGTACTTGGTACTTGTCTCTTATCCAGTCAGAACTATCTTGCCAATCGATCCTACCTAGAGGTCCTCCAGCAAAGTTAGTTCTGCAGGAAGATTAGAATCAGCGTGTCCATGGAAGGACATCTTCGGTGGGAAGCTCTAAAGGAGGGCATTGCTTCATGCGCCCAATTTGGTCAAATAGCTCAAAATATTCACTAAAATGCTCTCCTTGTGGTGAATGACCTGTCAAAATTGCGCTGATTAAATAAATATATGAGTAAATTGCATTGGGCAAAATTAACCCACTAATACAGTGAGTGTTACTATTTTTGAATACAGGATAAGTGTTAAAGAACATAATACAATAGCCCGCTTTTCTAGAAGCTTTTCTAATATTGTAAATCAATAAATAAAGAAAATGCAGCCTTCACTTCATTGTTACGAGAAAATGAACAAGAATTTTAGACTTTCTGGCATGATAAAGCAGCTATTCACAGCAACAGGGAATCGAAGATATACATATATGGGACGAAACGCCTCAACCGAATCAGAGCTACCACCAAAATTAGAAACAACCAAAAAAAAACACGTCCGAGGACTCGTTTTAAAGCTTAGAGCGTGTACTTTCTAATGCCGAGTGCGCCTTTGGAAAGTCCAATACTTACGACGATTTCTGACAATGCAAATGAACTGCAAAAATTACAAATGTTCAGTACATGTCATCACTGGTCAGACACTTACGAAATGGAGGGGAAGCCGTAAATAAAGTCCTTCTTCACTTGGCAGCCATAGCATATTTTTCGTATGTTGTCTTCATCTCTGACACCAATACGAATCAACACTAAAACTAATACCACAAAATTCTGTCAAACTCGTCCCATAACAGCAAAATCGGGTTGCAACACTGCACTGTACTATCACTGGCGATTTAGCGATCCTAAAATTTACAACTCAACTGAAACGAATGAAAATTACAAAAAAAAAAAACATAAAAATTCAGCTTCATTGGCAATCGTTTGCTTCATTTGATAGGATTTTGATCGTTGCGCCACGCGATGTCGAAAAAATCAAATTTACGTTTTTTAAGGTCAACGCAATGCGCGATCGCCTGTAGTTCACAACGCGTCTGCAGAATCGGGAAGGGGATAGACAAGAGTAGCGAGCGGTACGTTCATCGTCATAATTCGCTGTTTTTTTCGCGCTTCCATCTTTCACATCGCTCTTAAATGCTGTGTATTGCGCGCGCGATCTATTGCCTCCATTTCGAAGCGTCTGCAATTCTGGTTAAATATCTTCGCGCTTTGAAATCGACACAGTTGCAGCCTCCTTCTCTCCACTGATTGATTAATTGATATCCAAAGTTAATTGCCTATCATATTATTTATGAGTTGTTTATGAGTAGCCGATGTTGTTGGATTTATGCGCACAGTAAAATGTTTTTCTTTTTTCCTTTTGACTCATTGAATATCCAATTGCGATACAGTTGATGTGGCATGAAATTTATGTACACTTTTAGCTCCTAATACACTAGAGTGTATTTTTGCTTACCAAAAAAACATATCTGGCAAAAAGTAAGTTGTTCAGGAAACGAAACGAAAAAATTCAAGACACAATAGTTGAGCGCACTGTAATTTTTGCTACTGGAAACACCAATAAGATCGATATATGGGAGGTGGCACACCCCGGCCACCATTTGTGCATTGGTTGCTTATGTTATCACAAAGCAACGAGCGTATTTTAATGAGGATCAAATTCGCCTTACATACAAACCTCTCAGACTTGAAAGAAAAAAAAGTCGTAGAAGAGTGTTTGTAATTGTGTCAATTACTAAGTAATTTACCGTTATCTGGAAACGCTGATATGTATGCCAAAGGCAGATTGGAGCTAAACGACTCCAAATAACCATAAGTTGATTTATGTAGATTTAAGTTATCCAGAATTTAACTTTGAATTTCGCACACAGTGTTATGGAGGTTTTTGTGAAAAGTAGTACCTACCATTTTAAGAATTCGATCGTAGATGAAAGGGTAATATAGTCGTACGAAACCAAAATTAACCGTATTCAATCAGATGATTAGCAATGCTACTGGCACACCGCCCATATGAAACATTGCAAAATCACCAAGTGAAAGATACAATGAAACATACAGGATGCAACTTGATGGGTATGGTATTTGGTGAATTGTCGGGCCGCAGTAGCGTAACTAAAGGGCGGCAATTTCGTCGTGAAATATATCTCAATTTAAAAGGTTTTTTGAAAGTCAAAAATGAGGACCTTTTTTTTAGTGAATGAAACTAAACTGATGTAGTAAATTTGATTGTGTGGGTGGACAGTTTTATTGAAACATAGAGTTTTCGAATGTGAAAAGTGAGGACCTTTTTTATGGTAAAGAACATGTAGCTTATTAAATTACCTTTCATATGACACCCATATTTTGGAAATCAATGTAGGCGTTTCTGACTTATAGCGGCAAATAAATTTGTTGCCCCGGGCGCCCGATATGCACGGTACGCCTCTAACGGATCGTTGGTAAAAATTAGTGGGTTTATGAAAGAAAATTATCTGCGTATTTTGGAACTGAATCTACCAGATTTTGTGAACGAAAGGAGGACAAAGTCTTTTTTCAGCAGAATGGACACCATAAATATATCGCTAAAATTGCTAAAACTCGCCTCAATAGCCAACCGATGCACTGGTCAACTCAATGTCCAGATCTGAGTCCCATCGAAAAATTATGGTATTTGTTAATAAAAAACGACTGGGCACGGTACGTTAATCCGCCAAAGACCTAAGACGAGCTTTGGTCCCAGTTTCGCCACTGTTTCGCAATAATTCATTGAAAAACTGGCTCAGGCGAGTCGAAAATGTCATTAAAGCCCATGACCTTGAGACTAAATATTAAAAATATTATTTTGAACATTAAATTTTTGAACGAGCATTGAGTTTTTTCATTATATAAATTTAAAGTAATGTATGGGTTCTAATTTTGTAGGATGTTAATGTATTTTACATTTTTAATATTAATAAAGAATTAAACAAAAAAAAAATTTATTGCTATTGCTGTATTTTTAAGGGTTCTAGAGCTACCCATAGTGATCAACATGTATCCACATGTGCTCGCCACTGCATGCAGATAAAAAATTTTTAAAAAAATTAATTAGTTTTTTATTAATTTTAAAAAAATTTTAGAGCAACAATCAATGGTTTGACTTGTGCCAAAAGTTCCTTATGATGAATCATCAATTCGTCAAATACTATTCACAAACCAAACATAGCAAAATAGGAGGACTCAATCTCCGACACCTACCGTTTTGTCAAAGAATATCTTATACATACATACATATGTATGTTATATTTATGTACATTTATTTCGGCTTTTTGAAAACTAAATTTTAAAAGCATTTATCCTGGTAGCTTGATGCTTTTTTTTTCAAATCCCATAATTTTGGATTAATTTTTTTTTACTGCAAATTATGTAGAATGAATTTAATGCTAGAACACAATAAAAATTACCATGCGGACTATACATATTTGCGAGTAGGAATAAAATCACATATACATACATACGTATATATAATTGCTTTCCAACAATAGAATATTAATTGCAAAACAATCAACGTTTTATAATAAAATAAATTTGACATAATTCAAATACAGAAATTCATAAGTGTCACCGGCCAAACTGAGCCGTGACGGCCGTGCGGCCCTCTCCCACCGTTTTGGCACATCATTGCTGCCATAAAATCGTCCATTTGGAAAATATTTAATTAATTTTTGCCAATAAATAAAGCCAGAAATGCAAGAAATAAAGTGAAAATAGCAAAAAAATGCCACAACCGGTGAGTCCAAAGTTAGCTAAAGTGATATATTAACGCCACTAACTATGAGTGCAGCAAAACGAATATGTCGCTCATTTAATGGCGTATTCTCATTCTAATGGTCATTTGGTTAGTCATTATTTCATTTCGCTTCAATGTTTCACATGCAATTGTTTACATAATATCGATAGTTATTACAATATTAAATACATATTTTTTAAGCCTGGCAACAGATTTAAGATTTTGGCCTTTGACGGTCCTGAAAACGTTTGTTATGTGTTTAAGACAGAAAGAGGACGATAAAAATATATGTCCAATGGTCATTTTGTCACTCTTCTAATTGTTAGTATCACTAAAATCAGTAGCTCATACCAAATGTCAGCACTTCATATGAGTTTGAAGCTAAGACTTAATCTTTTGAATTTCGAAAAGCTGAATATTTCTTGTCTTTTCAACGACTTAAGTAAAATTGTCTTGTATATAAATAGCATTATTTCCATTTCTAGCATTTTTCATAATCAACAGAGCACCGATTTCGAATAATTTTTCATTCCTAAAATATTTAAAGTTTTTTTTTAATTTTCAAAAATACTAGATGTACAAGAGTTTAAATTGGCAAGAAATGTAAACATTTTCTACATTATCATTAGATTTCCAACATGTGAATAACCATCTCTGGTCTTAAAAGTGCTCAATATTGGTCCATTTTCGATATTTCTCATTCCATTAATCGATCGAAAATGGATTTTGGCTATCACAAGAGGTGGTTCCATACCCCAAAGTGGAACGATTTCTGCCCATTTCCGAAAAATTTTCCCGGATTTTATTTTAGGACAAGGGAATACTTTTGATGATGACCAAAGGTTTCGACCCTTTCCATCAATTGGGGAAAATAAAAAGTTCCCAAAATGGACCGAATCAGGCACTTGTAGAACCCGGGACCACCTCTCTCCTTTAATTGGCGATAAAGAGAGTGTTGTTCTATAAATAAAAATGAAATCAAGTTATTTTATCTCATCTTCCAAAGTTTTTGAGTTATTTCATTTCAAAAATATGTTCAAAATAGATAAAAAATAAAATCAAAGTCTGTAGTTATTTAAATATTTTTTTTCTCTTGGGGAAGGTTGTGGGAACTCAAATGCATTAACCTAAGCCTCCGTCATAATCTTCAGAGTGTGTCCATTCACTAAAACCCACACCTTCTTTTCAGGCCTTCATCTACCCTGGGACTGCGTTAGCATTGCTTTGGGGTAGGACCCATGAATTGTCCTCAAATCATATACCTGCATCCAGGTCCCACTTCTTTTTTTGAGGACGTCCTCAGTAAATCATACAACTGCTATCCAGTTTTCTTCGCTTTGCAAGCATCCTTTCGATCACTTTGTCAGCATAGCACTGGCCGACTGATTCCTGTAAGGATGCGCATTCGTTGTGCCATTGACCAGCGTCTTCATATACTTATACAGAAAGGATGCTCTGTTTTGCCCATATGGTGTAGAGACTTCTGGTAGTATTCATGGCCCGATAAAAACTCAGTGAGTTAATAATTTACCTCGTCAAAGTTTCTCTCGAACCATTTTCTTATTCAAGCGATCAGTCTTTTTGTCCAATTGCCGCTTACTTCCGTGCTATATCTGTCCTGCCATTTAGAGAGAGTTTCCTGCCTGCGTCTGCAGAACTTATGGTCAGGTTTCCTTCCTTTTTTGCCTCCCAAATCATTTTACGTTTGCTGGCTAGCAGCTCAATGGGGATAACCCCGCATATTACTAGCACAGCCTCTTCGGAGAATCTCTTATTTTAAAATTCTATAAATTTATTTTTTATGTATTCTCTTTTTGAGATTTAACCCTTTCGTTGTTTTTGTACAATATATTGTACAAAAAAATTATCGCATTTCTCTACTTCTTCTATTAAAAACTTCGCAGATTTTGAAAAAACAAAACTTAATTTTTAAATTAAGCATGCTTTTTCTTTCTAAAATTTAAATTTGAAAAACAAAGGTAGTATGGTTAGTTTTTTATTTGACTTTGAAAAACAGTCTGCATTGCGTCCGTGTATTTTCAAGAAATGCGCACACAAACATTAGATTTTTGAAAAGGTAATGAACATTTTTTTTAAAATATCATAAGTTTAAATTAAAGTTAAAGAACCAATTCTTAGTAGGAAATCAATATTTCAACAGAAAAACTGGAAAAAAAAAATTGTTTTAATAGTTTAAAAAAAGTGTACAATATATTGTACAAATTCCGCCAATGCTAATGTACAAATAAATAATTTGGTCAATATATTGTACAAAATTCAAGAAAGGTTGTTGTTTTTTTTATATATTTTCAGCGGTCTACGATGAAAAAAAAATGTTATTGTTCTGCTTTGTATGGGTTTTTGTATATTTTAAATTTACAGAAAGACTTTTACAATGAGTTTACGCAAATGAGGTTTATCATCATAAAAAATTAATGAATTTTTGGATATGATTGAAGCAGATTTATCAGATTTTGAGAAAGAAAAAGATGAAAATGGGGAACGAGGTGAAATTGTTTAAGTTGCCGACATCGATTCCGATGATGAGATTCTTATAGATTTACATCGTAATAATACTAACGAACAAATTTACGGATTCCCAATAGAAATTGTTTTGCACTTAAGTAAAATATTGACAAATTCCGGTCATAATCTGTACTTCGGCAACTTTTTTAACTCTTCCAACTTACTTTTAAACCTACAATAAATTTTCTGGAGTCCAAAATTTGAATTTTTATGCTTTTTAGGCTGTACCTTTGATGAATTTTAATATCTATGTTTGCGTTTTTCAATAAAAAAAAATTTTAAATATATAATGATTTATTAAATTTTTACTCCCTTGATGCCGTTTGGTCAATATATTGTACAAATTTCCCTTTCAAATTGCCTTTCCAAAAAACTTTTTACTATAATTTTTTGTGATTTATTGCTAATTAAACTTAAATCTGTGAGAATAAGACAAGAAAAATTTTTTTTGACTCGAGACGAAAAAGTTGATAAGAAAGGGTTAAAATTGAATGAAATTTTATTTGACAATAATTTAATATTCGTAATTAAGAAACATTTTCTTAAAATCTAGAAATAATTAAATTTTTAAATTAAATTTAAATACATAGGTGTTTTTATGTGATGTAATTGTGAGTGTGTAAATGTAGGAGTGTAAATATAAGAGTGCAAGTGTGGGAGACTACTCTGAGCGCCGCAGTTCCTTGCACTGAAACGTCTTTTGCCGACATTTCGTCTCAAGTGTTCCTGCCCATATCTCGCTGCCGTAGAGCAGTATTGAGTTTGTTGTCGCCATTAGGATTTCCGTTTACTTTGCCTTGGTCCACCGATGTTCGCTGTGAGCTTACTTAGCATGCTAGTTATCTTGGCTGCTTTTGTTGCTGCGTGTTGTAATTGAGCCCAGAATGTCAATTTTGGGTCAACTCTTACGCCGAGGTACTTTATGATCTTCTTTGTTGTAAGTATGTTGTCGCATACTTACAGCTCCAGTTCTAACGGGATACGCCTCTTTGTGACCATCTTGTCGGCAGCGAGTTGGAGTCCGTGAGTCTCCAACCTTGTCCGTAGCATAGCCTGGTTTGATTTTCTTCTGGCCTCGTCGGTGTTGCGAGTTATCTAAAGAATGGCCGATATGTATAGTTATTCATCAGTTTGTTTTGCGGAAAATATAGTATATTTCATGCATCACTAAATTTTAAATGAAAACCCATTTTATTAATCTGCAAACTGTAATTATGTACTTAGGTATACCGTATACGTCGTGGAAACGTTTCTTTTAACTAACTATTTACTTATCAAAACTTTGATGAGGATAGCATAAAGCCGTAAGCTATCGATATTTTCCATATAAAGTATCGATTAACATCATTTCACTACTTTTAGAGGATTGGGTTTCGCTCTATCCCCACTAATTATAGCATTGTTTATAAATAATGATGAAATGCCGTTGATATGTTGGCATTATTTTATTACAATCGCTTTATAATTAAAATTAAATACAATAGAAAGGATTAAATGAATGAAACTGGAAGAGCAAAATGGCGCTGACAACGATTGCGGTCAAAACATAAGTGTTGCAGAATAAAATGACAAAAAAATAATGTCAAAATAACATTTATTGTTTTGACATTTTTTGATTTTATCAAACGAAACATAAAAGAGGAATGTGTGTACTATTTATTAACAAAATAAAAATCGGTTTATTTTCATAACAAAAAATATTTAACGAAAATGTTTCCGAGAAATGAGTTAATGATAGTCTGTTCTCCACGAATAGATTCTCCATAGAGTAGGTATAAGATTAGTTTTTTTTTTTCAAATTAAATAGTGGTATTCACAGGTTAAAAACTCAAAAGCAGTTGTTACTGTCAGGTTAACGAAACAAAACAAAAATGATGTTGTCAAAAGAAATTTTTCTGATTTTTCGGAGTCCACTCAAAAAAACAAAGGGCATTTTTGGGTACACCAATTGTTTTTGGAAAGGCTGCGACGGGCCGCGTCTGGTTTATTCGTCACAATGTTTCACAAACTAAAAAATCATGATGCAAAACAATTTCGTATTGCAACAAGGATGTGTCCACAAGTATTTGATACTTTATTTAATTTGATAAAGGATAAACTGGTAAAAAATTTCACAAGAGCCATTTCGCCAGAATGTCGTTTATTCTTCACTTAAATGTAAGCATATAAATCAAATATTTTTATTTCTTCTTATCTTTCGCTAACATTTAAAATGTCAGTAGCAGCAGTGAGGAATATAGTTCTGAAAACTTGCGTGTTTATTTGGGCTGACCTAAGCCACATATATTTATCGCTCCCCAACCAATATGAATAGAAAAGAATTGCGGAGGATTTCATCAGCATGTGGGACTTATCGAACTGCGTTGGTGCGATCGACGGTAAGCACGTCGCCATAGGTTGTTCAGCATATTCTGAATCAAATTACTACAACTACAAAGTATATGTAATATTACAACGATAAATTGTATGTCGATATTGTGTACACTAAGTGAGGAGAATTCAATATTCCTTCAGTGGGTACCTGGGCATTGTTAAATTATAGAAAACGAAAAGGCAGATTTAATAGCAAAGCAAGGTGCTCAGTCAGATTCACAACTCCCTGAATAAACACTATGGATCCCTGTGATCTATGTGAGGCTATGTCACATTCCACTTGTTAAATTTTTATAATATTTCAAAGTTGCCTATTTTTTTTTTAAACTTTTCAATTTTAATTTTCAAAATAATTTAAATATTCAGAAAAAAATTTCCACGCTTACGAATTAAAAAAAAATAAAATCAAAAACAGAAAAACTATCAAGTGTCCGAATAAATAAGTATATAAAATTAAATTAAATTGTAAAGCGGTTAAATTCTGAAAATATAAACGTTCCTTCTAATTCCGTGTTGCCCAACAGCGATGTGAAATTCCCTCATTATTTTCTGGGTGATGCTGCGTTTCCTTTAAAACCATATATAATGAGGACATATCCTGGAAGAAGTCCTATTAAGTTAAGCAAGATATAATTACAACAAAAGGTTATTGAGAGAACGTAGGACTATAGAAAATACTTTTGGCATTTTTACAGCGCGCTGGATCCCCTGAGTCTGCGGAAAAGGAAGTGAGTGCTGCAGTTCTGCTGAATAATTATTTAAAAATGAGCGACGGAACCTATTGCTCACGTGCAAGGGCGGATCTACGGGGGGAAATAGGGGAAATTTCCCCCCGCAACGGCCTCAACAATACACTAGAGAACTTCAAAGTTTTAAAAAACCAAACAAAGAGAAAATTTTGAAGTGTCAGAAGTGCGTATGCCTTGGACCAATTTTGAGCAAATTGTTTGCTTGCTCCTAACTACGGCTGATTTTTTTTTTCTGACGCCTCCATATTTTAATCTGATATTTTAGCTACAATGGCATGAATACAAAAAGCCGCAGTCTTTTTTCCAAACCCACGTAAAAGACGTTTTTCTTTAGAATGCCAAAGTGGTTCAAGGTACAATCAGGCATTGTACCCATGACCACGAGACTAAATTTACCAAAATTTTTCTTTCCTCTGTACTAAATAGATTTTTATGATCAATTTTGGACTGACATATCAATGTAGTGCTTCGAGATAATCAAAGTTGAGCTAAATGGCGAACCAACCTTTACCGTAATTTTTGATCCGAGGTGAATTTTTAAAAACAGACGTTCTTAGACAAAATGACTTAATGACTGTCACGTCACGCTAGCGTTTATATTTCTTTGCACTTAGTACCTCTTTATAGCAATTGCAGAAACTTGTGTCCTAATAAAAGTGATAGTAAATGAGGTACAAATCACTGATTACAATTTTCTTAAATTTTTTATAGCAAACATTCTTTCGGAATATCTTTTTGCATATTTTTCTTCCAAAAGCACGTTTTCCCTTAGACTTAGAAATCTGGCCACTAAATCAAAGCTGAAGTAATCGATAAGATCTTAAATGAGGTACATGTCATTAGTGCGCACCTTCCAGCAGTAGCTATCAAATAAATTGGCCATTATCATTTATGGAACTTTAAACACTTTAAACACAATAAGCCAAATAAGGCATTAGTCTACTAAAAGATAAAACAAATAAATTAAGTGGGAAGTGAAGTAAGTTCCGAATGACTTTCTAAAGCATTTTAGTTTTACTGCAAATAAAAGTATATTTAAATTAACTAAAACTCTAAAGTACTGTCATTTCCCAATGATAACGTTACATGACCTTCTAAGCTTTGCAACCACTTAAAAGCACTGACCAAGTCATCATGTCTCATATATGATATATTCAAGGTTGTTTATTACTTGACCCTTTTCCATCTACTTCACTCTTCCTTCAAATATTCTTACTGCCTTCAAGATAAAAGGAATTGCATCACCAGTAAGAGGACATCACATCAACATCGTATTGCATCAGCATCAACACTGGCAGCAACGAAGAAGACGTCGACTTCGTCCTTGCTTCATTTATTTGGAAATGATGTTTGTCTGCTGTCCATCCATCTATCCATCTAATTGCTCTGGTCTGTCTGTCTGCTTTTCTATCTATCAGTCTTCGTCTTTGCAACAGTATGGCTGCACTTCCGTTCGTCCTTTGGTCTTTCAGTGTGAGTCTTCTGTTCGTCATTTTGTTTAGTTATCTGACTGTTAGTTTGTCCATTTTCAACTGTCCTTACTTTTGTAGTCATTTTATTTTTAGTTATTGTTGCTGTTATTGTTGTAAATCTAGTGTACCGGTATTATTTCTACATTTCCACACAGTTACTCGTTTTGCTAAAGCATACGTTTGTGTGTATCGAATGACCCTGTAGGAGTAGTTAGTATAGCATTATTACATTGATCACTTCCTTCAACTTTATTGCTATTTTTTTATGATAGTTCATTGGAGATAGAAGTTTTCTTTTCTTTGATCTTCTTTACTATATTCTGATGTTCTTAATTCAAGGTACATACTAAAGCACTGCACAAATCGTTATAAATATGAAACTGCAGCAGTACCCACCACATTGTTTTGTTTACTCGTTTAATATACATAGACTTGTGCTATAACAAAGCTTAAGCCTAAACCAAAATAGACGTGACGAGACGTTAGCAACTAAACGAAAGTTTGCACTCGTTACGTCTGTTTTGGGATTTAATCCGGCTATTACATTAGCCACGAAACGAAAAAGCTGTTACGACGAGTAGTGACGGTTTGATGAATCAGTTACGCACGTAACTTCATTGATTTACATATATGGGACGTTTCACGTCAAGCGGATCACCTAAATGGACAAAAAATGGCTTGTCCGATTAAGACTTACAAGAACTTAAAATATACCTATCATGAAAATCCCGAGTGGCCCGTTTAAAAATTCAAAATGGCGGATCCAATGTGGCGGCCGGAAGCCGGAGAAAAATCGGGTGTCCAGCAATAAAAGCTTGTAAAAATAAAAATTCACAGCCAATCGACTCGTTTCTTGGCTCAAATTGTAGCTCCTAAAAAGCTTTCGTGGTAGGTTGACAGAATCCAAGATGGCGGATCCAATATGGCGGTCAGATATTCAATAAGGTGGCCAAATTTTTGAAAGTCAATCGATTTGCACTAAATTTGGTATACGGAAGTCTAGGGGTCACTGATTACGAATCCGAGATCAGATTTGACAAAATCAGGATGGCCGATCCAAGATGGCGAACGTATTTTTTAAAAATCAACCGATTTGTACCAAATGAATTATTCGGGGGTGTTCAGAGTCGCCAATCACGGATCTACGAATCTATGTTACGTTGATAAATTGTTGAGTAAATTGTTCTGTGAAGCAAAAGCAATAGCAACGATCAAGCAGTCACCGAAAAATAACCTAGTGGCAGCATTTGAGTGTAGTAGTAGACTTGTGTAGTCCTTTAGTACAGCGATTCTTAAACTGTGGTCCGCGGACCCCTGGGGGTCCGCGAAACAATTTTGACATCAATAATTTTACATCATCAAACTTTTCGCTATATTCAAATAACTCATTTACTAAAAATTCTACATGGCCATTGCCGGGATGCCCAGTACCTAACTGTTTCCACTCTTCCCACTGTTTGACAACATCATCAAATTTTGTAAATTCCAATGAGCCTACAAGGTGCAGCTTCAAATAAATTTAAAGTTGATGATAAAATAGAAGCGATATAAAAAAATCGAATTATGGTCAAAACGCACTCAAAAATGTGTGTATGAGTCTTTTCCAACACTGAGCGATTTTATAGAATTTTCTTATAAAGAGATCGTTAATGAAACGTGGCTGCTTTTTCTCCAACATTTAATACCTCTAAAAACCAGCTTCCTGAAGTATTTTCCCTGTCTTGATACTGGCACCGACTGGATCAGGGTTCCATTCAATATAGATGTTAGTAATGGTAAGCAATTATCGACATTAGAGCAAGATATGCTCGTGGATATCTCTTGTGATACTTTGGCACTTAAGTTCAATAAAATTGAACTAACTTTTAGTTACTCCTAAAATCCGTTACCCTGCACTTGCAAATAAGGGGCCGTTCAAGTGTTACGTAACGCAATTTTTGAAGATTTTTAAATTTTGTGAATTTGTGTATTTACATGAAAATCCTAATTAAAAATGTTTGCCTCTATAAATGCACAAGACTTGTTAAAATACGGAGATATATGGGATAAGTATCAATATTTATTAGAAAGTAGTTTCTGCAGGCTTGTCAACTATTGGATCTTTAAAAACCGGAAAAATTAAAGTAAAATAAAAATACTTCGTTCCTGTCTGGTTGAGGGTTGGGGATTATGTCCGTATAATTTGCGTACATGATCCCCATTTACGAAACTATGCTTAGAACGACGTCAAATATCTAGGGTTGGGATGGGGTCCGCAGAAAGAGTTTAGCTCGATAAGGGGTCCTCGGACTACATAAGTTTAAGAACCCCTCCTTTAGTACATACAATACACCACATCATTATACTTCACTTGTTCTGCATACTTTTCTACTCTACTGTTCTGCACTACTTTCCACTCTACTTAAATCTTCTCTGATTAGGTCTACTCTTTTCTTTCCTACTCCACTTAATCAACGTTTGCACAAGGAAATTCTGTGAAAAACTTCTTTTCTATTCTCTTTTGTGAACTTTTTTTACCACGTTAACCCGCCACAAGAAACGTAAATTTAAAGCATAATATCAACAAAGGCACGGAACGAAAGAGAATTTCCGGGTACGACAAATTCTGTACACCACCCTTTCGTTTTTTCTCTCTTGCCAACAAACAAAAAAACTTTTCAGGTAGACTTTCTGAGTTTAAACGTTGACTTACAGGGCTATTCTGGCAAAGACAGCTAAAAGTCTTACGAAAATATTTTGTAAGACGTTTTCTAAGACTTTAGGTATTCTAGCACAAAAGTCTTTCAGATAAAGCTTTTGAATTCCCCACACAAAAGCTTTCGTGGTAAACTTGTCAAATTTTGACTTTTCAAATTTAAATTAATCAAATAACAAAAATATATTTAAAAAATTTCATGATGCTACAGACTTTTTTTTTATTTTAATTTTTGTATTCAAGTTATTGTAGTATTCTATCAAATATTCGACTACGACTGCTCTTTACTCAATTTATGAAAATGATTTGCCAGCTTCTATTTACAACATCTCCCTCTGCTCGTTTTCACAACCCTTTTGAGTTCCTTCTATATACCGCTCCTTCTTCAAGCTGTATCCAGTACGGCCTAGGCCCATCGTGTGAATTTGTTAAGGTTGCCTTAACCCAGTCATGTTCTACAAGTTCAGCATTTTTATCAAGGTCTTTATTCATTTTCGGAACGAATTTAGGATAAGATAAAGTTGTTCGAGCTAGTACAAGTGTTCTAGTTTATCTCCTCATAAGAAGTTCAACGGGTGCTGCATCAGCCTCCTCGAGGGAAGTATTTCTGTTTCACCACTTCAAATAAAAACCCCTCAAAAACTTATAGTTCTGTATAGTTTTCTTTACGCTATTAATGTTAGCAATACAACTAATAGATTAAAGACCTGCTCGTAGCTGGTCTTTAAAATTGTCTTACGAAAGACAGAAAAGAGCTTTCAAGATAGCTGCCAGAATACCAAAACATCTTAAGTAAGACTTTTGCTTTAGTGAAGACAAGTTCTAAGATAGTTGCCAGAATAGCCCTGTTAGTCTACTTTGCTCCAGTCTTTACACACTGGGAGATAAATGAGTTTGCTAACTTTAGAATTATATAATGCTTTCCTTTTTTGAGAAGTGACATAATTTTCCGGCTGGGATCATGATGTACTTTGTTGGTTCCTCTGTCTGTCCATCCATCTATCTGTCTACTGTCTTGTCTTTTAGTTGAATTTGCCATGCTATGCAACTTCCCTTCGTAATAATGTGTTTGCCTTTCATATCATTTTGGTTTCTTCTCCTTCGCCTTCTACTAAACTCATACATACATACGTATGTATGTATATATTCTACAAATAATTGTGCATCAATGCAACTGTATGCGTCAGTCGGTATGTCTGTCTTTTCAAATAGCTCTGTGTATCTGTCCATCACAATATACTCGTATATTGAAGTTGAACTACATACAACAGTTCATTTAAAAACTATGTCTTCTCTGTGTTTTGTTATTTTTTTAATACCAAATTTTATTCCGATTTACTTGAAATCAACTTCTTACAATTGATCTGATAAAAATTTATTCATGCACGCAGTAGATTTGCACCAATTCAAAAAAGGACTTTACTTCTTATGCTACTATGATCCACATCTTCGTACTCAAACTTTTCTAGAAGTTTTTTTATATAAAAGATATTCGTTTTAACTCATACATCACGTGCAGAAGAAAATTGTCAAAATTCAATTGAAAACTAATTGTTGTTATTGTACTGGTAATTTGGATTTAAATTTGTTGAAAATTTAAAACGATTAACAAAGACAAAAATCCAATTAAATAAATATTACTTTGAAAGTTTAGAATTTTTTTCTTACTAACATATGCAGGTTCTCGAAAATTCATTAAAATTGTAGTTTACAATTTAAAAAGAATTACGTACAACTATCTACTGTCAAGTTTTTTATTTTTGTTCTGCCGAAGGTACAGGGTATGTTGATTAAAAAATGTTTAGTACTGAAGCACTTATTTTATGTTGTGTTATAAAATGTTTCTTCTCAATTACTTCTATGAAATTTCTTGAGACTTTGCATCTGTATTTATACAATTCACACATATCGATGCCTTTGTGATCGATTCGTAGTGCAGCTACATATGTAAGTCATTTACCATAAATGGCTAAGTAGATATGACGATAACAGCTTCATAATTCTCAAAGAGTGCAATCGCAATAAAATCAAATGGCCAAGATTTAACTCAAGTATTTACATTGCATCATTATTTATTAGAACTTCTTGGCAATGATTATGGGACCATCAATTCATATCCACAACGCTGTTGGCATAGAAGCCAAACACTAAATCCATGCTTCGTCCGAAATTGTTTTTTGGGAAAGGATCTTCACGGCAACTGGCGTTACTTATCACTATGCGTACGGGCCCTCGGACTATGTAAAAATCAGCTACTCTACTTTCGATGGCGATATGGAACTTCAGGTCTAAAACTGTTTGTTCATCCTTTTGTACAGAATTGAACGCGGCGTGGACAGTACCGTCCGTTGAATACATAACAAAAATGTAGGTACTGAATAAAAAACAAATACAGTTGTGGACAAAACATTAGGATCACACGGCCCGCTTGAAAAAAATTTAATGAAAGGTCCGAGGACGAGTTTTTTATTAAATACTTTTTGGGACATCATCAGAAGTCAAACCGCGCAAAAAGCAAATAAATAAATGAAAACAATATAAATTTCTTAGTGTCAAATAATTGTTGGCAAAATGCAGGGAACATATGAATAAACGTTGGTGAATTGAGAGTTTTTATCGATATTATGACGAAGGAGTAATACTTTAGCACTCTTTAAAACGAATTGAAAAAAAAGGCTCAGAATTTCGGCTTCACTGACACTCAAAAGGACGAAAGTTTATGATAAAATCGTATCAGGATATTGATCCTAAGCCGAAATCACTCTTGTACAGGTCCTGGGTGCTGTATAATTGCAGTAAAGTGATGAGCATATCAGCCTAAGGCCCCAATATGATGAACCCAATTGAAACTTAATGGACCCACTTAAAAAAAAAGTCGCAAAACTGGCTCCAACAAATAAAAACGCTCAAATAAGAGTTATTAAGGAGGAGTGGACGAAAAGATACCGGAAGGACATGATTTACAAAAACTTATTGCGCCTATACCAAAAAAGCTACAAGCCGTGATTGGTATTCGTGGTGAAAATAACAATTATTGAACTTTTTCTTATTTGTTTTTTAGTTTATTCATATGTTCCCTGCATTTTGCCAACAATTATTTGACACTAAGAAATTTATATTGTTTTCATTTATGTTCCATAAACTTTTGTTTTTGTTTTTAACAAATAATTATTTTGTTGTTTTCTAGTGAGGAATGAGTAAGAGATTTGAAAAAAACAAAATTTTTCAAAAATTATATGTATTTCTTATTTTAATTGAATATCAAAGTGAAAATGGTATTGCATAATTTATTTTGCCAACAATTACTTGACAAACTGTACATACATATATGTATAAATATTTATATATATATATGTATATATCCATTTAGATGATCCTTTTTTTTAAATAACCTATTCGAGTCATTTTTGACTACTATTTATGACCAAAAAGTGATTAGTAATAATTGAAAAAAAAAAAAAAATTCCAAAAATCACATTTCGATATACCCAATGATCTATGACTGATTGCACAGAAAACAGTTTCAATATTATCACTTTTTGATCTACGAAATGACTGGAATGTGATTGAACTTGTACTTTGAAATATGTATTATGATTTGTGTTCTGAGTTGCAGTTCATAATAAATTTACAATAAGTAAGTGATATATAAACCGTTTTACAATAAGTAAAATTATACACTTAGGACAGATGATAATGAAAAAAATGGCAGGGACACACTAAGGATCTGTAAGTACAAATAGTTTGTTAGTTAGTTTTTTCAAATAGAAAAAAAAACCCAAAAATGATTGAAAACAGTCAAAACAAGTTATATACATATATGTAAGTCAAAAGTGACTACAAATATGAGTGAGAAATGTATGGAAAAACCAATCATATATAATTCAAAAATGAAAGCAAATATGATTGAAAACTGTTTGAAAAATTACTAGAAAAATCAATCCTATTACAGCCAAAAATGAAATCAAATATGAGTGAAAACTGTTTGAAAATAACGGTCACAAAAGACTCTTAATATGTGTCATATCTAGGGTACCGTTTTCTCCCGACAACTGAGTCATATTTGATCGAAAAATGAGCGCATATTTGATTGTTTTCAACCATACTGCAGATTCAAATATGATTCAATTTTGATTGAAATTTTCACAAAATGCTAGCTGGGTATATATGTATGTGTGTGTGTGTATGTATGTGTGTGAGTGTGTGTGTGTGTGTGCGTATACATATTTGTGTGTATATGTATATATAAAGCGAAAGAATATGAAAATCTCGGAATTTCGTTAAAAAATCGTGAAAATAGCCGTATTAAAAAAAATATCGTGTTACGATTTTGCTTTTTGCGCGGTTTGACTTTTTTTGTCCCAAAAAGTATCTAATAAAAAACTCCGTCGTCCTCGGACCTTTCATTAAACTTTTTTCAAGCGGGCTGTGGTCAGCAATAACTTAGAAATATACATTAAATTTTTTGACAACTCTTGTACGATACCAAACGAAAACTTTGGAGGAATTATTTATATGTATTAGTAGCTCCGAAAATTATTGGTTTTAAACTTTGAAAACTAACGGTAAATTATTAATACCCTCAATATTACGAAAAGCAGCTGTAGCACGTGGACAAAACAATAGGGTCACCTCTTAAATATAACTAAATTATTAATTTTGTGATTAATGTTGATATTGTGAGTATTGTTTTTATTAATTTCAGTTATACATATATTTGTTTATTAAGAAAAAAAAAAGCATATTAGGAGGTTCAAATAAGGCCGAACCTAGTATTTTATAAAAGATGCTTGCGCTGTCATTAACCAATTACGTAATGAAAAAAAAAGCCAACGAAAAGTATCTCGATCTATTGGTCGTTCTCAAAACAATATATACAAAACTAATAAAAACACAATTTAAAAAAGTCAGAATACGTAAAACTACGAAAAATATGACAATCTTATCAAATAAGGGTTAACCCATGACCCATTTAAGGGCTCTGCTGCAACAACAACTGAGTTGAGGCTGCAAGTGTTCTCTAGTACTGTTAGGCAGACACTAGTGGAAAAACATCCTTTTTATAAGAATATCGCGAAAAGTGCCCGATTCTGACTTATTGGCATAGACAAAATCTTTTATTGTTCACTATATCCCATATTGATTAAGCAGGTCCTTAGAATGGTGAAAACTGGTGAAATATGTAAAATTCAAAAACAAATGATTTTTTTCAGCATCGGGCACCAAATCATTATCAATAAAAGATTACACGAAATCCTACATTGATTAGCCAGGTACTTAGAATGATGAAAACTGGCGATATAAGCAACATACAACAACAAAGATAGAGGATTGCACAAAATTCAGTTTGTATTCCTTTACCTGGCCGGAATTATTAAAGTGCTTTCAACTACGATTCGGAGGCAAAAAATATTTACTACCGTTGAATTACAGGGATTAATTGATATTTGGAGTGATGATGATGAACCTGATGGAGAGAATAATAGACGTACTGTAATAAGCGTCGACTTCATTATTATTCCACCAGACAACGAAAACTAAGACAAATCTGTGGTCACAAGGAATAACAGCTAAACTCGACATTTGATGACAAGGCGAAACAGTATAAGTCATAAGAATATACACATAACTTATGCTATTTCGCCTTGTCATCAAATATCGAGTTTAGCTGTTATTCCTCGCGGCTACAGAAAAAATAAATTATGATATTGCGATGCCTTGCGCAATTGCAGGTTGGTTTGAAACCGAATGTTTGCATGAGATCGACAACGCACATCGTCTAGAATCGAGATGGTACGGATCAGAAACTATATTTCCAGGCCGAAGTTGTATTGAGCACTTATCACCAATGCAATTGATGGTTATGGTTAACGCATGCAAATGACATTGCTTTTGGCGGAAATGTGAAAAGCAACAGGTGATGTCTCAATTCAATTTTCGCGTAAACGTGAGTGAAGCAGGGTAAAACGTGAAGTTGCACGTCACTTCCTTCGAAGACTTCCATAATAGTAAGTAGCGGGCGGGTAGGCAGCTGCCTAGGGCAGTAAATTTTTAGGGGCGCCGAATTTTGATGATAACGATATGTGGTTAAAATAATAAGTCATTTCAAAAATCTCTAAAGAATGGCGCGAGTGCTTTGGGTGGAATTTTCGAGATTGTATTAGCGGAATAGTTACAATATAGAAGCACCTTACTGGCAAAATATTTTGAAATGAGCTGTCGCCATATTAAGGGTTTAGCTTCACAGGCATTGTTTTATGGAAGCCATGAAGAAAACTTTGGTTCTATTCACAACGGAAATCTCGCGCATGCTCTAAGAATAAGGTGATTCCTGACACCAGTTCTATAAATCCAATAGATCTTGTCTGAGCTTGAGTAAGATAAAAAACAGTTCAGGCAGTATACATCCATGATACAAACTCAAAACAATGCAATGATGTAACACTGGAATATTTACTTAAAGTAGTAGTACAATTTGTACTAAAGTTATTTGTAAGCACTTCATCAAAAAACCTTAAGCACTGCAATACAAATTGTTACTGCTGCAAAATAAAAATTTAATTGTTTCAAAGTTACCAGTCTACTTGTAGATGTGAATTTTTTCTTCATATACACCAATAAATTCACATAAAATCTACAAAACTTATACAGAGATGTCTTATACCTACAAGTTGTCTAAGTGACAAGCCAAATGACAGATGGACAGGCTTAGACAAAATGACAGACAGACCAACGACAGCAACAAGCATTCGGTTTTGTTTTATTTGGCTTGAAGAACAGGTCGAAAAACAGTGCAATGCTGGCGGCGAGAACGGGTCAGTGTCACACGTTCCAGTGTGCATACGGTGAAAGACAGAACAGTCAAGAGAGAGAGACAAGCAGGCAGTCACTCAGTGATAAAACAAAGCAACTCAAGTATAACATGGAACAAATAGTGCAATGTATAGTTGTACTGCTGATGGACAATGCAAGATGGAAACGACGAAGAATATTGGAGAAAACACGTGTAAACACCGCACAACAAATTCTTCTGAAAATATGTACTCAGTAACATGGAGCTAATGAAACAAATAAAGCAGCGCATAGAGCGATGGGCAAGTTGGAGGACTGCGTGTAAGTACTATTTGGCAATGGATAATGTACCAACATGCTAAGATGCAGTACAAACTGCTGGATGGCAATTGTTATTTAAAAATTGTATAGTAAATCAATAAGTACGCACGCGGAAATTAAGATTAGCAACGAATAAGCAAACTTTCATTCGATCAGCAGTCAAGTATGGAGAATATCCTTAGGAAAAGAGTTCTAGAAAGATTTCTGGTGGCACCGAATTCTGATTAAGTTCTGAGCATTGTTATAAAATTGTCCGAACTCTCAGGATTTTTTTTTTCAATCAAAAGCAGGGACCGTAAATAATCATTATTTTCTATAATTAAAGTCAAAAAAAATCACAATGAAGGAAAAGTCGAAATGTGAGTTTGAGTATACAGATGAATTTCTTTTGACGAGAAGCCTAGATATAGGACATGATTTTAAAATTTTTTTTTTCGATCACAAATAATAGTTATATCGGATTTCTATTTTTTTCGATCATAAATAATCGTTATTTTGGATTTGTATTTTTTCGATCGAAAACAATCGTTATTTTTAATTTCTATTTTTTTTCGATCGAAAATAATCGTTATTTTGAATTTTTTTTTCGATCAAAAATAATCGTTATTTTTGATTTCAATTTTTTTCGATCAAAAATATTCGTTATTTTGAATTTTTATTTTTTCGATCAAAAATAATTGTTATTTTTAATTTCTATTTTTTTTCGATCAAAAATAATCGTTATTCTGGATTTAAATTTTTTTCGATCAAAAATAATACTTATTTTATGTTTTTATTTATCGATCAAAAATAGTCGTTATTTTTAATTTCTATTTTTTTCGATCGATCACAAATGCTCTTTGTGTTTGAGTGTTTGAGCATTGGGTTTTGTGAAAATGTACTGAATTGAGACTTGAAATGTACTTTTTGTCTTAAACACCCGATTTTTTTTGATCGAAAAAAATTTAAATCCAGAATAACGATTATTTTTGATCGAAAAAAATAGAAATTAAAAATAACGATTATTTTTGATCGAAAAAATAAAAATTAAAATAATTATTATTTTTGATCGAAAAAAATAGAAATTAAAAATAACGATTATTTCTGATCGAAAAAATAAAAATCCAAAATAACGATTATTTTTGATCCAAAAATAGAAATTAAAAACAACGATTATTTTTGATCGAAAAATTAAAAATCCAAAAAAAAACGTGTATTTTTGATCGGAAAAAATAGAATTTAAAAATAACGATTATTTTTGATCGAAAAAATCTAAAATAACGATTATTTATAATCGAAACAAATAGAAATCTAAAATAACGATTATTTTTGAAAAAAATTTAAATCCAGAATAACGATTATTCAGTGATTTCTATCATAAAATTCATAATCGTTACGGTCCCTGATCAAAAGATATCTACCTTTCACTTGAACCTCAGTAAAAAAAACTCACTTACATAATGACTTGAGAGTGTGTTCTTCGAAAGAAGGAACTTTTCACATATTCACGGGAAGCGTCAAACTTACGACTCAATCCGAAAGGTGCTTTGTCTGCGAATGACCGAAATACTGTGCGCTTAAGAACAAAGTGGTAGTAATGGATAGGTCACTCATGCAACTCTTGATGTCTCATGATTTCAGTAAAAACCTCGAGCTACTTTTTGATAGTTCATCAACAGACATTTCCCGCTAAAACAGGGAGAATCCATCCAAGCTATTCTTCCTCACGGTGGGCTTTAACCTACTTTTAATAAATGTGTGAGTTACTACAAAACTTTAATTGGGTATTATTTGGGATGTAATATGGAGTCGATATATGAAAAACATAAGATATCCTTAGAGCTTTTTTTTAATTCCATATTTACTATTTTTCAATGATATCACACATGTAAAACATTTGTATGAAATTTAAAAAGTTTCCGATTTTGTTCAAATTTTGACAGATCAAAGTAATTTATTAGATCGCACCAGAGTCCAAATTTCAACTCTCTAGGGGATCGGAATCCTGAGAAAGAGCCATATTTTTGCCTGAAAATAGCCGTATTTGGACCGTTTTAAAAATTTTAGTTCTTAAAGCCCACAAGTCTAAGTTTAAAGTTATGGATATCACTTTTTTCTTATGTCATATACTATACACAAAAAATAATTTTAACCTTTTAAGCCTTAAGACCTTTATTTTCGACCAAATTAAGTGAAAAAGGCCTTAGAAAAATATGACAACTTAGCAAATGGTGCTTCATATCGAGATCTTACTCATAATATGTACTTAAATTATACTTTACATTGTTAACATTTTTATAAACTTCAAAATAAGATATCACACAGTGAAATTGGTTGACCAGGTACAGGGATATTCGAAATTGAATTCGGCTGTTTTTGCAAAATTTCATTTTTTTCAAACTTTGACGTGTCAAAATTTGAGCAAAATAGGATGTTTTTTAAATTTCTTACGTGAGTTGCACGTATTTCATATGCATACTATAAAACAGTAAATATGGAATTAAAAAAAAAAGCTATAAGGATTTTTTTCCTTTTGATGATGACTATAAATAATATCCCAAATAATTTCCCATTCAAATTTTTGTAGTAACTCAACTTGTCATTTAAACTTAGTTAAAGCCAAGGAAGTAAATACTTCCTCTCACTTTTTTCAGTTATTTTACCTTTAATAATGCGACAGAGGCATCACTGTCACATCACATTAAATTCCGTTACAATATTCCTCCATTTTCTTACAGTCAATTCAACAATTTGGGATCTCATCAGACACAACGTTTCTTGCAAAGTTCGAAAAACTCCCATCCCAATGTTTTCTAATATCCAGGCGGCACTAAGCTTCTCCAACATAAAATCAATATTGAACTAACTGCTGCTGGAGTAAATGCTTTGGCAAGATTAAGCAAAGTTATATTATGATGAATGCTTGATCAAAGTGGTAATAAAATCGCTGCTAAGCTTGCAGGGCAGAATCTAACACATGTTTTATAGGGCGTAAGCATTTTCTAGATTGGAACTTTTGTAAATTGCCATAGCTCTCCATAGATTTTGGAAATACTTATGTATATCACAATATTATCAACGTTCCTAGGGAATCTATTGGGTTTTCGCTATAATTACAATCTACTCAGGTATCATCTTTATTCGGAAGGTAACAATTTTTCAGAGGGCATGATGTGTCATTGTGTTCTTACTAAATTTCACAAACTTAGCGTTATCTCATATATGCCGAAGCTTCAGTTAAAAAAAAGGACATATCAAGCTGCCTTAAACATAGACTGCTCTGATTATAATAAAACCAACAATACAGGCACTACTGAGAAAATATACATCAAATACACTCCCATTCCCAGTACATTCCCAAAAAACCAAAATATCATGACTGATTTCAATGTTATATTCATATAGCAATATTGATATCGTTGACACAAAGTACTTACTATGATCTTGGTTCTTGTAATATAGTACTTTAAAGTTTGCTTGTCTTATAACTTATTTCGCCAACAGAAAGGGGTTGCGCACACTCCAGTCAAGGATATTTAACCAGGGACCGTAACGATTATGAATTTTATGATAGAAATCACTGCATAATCGTTATTCTGGATTTAAATTTTTTTCAATCAAAAATAATCGTTATTTTAGATCTCTATTTGTTTCGATCGAAAAAAATTTAAATCAAAAATAACGATTATTTTTGATCGAAAAAATAAAAATCCAAAATAACGATTAAATTTCGATCGAAAAAAATAGAAATTAAAAATAAAGATTATTTTTGATCGAATAAATACAAATCCAAAATAACGATTATTTATGATCGAAAAAAATAAAAATCCGATATAACAATTATTTTTGATCGAAAAAATAAAAATCGCATAATTAAAAATCATGTCATATATCTAGGCTTCTCGTCAAAAGAAATTCATCTGTATACTCAAACTCACATTTCGACTTTTCCTTCATTGTCATTTTTTTGACTTTAATTATAGAAAATAACGATTATTTACGGTCCCTGTATTTAACGCACTAAATATGTACATACTTTCAAATTTGCTTACAATTTTTTCCAGGATAAGACACTCATAACGATTGTAGTGGAATTAAGGCACGTTTGTTTTGAAATAAAATTAAACAAACATATTGTTTCTCTAAAAGCATTTGCCCTATGATGGCTTCACCCTATATGCCACACCAAAAAATTTGTTACAGTTCTGATGTGAGTGACTGACATAGCATGTGTATGAGCAGGATTCTAAGAAAATAACTACATATTTATTTGTCCACAGCATCCATTTTCTTGGACAACATATGGCCATTTATATAAACTTTGCAGTACAATTTTCAATGGATTGATTCCAACAAGATTGGTCATTGGATTGCCACAAAATAAATTTGCATTCAATGGTTGCTGATGCTCATTCTCCATTATGATTCCTCTTCAAGAACAAAATTGCATAGCCAACACATACAACGATACATGTGTATGTACGTATGTTCATTGAAGCGTAAAGCATCATTGAGCAGCGCCAGTACCGCCTGCTAAACTTTTTAAATTATCAATCAGTTGTCTGAAATGTCCAAATTGTCTGACATCTTTTAAATTAACTGATTGATGACAGTTGGGTAAAAACTTCTAGAAATCGCAACACTTGGACAAATCCCGCAACGACTCAAAAGTCTATGCAATCAGAGAGATAAAAATGGCGTTTTATTTTGAAGGTACTTAGGTGAAAGGAAGAGAGTCAAACATATGGTAAAAGTAGGAAGTATATAATCATTCCAAGATTGTTAAAACTAAAACATCGAGGTGGTCAGTCACCATGTCCTAGAAGTTGGTTCACTCATTGTTCACTTTTTTTAAAAGTAATATGGGATGACGTCTGGTCCCATGTTAGAGTCGGTGAAGGGTGGCATATTATGATGAAACGTCTAACGATTTGATGCAAATTTCAAATGAAATTTGGGGAGAGAAGAAAACAGGTTTACCAAGTCACCTGGATTGACCGGGAATTTCATGTCAAAGCCGGGAGCTTGGTAGGAATTCAAAAAATTGTGAAGAAGCCGGGAATTCTACGATTTTTGTGAACTGCATTTCAATTTTTTGTTTAAGGGCCAAAAACAGGTCGTTTTCTCTACTGCTACTACTTTTTACCAATTAATGTAAATTGAATTTAAAGGTCATCAATTTTTTTGTTCCACAAAAATTGTAAGTTATTAAGCAAAAATATTTTTTCTAAGAAGAATAGAAGGGCCGGGAAATGCTTCTGAAACGATTTTCTCTTCGTCAGACGTATGAATGTTGAAGCTCTCTGGAAAAAGTCATCACCAATTCATTTGGAATGTGTTCTATGACATGAACTCCAACGGAAATGTATCCTCTAGCTGATGTATCACAAGAAATACACTCCGAGTCTAAATTTAGTACCTACATGCCAAACAATATAAAGCCCAATTGCCATCACTGATACAAAAGCTACAAAAAAACAGTGAGCCTTAAGGAATTGAAATAAATATAAAATATGGAAAGACTTAAAAAAACTAATAACAGACTGTTGTAAAAGTAAAAACTGACACAAAGAAAAATTAACCTTCAATAAATATGTATAAACAAAAATACCAACTATGATGCACATCAGCTCAAATTAAAAATAATTTTTTCAGTATTCATATTTCAGAAAAAGGTAAAGGTAAAGGTCCCTTTAGAAATTTTCATCTAGGAACCCTGTATACTTACCTCATTTGAAAATTTACTTCTAAAGATGTTTTATGGTCTAAGTATAATTTATACCCAAATTTTTCTTTAAAAAAATATTTGAAGCCGTCAACTAGTGATGTCAGCTATTTGGAGGCCCCTTCCATTGAACAGGGACTTCAGAGTGAGGACTCAAGTGAAAACAAAACAGATTATATATTTCGATGTATTTGGCTGTGTACTGTGATCATTTGATTTTAATAAAATAAAAGTCAACAAATATTTTTATACGAAAAACTTTTATAAAGAAATATTACCATTCTATAACAGCGTTTTTAGATACTTATTTTTTTAAAAGAAAATTTTTGGTCTTTTTAGATGTGCATATATGTATATCTACTACAAAATTTAAAAAAAAAATCGTATCAGGACCTGTAAAACCGATTTGGTATATTTTTTCAGAATAATTGCGTGAAAAAAAGGAAATAATTCAAATTTAATTCAATTTATTTTTTTTTTTCAATTATGGTTTTACAGTAAGACTTTGTCTTTTATAGTAAATCAAAGAGTAACAAAAAATAGTAAAAATAAAAATAAAATAAGTATATGTATCTCAATTAAAACGTCATTAATTGTGATTTAAAAAATAGAAAATATTTATAAAGGAATCAGCAATCAAAAAATAACTTATATGATTTTAAAAGGATATTATAGACTTAAAACTATAATAAAAAAAATTCATATAAAAAGTAGAACTTAATTTAAGAAGAGAAGTAAAAAAATATATATGTAAATGCGAGATAAATTAACAAAATTTGGAATGTGAGAGAAGTAAAAAAAAGAATAAAAATAGAGAAAAAAAAAGAAGAAAAAAAAGAAAGAGCACGTTTAAAGCTGCTTCCCGAACTTATTTGCTTGATGCAGTTTGGCAAGGAATTCCAAAGCCTAATGGTGCTAATATAGAAGTATTTAGAACTATTGAGATAGGTGTATCTAGGAACTATAAAATTAGGAGAACTGACTGATTGAGAAAGCTGGAGTTTATCATATAGATACGCAGGGCTTCGAGTACATACATATAAGTTTGTGCAAGAAAATAATGTTACGAATGTCTAAGTACACCATCACAGCACAGCCAAGAATACCCCTACTTATAGCCGAAATGTGATCGTATCGATGAATGCCATAAACGTGCCTAGCAGCATTGTTGAAAGCTACTAAAATCTTGTGCTGTGATTGTGAGTCAAGCTTGCAATAAACAATATCAGAAAATGTTATCAGAGGAAGGATCAACTGAATGACAAGTCTACGTCTGGTCTCAAGAGGAGTAAAGTAAGAGGAAGTGTGTAAGTAACGCAAGATACCGTATATTTTTCCTACTACTCTGTTGATATGGTCAGTGCAAGTCAGTTTAGTGTTAAGTATATAGCCAAGACTTTTTACTTTATCTACAAAATCCAACTGCAATGATCCTATAAACAAAGGTGGAATCTCCAAAAGATTCGATTCAGTCCTTATGATAGGAAGCACTTTGGATTTGGAGGGATTAATTAGTAGCAAATTGGCGGCTGCCCAATTGCACAGTGAGGCCAGATCAGAGTTCAGTCTATAGTTTAATACTTCCATTAGTCCAATAGGGCGAGGAAGGTAAATTTGGATGTCGTCAGCGTAGGCATGTATTGAAGCGTATTTACAAGCAAAAAAATGTCGTTGATAAAAACAGAGATAAAAAGGGACCCAATATGGAGCCCGGAGGGACTCCAGTATAAACGTTTTTCAGAGATGAGCAATTATTTGCTACTTTAACCCGTTGCATTCTATCACCTAAATAATTGGATAACAAATTTATTGCGCTAGGACTGAAATTAAAAAAGTTCTTGAGCTTACAGCAAAGCAGATTATGGTTAACGGAATCGAAAGCTTTGGAGAAGTCAATCAGACAGAGAAGGGTCAGAAAGTTCTGGTCATAAAAATCTCTAATGTCTTCAATGATTTTCAATGTAGCAGTTGCACAACTGTGACCGGTCCTGAAGCCAGACTGCAGCGAAGATAACAAGCGATTCACAGTTAAATAATTAGTCATTTGATCACACATAATTCTTTCTAAGACTTTTCCCAACGCCGGTAAAATACTGATGGGCCTAAAGTCAAGTGAATCAGAGGCATGTGTATTTTTGGCTATAGGAATCACCGTCGCGACCTTCCACAACTTAGGAAATTGGAAGCAAGTCAAACAGTGGTTAATTATAAGAGTGAGAGGGACTATAATATAAGGTAAAATGATTTTAATAAACTTTATTGGAATGTCATCAACCCAAACAGCGTTAGAGCTTACTTTCAAAATGGATTTGGCAACATCATCTTCACTCACATTAGAAAATTGAAACGACGAAAAGGATAAATTTGCTTGCGGATCGGGCGATTCGATAATGTTATTTTATCAATAACTTACCGCCTAAAAGAGAGTCATATTCTGATCTTTGAGATCACTTACCTGCAATTTTTTTTTTCTTCTTTTAATATGATTCAATAAAAACATCGTATGCAACAAGATGTTCCTTAATAAATTATTCAGAGTCGGCGTGTAAAGCAGTTATCAGATGATTCTGCTGGAAAATCCTTGCTCCCCTATATTTTTATTTTGATTCTTTTCTAGTGCCACAAAGTATCGTAACTATATTGGACATACCTTTGTGAAGCTATGATTGGAACAATCAGATTATATAGATTCTGTGTTTCTAGGATATGCTGTGAAAACATTATGGCTTTTAGTGCATTTTCTTGGCTTAGCTTAGGCCCGCTTATAAAAATCAACTACAAAATGAGCAAGTTTCGACATATATTTAAGTTCAATAGAGATACACTAGAACGAAGTCATGGTCGAAATCGTAAAGAATAATTATAGAAATATGAACGATCATTGGTTTGAAACACAGAAAGATTGGTGTGCCAATCCAAAACAAAACGCCAAATAAATGGTGGAGAGTATGAGACGCAGGTGCAAAGCTGTCGTCAAAATAAGAGGATACAGCACTAAATATTAAGGATTTAAATGTTTGTACACACCAAAAAATCAATAGATACATTTTTAACACGATTTTCTGCTTTTTTCAAACTGCGCCATTTACAGCTCATCTCATCGGTTTTTTTTTACATTTTTATCAATTTTTTTTATTAATTATTTAAAGCTTATCTCCTATCTCCTATTATATTAAACGAGCAATAATTGTATGTAAATATATTTATATATATATTTTCAGACTTTATTTCGAAAACGAGTGCAGCGATTTTGATGAAACTTGTGGATTAGGTACATATATGAACAAAATTAAGACTGGGCTTAGTATAAAGTTTTTAAAGGCTCTTGCAGGGGCATGGCATTGCCCCAAACTTTTATTTTCATAACGTCATATCTCGAAAACCATTCGAGTTATTGTAATGAAATTTGATAGGCAGATGCAGATCATAAATATCTTAAATTTTACTAAAAATGGGCGGAATAAAAAAAAGTGGGCGTGTAATTTTTCATTAATTGAAAATTTTGATTCAATATTACTAGAAAACGGCACTGACGATTTTCATAGAAATTTTATAGATAATCCCACTAAAACCAGTCATCATAGCATGCTATGTCACTGTAATGGCAAAACACGTTGAAGGGCGTGGCACAGCCCACAATATTTATAAACGTTATAATAAGATAACTACCAATGTGGTTTTTATAGAATTTAATATGGTGCTATAAGGTATCTTATGACCAAAAATGGGCGCATTAGAACCTGTGGGCGTTAAAAGTAATATTTAGTGTGCTATAAGAGTAATCTTTTTAAAATTTGGTGCTAAGATGTCGGTTTCTATAAGCCTTGAAATTAAATATGTTTCGACGGAATTGCATTAGTGGGCGTGGCACCTGCCATACAAGCAAAAAACGTTTTGTATTATATTTGGCGTATTATAAGAGCTATCCTAACAAAATTTGTTATAGAGATGTCGGTTACTATAAGCTCTAAAATTAATTGATTTTCGAGGGGATTGAATCAGTGGGCGTGGCACCTTCCATGCAAACAACAAACGTTTTGTGTTATATTTAGTGTGCAAAGAGAGTTATCTTTTAAAAATTTGGTATATATACTATATGTCGGTTAGTAAAAACTCTGAAATTATATGGACTTCGACGGGATTGCATCAGTGGGCGTGGTACTTCCCATTATAACAAAATGTTGTTAGTGGGTCCTTTTGTGATTTATTTAAATATTTTTTGACTGTTTCAACTTTTTTTTAAATTCTTTCAACTGGTTTCAACATTTTCCATATTTTTCCGACTTTGTCAAACTCATTCAACTTTTATCGACCTCATTCAATTTTTTTAGAGACATTCAATTTTTTTCGAGATTTTCAACCTCTTTCAAATTTATTCAATCTCATTAAATTTTTTCGACTTTTCAACCTTATTCAACTTTCTTCGACTTTTTTAAACTCATTCAAATTTTTTCAACATTTTCCATATTTTTCCGACTTTTTGAACGTCATTCAACTTTTTTAGAGTTATTCAACTTCTTTCATTTGTTTCAACATTTTTCAACCTCTTTCAATTTTTTTCAACTTTTTCTGACTTTGTCAACCTTATTCAACTTTTTTGACTTTTTCAACCCGAAAACGAAAAACCGAACAGTGGTCGGTCTCCTGGTATTTATATTATTATCTATGATAAATAAACCTTTGCAAAAGCAAAACACTTGTTGTTTGTTAATAATATTTACGATAATATAGGAAAAGGAAGAACTTTAAACAAAATGTGCCATTTATATGTACATGGCTGTACATATTGTTCAAGTCAAGGTGCTATTTCGTTTTTCTTTTCTTATAATATGCCTGAAAATAGTTTCGAAGCAATGAATTATTAAAACTGGACTACTTGTCCGAATGTAACGAATAGAATTTATTTAATTAAAATATATTTTTCTATCAATTACTCGCAGCTTTTGTCTTACCGAATTTCATTACATTCCAACTAGTTTAATTTTGAATTTTTTAAAAGTTGAAACTTTTAAGACATCTAATTTATTATGTTAGCTTTGTAACATCGTTTGTCAACCAGGGTAATTCCACTTCAAAGTAATGATTCTCAATATAAAAAAATTAATAAAATATGAAGGATACAGTTGGTATTTTAAACGTCATCACTCTATTATGACCATGAGTAATTCTGACCATATTTTTTTTCTCTCTCGCTTTATAATGCTAAAATCTTTAAAATGTCCATTGTAATGGACATAAAAAGTACGTGAACAAAGAATTTTAATTTGTAAACAAAAGCAGCGGACACAACAAAGAAATGCGCTAGAAAAAATTAACCCAAATTTACAAAAAAAAAAAAACATTTGAAATTGGAAAAAATGTATAAACTACCAAGAAAAAGACTAAAAGACCACAATCGTACTGCATTTGGATTGAATTGTTAAGATGCATTGTGATGAAAAAAAAGTATGAAAATAAGAAAGAATTTGAACGCACATCATTGTTGACGGCGCTATAATGTCAAAGGATAAAAATTAAGCAAACTGTTGGACAGGAGCATCACTAGAAACAATTGTATCTGGTCTAGGGTATGCAAGACGGACAAACACTTTGAAACAAAAAAAAAAAAAAAAAAACATCCAGTGAAGTGTAGAGAGCGCCACTATGTTGATGATTCCCTAGAGTTTACTTTGTAACTTCGGCTGCAAGTGCATTTGACTTTTATGATTTTATAGCTTTGGGATATTGTTCTATACCGTGGTTGTTTAAAATGTTGTTGAACTTGAAAAACATAATGAAACTGTTTACTTTTCATTACTTAAGAGATTAAAATTTATAAGTTGTAAGAAAATGCTGGTCCATACATTAAATAAAGCTACTTTTTTTTATTGAATCTAACAACAGCCGGCAGCAATAAGAAAAAATCTTATAGAATACCACTTTGCTATACGGATAGTTGACACATTCCAAATTCAGATTGTCAACTGAATTGAACAAAAACATTCGATACATGGTTCATAAATACCCCAACATACTGACATGAACAAGCACATATACACATGATACATTCTACTTTAGCCGGGATAATAAATACACAGCCAAGCCAAGCAGACGAAGAACATACCAACGGGAAGTGGAAGTGAGTAACGACATAGTGGAGGTTCTTAAAAAACACAATTTCTTCATTTTGGTCAAATCAAGTGACAACCAATGTCAGTAGTCATACTCGTAGAAGACTTGAACAAGTAGACTGGCTCACTACTACGAGTTTTGTCATTGTCGTTTTTCACTTTGGGTTTCGTCTCTCTAATGCGCTGCAGACGCTTCTTTTTGCATGCGAATTAGACAGAAAACAAAACGGGCCAAAATTGATGTGCTGGAATTTTAATACAAAATACAACAAAAAAATAAATAAAACTTAAACATCCATGCCAACAAAACTTTGACACTTTCGTCGTTTTTTGTTGTCCTTATTTTCAACAGACATGAGACGCAGTGCTGCCAGATAATTTATATTTTATGTACTAAAATTTTATTTCAATTCTTTAAAAGTAGATATAGTCAAAATTGCAAAAAAAAAATTCTCTAGAAACGTTTCATAAAGAAATTTTACCTTGAAAATTTAAAAGTCACACAAACGAAAAAAAGAAAGTATTAATGCCTGAAAATGGCAAATAGGGCATAGAATAAAAGTATGAATTTCCCAAAAAATCAAGGGCCATATCAAAATTTTGGATATAATAGAATAAAAAGAAAAATCGTCCAAAGGTGAACATAATGTAATCGTTCGAAATTTTGTACATTATTTTTGATTGACTAAGGCCTACAGGAAATAGTTGAAAAAATTTCATCGCTCCAGGTTAATAGAAGTTGTCAGAAAATTATATGATCACTAGGATTTTTCCCAATTGATTTTTTTCTTCTGAAACTCACATGATAATATTTAGTGGGTATAAAATGAAAAATCCATCCCTAGGAAAATTTGCATGCGTGGAACGAACCATCATAATTTTTGCTTAAAATCAGGAAAGCAGATCATAACTTTCCGATATATCTCTGCCATTGGTATCATTATTTACATAATTTCTTGTTCTTCAAAAATATTCTAGCAAAATTACTCTAACTCAAATATAAATGTTATAAAATGTACAGGCTTTCAATATCTATATATTTTTAGTCACAAATCAGCATTAAATGATTTATGTGTGCTACGGTAGATCTAATCGGAAACAAAAAATTGTAATAACTAGGCTGGGATTGGACATAAGTTGTTAGTTCAGACAGTTAGATAAATTTGTTCTGCAATTTTGAAAGTGAATGAGAAGACCTGCGGCAAAGATAGTGGAATCCATTAAATCATATTTATTTGTTGAGGGAAGTTTTACGAGGGCCTGATCTTTCCACGGAATGATTATTTCTTCTAAGTATGCATGATCTAGCAGCATACATACCAGGTTCGGCAATTGAAATGGTAAATTTTAGAAATGAAAAATATCGGTTATTTTTCAACTATTTTTATTTTTGATTTTTCTGCGTAAAAGAAGAATATCTAAAGTTTGTTTATTGATTACTCATCTGGAATAGAACCGCTTTTGGTCTTGGCTACAGCTTTTAGACGCTTATCGAACGACTGACTCGATGCCCGTATGATGTTTTGGTCAAAATTTTTAAATGCTCGAGTCAAATACTTCTTCAGCGACTCCATACTTGTGTGTTTTTTAGCACATGCACTGGTCTGCGAAATGCCCCAAACACAGTCGTCCAGCGGTTTTATGTCGGGAGACTGCGACGGCTAAAGTTCGTGCTTTATGAACGATGAAACGTTTTTTTCAAGCAATTTCTTCGTTCCTCTGGCTTTATGCGACGGCGCTGAGTCCTGCTGGAATCTCTTGCGCTCGAAACTGAAATTTTGGGGTGCACATGGCAGCAGGTCAGGCTCGAACACATTTTTCCGATAAATATGTTGATTTATTTTGACCTCAATGCGCCCCATCGGTAGAAAAACGTATGGAGACTTGCCATTTTCGCTCACTGACGCCCATACCACAATTTGTTCATCTCCTTGCCGTTGAGTGACTTGTATCTCGTCTGAATGGTCGCTGTAACGTCCCTTTAGCCATACCCAATCATTATCTTTGTTGAAAAATGGCTCGATGCAGAATGTTTTCTCGTCAGAAAACACCAAATTGGGCAACTCGTTCCTGCGGCGCAAGCGTATCAGCTCTCTCGTTCTCTTGAGGCACTTGTCTCGTTGCAATGCAGATGGTCCTGCGACTTGAATCTTTTGAAAGGCTTGGTATCGAACTTGTTTTTCAGAAAATGGCGTCTGCTTCGATTGCTTACTTCCATCTTGGGTGCCATTTGAGCTGCACGATAAAAATATCGTTCAATTTTATTTTCGGCGGCTGACGACGTATTTCGACTTTTTTTTGCCTTCCAAATGAAGGCCAATCACCAAATTTATTTTTATTTCCAAACCGTGCATCTTGAAAATGTTTTCAATTATACCAAAATGCTTCTGACACTTGACAGACAATATATCAAGGAATTACCATTTTGAAATTGAGCGTTATGCGATAAAAGGTTTGGAAAGGACAGCTGTGTGAACATAACCTATCATTTTAATTGCCTAACCTATGTGTATATAGTCTCTGTCTACGGTTAGTTAGATAATTAATTAAATTTAAAAAAGTGGTTGACTTCAGCTGTTTAGATTGAACATTAAAATTTTCTATGATGAATAAGATATTAACCCATTAAGATCCAAGCCTAAGCTACACGACCAAAATCAAAGAAAGGTTACTAAAGGCTACATTTGGATCTGTAATTCTGAGTTTTGATTTTTTATTTTTTGACCTGCTCAGGTGCAGCATTTGGTGCATTGTAATGATGCATGCATCGGGCAAACGTGGCAATGACGTGGCTTAACGATCTTTGAGATGAGATTCCATGCTCTGCTTTTATCAGTACGTATATCGTTCAAATGTGAGAACCCACTGCAGTACTGTTTCGCCTTCGACAACTTTTACACGTCCCATTTATTAATGTGTCGTATGTAAGCGTTTGACTATTTTGCCAACGGCACCATCCGAGAAAATCGAAGTAACAAACGCCTCGCATTGAGCTTCGATCGACGCATTCGTAGACGCGTGCTGAGATGTCTCACGTTTTCAACGCAAATAATAATTGGAGGAACGGCGACTTAGTCGACAAAGCAATGAATAACATCGAATTACAGTCCGCGAACAGGTACTGGCTATTGTTGACGAACGCAGCAATGGTCAATGCGTAAAAGTTATATTCCGCGTTGGCCAAATGTGTGGACGCGAAATTGCTTGGAACGATAGCGTCTAATGAACCATATAAGTTTCGTGTGTATGTCACTGAATTATTGTTGGTCAAAATAAGCTCAAATCATATCTTTAAAGAACCCAATTTGACCAAAACTATCGCCTCGAACGGAATCTCGAAGAATGCTAAGCCTCATCCTTGCCACGTTTGCCAAAAGGCAATGCACCAAATACGATATACAGTTGCATCCAAAACGCTTTAACACATTTCATAATTTGTTAAATTAATTTTTCTACGAATGAAAAGAGTCCATTCTAATCAATATTGATTCAAACACATATATTCGCCATACTAAAACTTTTTTTGTTGATTCTAGTAATATAGCATTAGATATCGGCTATACCCAGTGGTCGGAAAATCAGCTACTCACTTTCGCGAGCTGACGGCTCGCGGGAAAAATATCGGCTCGTACCAATGGCGTTTTTAACATCAAATATATGCGGAATAATATTTGGAATTAGGTGGAATTTTTTTTAGGCGATTGGAAAAATTTTTGTCGAATTTTCAAAAAAAAAAAAAAAAATGCATCCACGCCAAGACGTGAAAGAACAGTTAAATAACCAAGTCACGGCAAACTAAATATAATGTATGCTGGCAAAAGTCTGAGCTAACGTATTAGCTATGCGCTTGGCCGATGTAACTTTTTGGCTCACCTTGACAAAAAAAATCGAATGTTACTGGTTGAAATCAACTATAGTGAATTAATGGGTTAAAGAGAAGAATATACTGATGAGAAATCGTCAGTTAAAACTTAAGAGATACTTCAGTATATGAACTTGCTCCAACGAAATAACGCTACGAGATCATTTCATTTCGATAACAAACCGAAACTTATCTTAGTTGTTCGAATGCGAAAGTCATAATAGCTTGCTTTATCATGAAGTTCCTTCTGGAGGGGCAATCAATCATCAATAAGTAGTGATTATTTGAAGTAATGGGTACGTTTTTAATGCTAATTTTTCTTAAATGAGTGGCACCCATGCTTGTGACAGTATTCGATAAGGAAACCCTATATATGTATTCTGTTTAAACTCTTCGAGCTCTATCATTTGACACACACTTCAAGCTGTTATCTTTATTAATAAAAATTTACCCAAAAAACCTGTGAAAACTCATGTTTGGGACAGGAGTCAACATTGCAACCCACATTTTAAATTTAGGCCTCTTCGATTTCTATCATTTGGCATACATTTCGAGCTGTAATATACCACAGTTTTAATTAAAACAACAAAATTGACTAAAATTCGGGCATTTTCGGGCTTCGAAACAGACTTCAGCAATTCAATCCTAATTGGTTAGTTTCACCAAAATGCATTACTATCATCCCCGTAAATCTTTTCCTGTAATCTTATATACTCTACATTTCTACAGCGGGCTCTCCACCTATATTGGTCACACGCTTCTGATATATTCATCTATAAGATTTAACAAAAAATCATTATGTATAACTGGCTTATTCTCGCATTGTAAATCCCAAAAATAAAGAGAAAATCCCACAATATAACATTGTCGGTATAATAAGGCAAATGTGTGGCTAGTGAGCAGGGCATTTAATGTAGGCGCTTAAGTTGGAGGGCGGTATCGGTCGGTTGGTCGTTAGTTCGTTGCCATGAATTTTTTTCAAAGATGCCCGACACAGATATCGATAGCAACAGATTTGCTGCTTTGCATGTTTTGTTTCTAATGTTGTTCTCAACAACGATTGTATATCCCTCAGATTCGCATCCACTTAGTTTTTCTTTAATGCTGATGCAACTTTTTGTTAGTTGTTGTTTTCTAAGCGAGTTTTTTTTAGTTTGACAGCCGCACGAAAGAAGAACAATCGCCACATTTGAATTTTATTGCTTTGCCTGTCAAACAGTATTGACACCAATACACCAGCAACACTCACACATATGTAGACACATGTACATTTTGTTTTGACAAGTGGATTTGGAATTACGTTGCTGTCCGTCGTCCATAAGGCTACTAATGTGAGTGAAGGCTTCTTCTGGCTGCTTTATTTCAGGATGGGGTCGTCATCAATAAATTTAAATTTTGAAAATTTTTGTTGTAGATTTATGAGAAAATTCTTAAGGATTCTTAAGTTTTTACCTCAGAAAATAATAAGAAAATTAAAAATTGACTTATCGTACTAACAGCGGCGCTAATCTAGTTGTTTCTTACTTGTTCTCGAACTCAACACTGGTGTAGATACACAAAAGGGAAACCACATGCACACCGAAAAAAAAACTTACTCCGTTTAAGGAAAAATGCCTAAATGTAAGGATAAAATGTCCATCAATACGAGCTAAGCCATGGGTTCCTCAAAGTAAGTAAGTTGGATTCCTTAGTACAAGTAAATGTTACTGCTTTGAAATAAGGAATAGTTTACTCAATGTGAGGACAAGGTTATAAAACTGAGGAAAGTTTTACTTTTTCTAAGGATGAAGGTATCCTTAAATGAAAGAAATTTACTTAAAATAAATTCGTTGATTTCAAAAAAATTTGTTAATTTTCTATTTCCTCTATTTTCTTATTTGTTGGTTACTTATTGTCAGTCATTCTTATTTTAATTGTAATACGTTTTTAAAACTTCAAAGAAGTACTTAAATTTTTTTTACCTGTCACCCGATCAGAGAATTGAACCTGTGTTCTGCGCCATGCCACTGTTCAAAGATGCTCATCTTACTCAACTCAGCCACCGACATCATTTTTAGGACATACTAAAATGATGTTGTTAAACTGCGCATGTAACAACCATTGTCTGATCATATTTTTTTTTTTTTTAAATTTTTTTATTTAAAAAACAAGTAGAGAACTATAAATATATAGACAAAAACAGAATACTTACGAGAAGAATAGATATTAATTTCAGCGAGTAAAGCAGCGAGTGTTGCCACTCATTTATTAAGGAAAATTTTCCTACGTTATAGTAAATTTTTTGAAGAAATTAACTAAAACTGAGTACGATTTTCCTTAAACAAAACATTCCATTAGATTGAGGAAGTTTTTACTCAAATGAAGAACAAGTTGTCCTCAAAAATTCTTCCCAAAGAAAAATTTACTATTTCAAAGGAAAGTTTTACTAAAACCACAAACTCTATATTTGAGGAAGAGCGTTGACTTGCTTTAATGAAACATGAACTCATTTCAAAGGACTCAATTACTAAATGAGACGATATTTTCATCAATATGAGGACAAATAACTTAGATTAAGGAAAATTTTTACACTAAATCGGAGGAAGGCAGTTCTTCAAATTTAGTACGGTCTTTTTTTTCGGTGCAGGCCCGGATTTACCTTAGAGGCACACTAGGCCAGTACCTAGGGCTACAAATATTGGGAGATTTGAAATTTTTTTTTTTTTAATTTTTGTACACAGGTGGAAAAGTGCGAATACTTGGAATGTAGCCCCCTAAATTACCTAAAAAATGTTGATATTAGAAATTTTTTTTCCCATATTCACCAGTGAAGAAGGGCAGCAATTTGTGAATAGCCTAAGGGCGGCAAATTTCTAAATCCGGGCCTGACCACATGTGAATTCATTTTGATTACATTAAACTTTGGGTGGCTCTAAAAACCATAAAAATACCGCAACCGCAACCACATTTTTTTTAACTTTTTAATGGAATGAAATGATAATACGTTTAAGGTTTCTTAATACGTTTAAATTTCCTTAAACGTACTATCATTGCCCTCCGCTTATTTCAAAGAAAAAATGTGTCGCATACCTACTTGATATGTATCGTTTCCAAAAAAATTTTCAGAAATCGTTCATATGAAACCTAAGAAAGCTTCAGTTATATTTCAGTAATCTTTCATTTCAATTTTAGAAATCTTTCAACAATGTTTCAATGCCCGCCTTTTGATTTCATTTGAAAGGTTTTCGAACATATTTTATTACGCCCGGGGCTAATGTGGAAATGATCTAAATAAGTATTTTGGAGTTAGAGCTCACCAGCATCTTCACCTTCATCAAGGCTTTTGATAGGTTCGCCTTCATTCAATAAGATAATTTGATGAAAAGAAGATAATTAGATATCGCAGTGGGCAAACTGCCTCCGACTGAAACTTACTATATGCAAGCGACCCTTTTTACCTTAACTAACTTGAGCTGTTATTTTACTACGCCATCGGAACTGTGAAGTATTTTTTTCATTTTACCCGCGTCATCACATGCGTTGACACTTAATATGCAGCTATTTTTTGTGACGTTTCTCATATTACTATCATGAATAAATAATCATGCGAAATTTTTCTCCTAATTTTTTCTGATTAATAATCGTATAGGCGCAGAGCCCACTGAACAAAAGTCGAGTGATTAAGATTACAGGATAAGATATACGGGAAAGATAGTCATGCATTTTGTTAAAATTAACGAACCAGTGTTGCCTTGCCAAACCCCGTCTCCATGCAGAAAATGCCTGCATTTTTGGATATTTTGTTATTTTCATGAAAATTGTGTTATATTACACCTCAAAATGTATGCAAAATTATTGAACCCGAAGATGCCTAAGCATAATATATACGGCTGCATTATTGAATCCTGTTCAAAACTTGTGTTTTTAGCAGTTTTTTGGGTAAATTTTCATTACTGAAAATATCTGCTTGAAATGTGTGTCAAAGGATAGAGCTCAAAGAGACTAAATAGAATATATAGGGTTGTCTTTTCGAATCATGTCCCAAACACGGGTTACTATTCATATAAGAAAAAGTGCCCATAAAAACGGTGACAACCCATGGATGGACAGGATTCGACATGGCAACCCGATATATTCTTTTTAGGCTCCTCGAGCTCTATCGTTTGGTAAATATTTCAAGCTTTAATATACAATATATTAATAAAAAATTACGGTCATTTTCGGAAATTGGGACGGGCTTTGGCAAGGAAACTCTGGTTGTTTAATTTCACCAAAATGCATAACTATCTTTCCCGTATATCTTATCCTGTAATTTTATACACTCGACTTTTGTGCAGTGGGCTCTTGGGCTAGTGGCAGATTTTTTGGAAATGAGAAAAAGTTCCCTGGAAAATGAGTTATCGGCAATAATTTTTGAGGAATAGTTTTTGGCGTCTCTTGAGTTAATATACTTAAATTATTTTTTAAGTCATACATTTCCTTCGAAACTTCAAAGCTCCCAAAATAATAATACTGATATATTAATAAAAACTTGAAAGAAAACGTATTTTTACTACATTTAGGCTCTAGTTTCGCGAGTAACTATATCGATTTCTTCGTGGGTGAAAATAAAAATTAATTTTTGTAGTGTAATAAAATATGGCCAAATATTAACATGTTGCATCAACACAAAAAGTCTGTTTAAAGGTAATCAACAATTGTATCCTCCCTCTTTCCGCTAATGTGCATTTCAGTAAATGAAATTTTGAATTGGTGAAATGACAGCCAATATTCAAATGTGTTGATGACTAAATTGTTGCTGTTTTCAATGATAGTGCGAATAAAATAAGACCGACAAGAGGCACAACATCCAAATGTTCATCAAAAATTGTGAGAGCAACACAGTGAGATTCATTTTGAATCACTGTGATGCCGCCAACAACACATCGTCATCATCAACATCAGCAACAACAATTAAATCTTAGCACAAATGCAGCAGCAACAGTTGCACTAAACGTCAAACAGGGATGCCAATGTAAATGCGATTACATTTATTTTTCTGTTATTAACATTCGATGAGTCGTTCCGTACCGATAGCAAAATTTTTGATAATTTTTTCAATTTTCTTTAAATTTTTGAGTATGTTTTGATGATAATAATTGAAAATATTCAAGGATGTTGACAAAAGTTAGATTTATAAAGCTTCTACAAAATATCGTAAATACTGGTGGTTGGATTTTAAAATTGAACGTAAGTCCTTCGAGATAATGCAGGAAATTTGAGCATCTCTGAGACCTCCGCACAAAAATGGCTCTGTAAAGTTATAGTGAAAAATATAATTTTTGAACAAAATGCGCATTTAAGACTTTAACAATAGAAGTAGGCCTGCTTTTTTCCAAGCAGATTCACGTATAATTCCCTAAACCCATCAATATGGCCGGCATGAGCATAGGAAGATCTATAATTTTTGGACATATCAACTAATCCAAAGAAGCGGTCAAGTGTCTTAGCTAATTGTTAGAAATACTGCAACCTTAATGACTTTCGTAGCGTATATTTCACATAACACAAAAATAAGCTGGAGATCAATTTGCAAATCTGGGGCGGGCCTATAAGAACATTTTTATAGCTTTTTGAGTTGAGGAGTGAATGACATTTCTACTATTGATTCTCTTGAGTATTTGTGCATCGATGTGTGTTCTGTGTTTATCTTTTAAAGTTAAAATGGAGTAAGCTCTACTAGGATACTTAAATTGGTTCGGGTAGTCTGCCGCTGAACTTGTCAGTTTATGATAGTAGTCGTCACACATCATATGAAATGAACCGGACCTTTTAAAAAATCCGTTCCTGATTACAAATTGTTTTCAGAAACGGGGAATCTCATAGGATCAATTGGGGATCAGGTTTTCTGTTCAGATCCTGATCAGAAAAGTTAATTATGAGGTGATAGTACGGGAGGCAGCGTTGCATTTTGTGAAGCAATTTCCTCCCGCTTAATTTTTTTTCCAAATGATAGTTTATGTATAGCTGATGATCGAAATAAACGTCAGCCGGCAGACTAGTGGTGGGCCTGGTTTTCACAGGCCGACAAAAAAAATTTTGCGCAATAACACGAAAAGTAAGCCACAAGTAGAAAATTATATTAAGACCAGTGTTGTAGAGGAGAAAAAAGCACATCGATTTCATGCCAGAAAAGTTCCCAAACGACAATATTTAGCCCACTTTTCACCGTTTTAAAGTTTCCGGTAAATTCTGTAATTTTGAGCAACAATAATTATTTTGGGCGAAAAATGCGGTTCTCAGATTCAAACAAGTATTGTTTATTTAAGACTTTCAATAAAAACCGTATTATTTCGAAAATGGAGATGGTCATTCATAATTTTAAAACTATGAAAAGTGGGTCAAATTTTGTCATACGAAAATATTTCAGGAATGAAATCGATGTGTTTTCATCTCTTCTACAACATTGATCTTAATATATTTTTCTTCTTGTGGCTTACTTTTCGAGTTATAGCGCAAAACTTTTTTTGTCGGTCTCTCAAAACTAGACCCACCACGAGCCTGCCGGCTGACGCTTATTTCGATCATCAGCTATACATAAACTATCATTTGCAATAAAAATTAAGCGGGAGGAAATTGCTTCGCAAAATGCAACGCTGCCTCCCGTACTATGATGAGAAATGTTCAATGTCATGGTGGGCTTTAACCAAGTTTAAATGACAAGTTGAGTTACTACAAAAATTTGAATGGGGAATTATTTGGGATGTTATTTATAGTCAATATACATCTAAAGGAATAAAATCCTTAGAGCTTTTTTTTTAATTCCATATTTACTGTTTTTTAGTAATATTACATATGTACATATGTATGTATGAAATACATGCAACTCACATATGAAATTTATAAAACATTCGATTTTGCACAAATTTTGGCACATCAAAGAACCTTGAAAGGTAACACCACAGCACAAATTTCAGCTCTCTAAATAGTCGGAGTCCCGAGTACTGTAAGGTCAAAATTTAAAAAAAAACTCAATTTTTGCGAAAACAGTCGAATTCAATGTCTAATATCTTCGCTGTCAGATATCTCATTTTGAAGTGTATAAAAATATTAACAATGTAAAGTATAATTTAAGTATTATGAGTAAGATCTCGATATAGAGCACCATTTGCAAAGTGTCATATTTTACTAAGGCCTTTTTCATTTAATCTGGTCGCAAATAAAGGTCTTGAGGTCCAGACGCTTAAAACTATTTTGTGTATTGTAGATGACATAACAAAAAAACATTGATATCCATAACTTTAAACTTAGATTTGTGGGCTTATAGAACTAAAATTTTTAAAACGGTCCAAATACGGCTATTTTCAGGCCAAAATATGACTCTTTCTCAGGACTCCGACCACCTAGAGAGTTGAAATTTGGACTATGGTGCTAACTAATAAATCACTTTGACAGGTCAGGTTGAACAAAATCGGAAACTTTTTAAATTTCATACGTAAATTTTACATATGTCATATCATTGAAAAACAGTAAATATGGATTTAAAAAAAAAGCTCTAAGAATTTCTTATGTTTTTCATATATCGACTCCAAGTTACATACCAAATAATCCCCAAAAAAAGTTTTTGTAGTAACTCACACTTTTATTAAAAGTTGGTTAAAGCCCACCGTGATGTAATATCTACTTAAAATGTAATTTTTTTATATCAATTAAAAAAAATTGCCATTACCATTTTATTGTAAATTTAAGATTTTTAAATTGTATCGAGCATTTTCAGTATAGTTATTATATTGAACATGTTTAGAATTACTAAGCTTCTTGTTTTGATATGGAATATTACATACAGACTGGATCAGAAAAAAAAACAAATTTTTTATAACGATTTCGTTCAAGACAGCCGATATGATACTTTCTCAAATAATACATTAACACCTTTTTTAACTTGAGCAGGATTTGATCAGATTCAGATTATGAGGGGATATCAGATCTGGATCTGATCATAATCTGGAATACTTGAGCTAATTTCGATGCATATAAGTTGTTGAACAATCTTTTGGCGACTGCTGTGATATTTGTATATATTTGTAGAATATTTTTCATTGACACAATTCTATATATCCTGCTTCACTTACCTAGAAAAAAAGTTTCCGAAACTCAATGTTCGTATTGCGTATTGAAGTGCATCTAACTCGGAAGGTAAAAATCCTTCGACTGCATTGGAAACTAAATCTAGAGCAAAGAGAGTCATCAATTCTAAGCAAACAGCTTCGAAAATAAACGGAAGGCTGAAAGTTAATCTCAGAAATAAGTTGATTTTTGATATCTGAATTAGCTATTAAATTATAACGAACATCCACTGAAGTTGTAAGTAAATACTAAGTAGTTCAGTCAAAACTATTTAGTAGGTTGAATGATACATAAGCAATTAGATAACTAGATAGTTTAAATAGCTCGTGCTTTGATTCAAAAAAAAATTATCATTACAATTTTTTTCGAAAATTTCAAGTCGTACAATTATTTTAAGGAAATCAACAAATTTTGCAGAAAAAACCTAACTTGGCATCCCTATCCCCTACCAATATACCACAAATCTAATAAAATAGAAACATTCAGATGTGAACCGATGCGAATGCGATTGCATTCTTGAGTTTCGTATTTTTTGCAATTTGCAATTATTTGTGCGCATTTCTATCGGCACTGCATCTGCTGATGTTGCTATTGCTGTGATTGTTGCTGCTGCAGTTGTTGTTGTTATTGCTGTTGCTGTTGTCGATGATGTGTTGTATTTGCACGAATTATTGCCGCCTCTACAATTGCCATTTTTATCGCTGCTTTGCGTGTAGTTTGCAAACACTTAATAATTGAAAAGGAAACATTGCGCGATCTTAATTTTTTGACCCCCCTCTCTCCTATACAATCCCGCGCTTTCACAACTGGCTGTCTGTCTGTCTGTCTGCCTGACTTTTCTGTCCAAATGTTTGTCGATAAATTTGCGGATGTAATGTCTGCTGTGGTGGATGGCGAATGTCGGATGGCATCATTCGCAATTGCATTTGTTGGCATTCGACGAGAACATCGAATGCGAGTTCATCGAGTGTAAAAGATATTGACAATGGGATGCATCTGTCGGGAATGTCGTTAATTTTGAATGTTTTACGATTTCATTGGTGCGCAATTGCTATCAGAAATTTTGTTCTATTTCTTTATTTATATTGTTTGCTATTACTTGTAAGCTAAATTGTTGGGGCTGATTTAATGAGTAAAGAATGGTATATGTGTTAAATTCAAAATACCTACATTTGGGACTTTTCACTATATCGTTGGATTACTTAGTAGATCACAACCACAAAAAGCTTCTGATATGCCACATAGAAGATGATATAAGGACAATTTTTTCCTTTATTTAAATATTTGATAAATCTGTCGCAATACGGCATAGCTCTAAGGAGACCAAATCCGTTGAGAAACGTTTTGAGTCGAATTATTTTGGAAAATATGCCACACATGGAGAAATAAGTTAAACTGTTTAGATATATCACAAAATATTGATGCATCATAAAAAGTACATTTCAGTTCCGAAATGCTACCAGTGGTTGCACTTGACGAATTCTATGTTTCAGAACTTTTGGTTGCTGTAAAGTAGAATTTCTGACGTGTGCTTCCTAGAGCTGTTATATTCTTAAAACCGAACTATCTTCGAACCAGCAATAGTTTCTTTCTACAATGTAAGTCCTTTAAGCCTCCTTTTTTTCGGCAAAAGGAATAAATTTCTGCTTTAACCGTAGGCCGACCTTTAAATATTTCGACCCGTATATATTTTGTATGGAATTTTAATCAAAAATATTGTTTTAATGATAAAATGTTAATTGATTACATTCATAGATTGCATTAGTTACATACATTATTTGATAGAAACAATAAAAATAAAATATAGGTAATATTACTTAATAAACTCTTCAGAGTCCTTAAAAATATTTGTCACACACATTTCGGTTGTGTGTTCCTTTGCAAACATTTTTGTTACAAATACTAGCAAGAGTTTGACTTGTTGCGTATGGAAAAAGTTCGAATATGTTCGATCTGCTCGTTGCACAGCCTTAGTAAACACTGAATTGCATTTTTTAAGTCGCTAGACAATACAAAAAAATATTCCTATACATGAAAAAACACGTACGGGTAGAAAACGACCCGAAAGTCGCAAAAAGTCCCAAAGTCGAAAAAAACTTAGGGACAACTATCAATAAACTCTGACGCTACATGTTTTCATTCATAACATACCTACTGATCAAGTAACGAAACACAGACCCACACAGCTGATAATTTTCTGTATTTGATATGAAAAAAAAATTTGGTCGAAAACGACCCTAACATCGGTCTACGGTTAAAAACTGAGCACTACATTGTTGTTTGTTACTCAAACTCTATGATCAATCTAAAATTCTACAGAAAAAGATATAGCGTAAGGTAACGAAAAGAAAAAGAGATATTTTTTTGGATGTTACCCTTGTTCACTCAGATGCTGTGGAACAGCTTCAAAAAAGTTATGAAGGTAAGATTTTACTAACGCCTCATCGACTAAAAGTACAACCGGCCTCCATGGATGCCGTCGATCAAAATTTTAACACAAAGAAGAAAGAGCACTGAATCGCATTGTAATGGAAACTGCGACATTTTGCAATCCATTAACTTGCCACATTAGAAACAAATAAATAAAATAAAATCTTTGTGAACTAAGAAAACGCCTAAATCAGAAAAAAGTGATGACCAGAAGTTAAAAAAATTTGAATTTTTCGGATTTTTTTAAATAGTTTTTTTAACTTGTTTTGTTGAGAAAATATTTATTTATTTATTTAATATAAGTAATAAATTACAAATACTAAAAAGGAAGAGAAAATAAGTTTTTTGACTTTATATAGGAAATTTTATTCTCTACAAAAAACCACTGAACATGTACCTATTAAAAATGGTTAGTTTTAAGTTATAGTTAAAAAGCTTAAAACTTGACAAATTTACAACGTTCTCAAAGCATCGTACCAGCCTTTGGAAAAGTGTGTGAGAAAATTATGTTTGATCAAATATCTGATTATCTACAAAAATATTCACTTTTATCGCCCTTTCATTCGGGTTTCCGAATTGGTCAAAGCTGTCAAACTGCAGTAATGAAAATAACTGACGATATTTGCATTCAATTTGACCAGGATCACTTAACACTTCTTTGCCTACTAGACTTTTCTAAAGCTTTCGACTGAATCTACATCTTCACGTAAATAAATCTCTCAAGGAGTCCCTCAGGGCACGTTACTTAGCCCACTGTTGTTCTCTGTATACTTAAATGTTATATTCTGAGTTTGTTAATTCTGTACTGTTCATGCCTATGTGGATCCAGTTGTACCTCTAGCAACCAATAGATCTTGTTAAGGACCTAACCCTATAGGATTAATGCTGATCTTCAAGCTATTAATAAATGGGCTGCTGATAAATTTTTGTGTTAACCCTTGCAAATCGAAAGTGCTTCTGATTGCCAAGAGTGAAAAGAGCCGAGTAGGTATACCTCCTTCTCACTGATTTTACTCCGACAAAAATTAAACGTGAACTGGTGATTCAATTAATTGTACACCATATCTCATTCTGCCATGCTGATTATAAATAGTAAACTAGAATAGCAATCGCAGCACAAGCTTGCTAATGCTGCTAGGTATGTCTACATATGTCATCCGGCATTTTGATCACATCTCTGAAACAAGTAGAGGTATTCTTGGACTTAATCTGATTAAGTATTTTGACATTCGAAACGTTATTTTTTTGCATAAGATCATTACAACATGAACCCCTGAGTACTTGTTTGAAAAGCTACAGTTTTGCCAGTCCTCAAGATCTTTCCAAATTATTATACCTCGATGCAACTATCTAAATTCAAGTCGATTCTTTTTTATAAGCACCAGTATGGAGATTGACTTTGGCAAGGCAACTCATGTAGGTTAGATTAACCAAAATACATTACTATCTTTCGTGTACAGCCCATCCTGTAATCTTATACACTCGACTTTTCTACAGGCGGCTCTTGGGCCATAACGATTACTGATTTAAAGAACGACAGTCGTCACACTGTAAAATTTCAAAAAGTCTGCAATGCCGCTATTGGCCGCCATTTGGACCATATCATTTTCCATATTTAATGCACTATAATTTTCATAAAAAAATATGTATATCGAAATGTAATGCGTCACCCAATAAATTTTTTTTTTTCTTTTTTCCACTTTTATGGAAATTTATTATTGAAAAAAAAAAAAAAAAACTCTCATCTGCCTAACTATACGCCTTAATCATGTAGCAATCAATCCTATATTTATGCACCTTTTTTACAATTTTTACACATTTTGCACGTTAAATCAATTTCGAGGTGCCTGCATCCGCGATGCTCCTTCACTTCCATCTCATGCACTTCGAGTGTAGGTACAACAAACGTCCATATGCCATTAAAATTAATTGCTTCACTCAATCATTCGATTTTGTTGTCATTTGTGACATTTTTATGGACTGTGTATCATGCATTTTATGACTGCGATCCTAGTTCGAACTTGACTGGCTACCAAAATAAAGTTCCAGAATAAATAAACTGACTTTAATGGGTTGCATTCGTTTTCATATTAAGTGGATTTTTATGGTTAATTTATCAAAATTAATACTTTCGAAAAGGCATAAAATTTTGTGATTATTTTAATTATTCATATTCCTTGGAATCATAATAAAGTAGATGTGATTGTTTAGTAATCAAGTGTAGTACAAATAAGTAGTACCTACGAGTTCCTTAGCTAAATTTTGCAGCACTTCTCTTCTATGGCATGTGTTATCACATTTCTTTGCTATTTAGTTTACGAACCTGCAATAAAAGCAATGGAAACTTTTCATCATTTACGTTTCACTTAAAATTTAAAATGAAACTTTCTTCCCATAATTTCTGTCATCTTTCTTGGAGGGAGGCATTTACTTACTACATCGCATTGACACATCAAAAATTTTCAATTACATACAACATTATGGAGATCCACAAGTTGTCTGTAGCAATATTGGCCTGGCCCACATGTGCGCTAGCCAGTAGAGAACATAACTGAAATTATTATTTATATGCGAGGCGAAATTCATGTTCGACACATGTCTCCAAGGATTAACACAACTGACCACAAAATCGTCATCATCATCATCATCACAGAGAAGTCCAACAGCCGTAGCACCAAGAAACAAACAAAATAACGTAAAGAAGAAATACGTTGTTGCTAGGGTGTCTCTAAAAAACCGTTAGGTTAAATCAATTAAGGGGAGGAATGAAAATTATTCATAAATTACACTAGTTTACAAAATGATTTTTTGTATGTACCTTTGATGAGAGGTTACATTTCTAATGTAATTTTTCCCACTGAATTCAATAACGAAAATTAAGCTTTTGTTTTTACGGTTTTGTTTTTGAGATATTGTTGTTTTTTCGACATCTTAACACTTTAAAATTCAGATCTCGAGCTAGAAATATCAACTTTGATTTGATTCTTGATACAAACATTAAGATATTAAAATGAAAAACAAACGTATATGATTAGATTTTTTATTGGATAAGCGTTTCAAAAGATAACGATAAAAATAAAGCCAAATTTAAAAAAAAATCTAATTCTACAGTTGATTCTGTGACCACGAGAAATTGGGGTTTTAGACCTAGTTCCTAGTCTTTTTTATTTTTCAAGTTCAAAAACTTGAGCTGGGAGTGATGGATACAATCACCAAATTGCTTACACAACTAAGCGTTCCAATTGCTGCTATTTCTATCTGAAACAAAACTATTACTTCCTACTTACTATATGCTTCTCGGAAATTTTATATTGACCTTCTAAAACCTTCTTTGTGCTCATTTGAATTCCGACACATAGCAGTAAAACGAAAAAAGCAGTGCCATCGAACTTCTTTCGATTTAGATAGGCTTATCCACAAATCTACCCCAGCTGAATTGCGGACTAGATTGTCCAGTTATTGCGGAATATAGCCTGTGTAGGAAAGCGATTCCGTCCCAGAAAATAACACTTGGCTTGTTTTACTGTTGTTCATTAAACATAGCAGTTCAGCATTCACCATTAGGGGCCGTCCATTAATTACGTGAGCTAAAATAGGTGGTGAGGGCTCCGGCAAAATCTCACCAAGGGGGGGAAGGGGTCAAGGAAAACCTCACGTCAACTTTTTAATGCATAGAATTTACATTAAAAATTATAATTTAAATCTCACGGAAGGGGGGGAGGTGTCTCGCCAGATCACACCAAATCTCACCAAGGGGAGGGGGGGGTCCGAATTTTCAAAAAACACCTCACGTAAGTAATGGACGTCCCCTTACCTCACAAAGAAATGTTGAAAACTAGGTTGTCAAAAGTTAGGAATCGTGTTGATAGATTCGAACATCTTACCAAAGTGCAAAAGATAACAATAGTAGTTAAGGCCACCCGGTGGTCTAGCACCCGTAAATTTAAGCCATTTTCAAAAATTTTTTAAAGGTGAAGATAATGAACAGCGATAATTAAACTTTGTAGGTATATTATATCGCTCAAGGTGCATACAACAAGATTTTTATAATAATCAAAAGGCAATATTAACTATATCAAAATTGGCGCTGAAGATGACCCCTTCAAAAAAAAGGTACCTGTGCGGCGGGTAAAATATTAGCTCTGTCACTTATCTGAAAAATAAAAAGTAAAAAAATTATTAATCTATATGAGTGTAGCTATGGCCCCAGCCTCCAAAACTGAAAAAAATAAGTTTTTGACAAAATGGCGAGTTCTTGAAATTCAAATATCGAAAACAGACCATTTTTCCGTAGTTTTTTTAGGTAAAAATTAAGAAGTTATTAATTTCAAAAATTTTTGGAGGCTCCGGCTATAGCCACTGAAGTTCTGAAATACATATACAAATTTGAGAGGAATCGGATGAATTGTAGATGGCGATCAGAAAAACGTAGCTTCGAGTTAAATGAGTTTAAAGTTTTAAGTATGTTTATTATCGGACGCGGGCCAACCGTTCGCTACCTGCTATAAACGCTGTAAAACCTAAAATACTGTCAATATCTTTACAAAAATTTAACAGTATATACTCAAAAGATTGTACTTTCGAAATATTAAAAAAAAAATCGATTTGTCTAAAGATCTAGACCACCGGGTGGTCTTAACGTTGACTCTTCTGTTAATAAAGGGTGATTCAATACGAGGTCCATTTTCCAACTGTGTTGTTTTGACAGCTGTCATGTGTCAAATGGCTTATCTATATGACGTTTGTGTTCAGTATTCAATACGACTCAAACATGAATAGACTTACTCCTAAAAAACGTTTATTAGTTGTGAAAACTTACTACCAAAATCAGTCATCAGTTAGAGAATGTTCTTCAACATAATTTTGGTCGTTATGAGCGTCCAACTGATTCGTAACAATATCACCAAACTTCAAACCAAATTTTACATAATTCAACCAGAGTACATACAGCCCGTAATTTTGAGAATATCAATGGTGCTCGCTACAGAGCAATGATTAGTGAATTTTTGTTGCCAAAAATTCAGGATATTGAATCTTCTGGTTTCAACAGGATGGCGCAACATGCCGTACAGTGAAGAAACAATCGATTTATTGGGGGAATCGTTCGATGAAAACATCATCTCAAGAAATGATCTTGTTAACTGGCCACCAAGATCATGTGATTTGACGCCATTGGATTATTTTCTTTGGGGATATGTTAAATCACTTGTATATGGTATGTCAACAAATCCAAAACTATTGACGCTTTGGAAACAACATAACTCGTGTTATTCAAGGAATACCGGCCGATATGCTCGAAAGAGTTGTCGAAAATTAGACTCACAGAATGGACCATTTAAGAACTAGTCGTGGGCAACATTTGAACGAAATAATTTTTAAACATTGAGTTGTAGGCACCGAACTATCATTCCAAAGGTTTGCATCACTACATTGGTTATTATGTATTTTATTTAGCAAACAAAGTAGGAAGCTCTTATTGGATCACCCTTTATTTATAATTTTTTCTGGCTTCATATAGAATGTTTATACCTCTGCCTTGCTTAAAGTCTTTTAAATTGGCTTTTTTTTGATACTTGACAAATGATCGAGTAATAAAGTCCACAGAAAAAGTTCCCTATAGCCCAATTTGTTTTTATGAATAACGAGGGCCTCTAGGCATCGGCTTGAGTCAAGCGCGAAAGATCACTGGAGCCCAGAGAAAGAGCAGAAAAAGGTGTGCACGTATACAGAATCGTCAAAACATGTTTACCGTTGCTTGTGGTAGTGTGCGCCACTGCTTTAGATCGATGGATATGGGCTTTACTGACTGAATTCGTAGAATGCTAAGTGTCTGGGGAATAAACTTTCATCGTAATCTTCGTTAACGAATTTGTGGTTCATGAGCGAATAGAAATATAAGTTTTTCTGGTCGTCATCGAGGTAACAGTGCGGTTTTCTCATAAATTTTGTGGATATAATTATTTGGAACAAATCACTCATCAACCTAATGCTGTCAATGTTATTTATTTACTTAAATTCATTTTAATGAGCCACCCTAGCACGAACAACTAAACATTCAAAATAAAGTAAGGATAAGCAACACGAGATCAAAGCAGCGAAAAAGTAGCTAAAGTGTAGCAAAGCAAAGTTTTTTAGATTTTTATATAAAATGTAAAAAGATAAAATAAGCAGGAAAGAATCCAAAATATAAAAGAAAAAATGTGAGAAAAAAATTGACAACATAAATAAAAAATTTCCCAAGACACAAACCAACAAAATGCAGCAAAAAAGCAGCATTGAGTGAGTGAAAGGACAACACAGGACGAAACAGTGCTTGAAGACTAAGGCGACTCAAAGATGGAAAGACGGCGAACGTGCTGTAGCTGTAGCTATAGCGCATGGATGGCATGTTGGACAAGTCCAAAAAGCAAAGTTATGTGTGAAGTGTGGTGGAGCTGTCAAAAGTCACTATAAACTTGTGACGTGTCTCTCTCGTAGTTTTTCCTCTTATCAAAAAAAGAAAATAAAAATAAAAATTCGAAAACAAAAAAACTTTTAAATTTATTTTCACTTTGTTTTCACTCTTATGAATGTGTGGGACACAACACTCACCCATCTACGACCTCCACCACCAGCACCGATGCAGTAGATTTATTTTATTATTTTTGATACTTTTAAGTAATTTTTTAATAACGGTAAAATATAAAATGAATGACATTTGACTGAGCATATGTGTGTGTGTGTGTGCCTGGGAAATGCTTAAGTGAAAAACGTCATTCTCATGTCAGCCAGTCAACAATGTGTATGAAGTTGTGAATTGTTTGACCCGTTGGATACTGCTTGCCACCCGTTCCATCGTTGAAAGTTGTATCCCACATGTGCAGCATCTTTCTCTCTTCCGCTCTTTCAGTTCTTCATGCTTTCACGTTTACATGTCAAAATAATAGTCCAAGTGCCGAGCTGCCAACTTGGGAGAGTGAGGTTATGTCTCTGCGGTTTTCACTAAACACTGACCAAGTCTGAAAAAAAAGAAACTTAAAAAAAAGGATTTTTTATATATTTTATATAGAGTTAAAAATCATCAAAGGATATTTTATTTAATGCAGGCAAGGAGAACGACGACTAGCGGACTAAGTCTCAAAATATGACAGTTCACAGTTGACATATTTCACAAAAGTAGATGGCAAGAATAAGACTACGAAAGGAAAGGGTTGAGTATATCCTGGCAAAAGGATATTTTGATATTATTGTGCAAAGTGGGCTTTGTTTTCGTGGTTTTGTTCATTTGGCAAATAATGAAGTTGATGATGGAACTCAATGAACAATAAATGAATCGTCAAAGATGTTGTACAATGGATGACAGTTTTCGTTTAAACCTAAACTAAATAAAAGCTTAAAGGCATACTGAACATTATTTAAAGGTTTTTATTGTGGATCAAAACCCAAGCAACTGTTATTTTTATAGCTATTCAAAACCGGACGAGAATTTAAATATTTATAATGCATAGCTATCTGTTGTCAGTGAATACTTACTTATTTATGTCGGAACCACTGATTGAACTAATGCATCCGTCTATTTTCTTTGATTCCACCTGTTTGCAGTTAGCTTAATTGAATGCTGTATCGTTAGCAATGATCGGATATCTCAAGTTTCCAGTACTTTATTCGAATCTGGCGTTTGTGAGCCACCTGGATTTCCAATCACCTCCACATGTTGTCGAACTTGAAAGATTTTGTTAGAAAAAACTGCAGGATTTAATTTCCGTTCGAAAATTGTCTCCTTGTCTATCAAGTCGAACCTTACGCCATAGAAACCACTGCTATATATGTCGCTAACTAAAGGGAATATTTCCTTAAAAGACGACACTCAAACCGCTCCATTCTTAGGAGATTAAATCAATACATATTGGCAAATTGCAGTGGCGTACCGTGCATTTTTCGTGCCCAGAGAGAAGAGATAAAAAGGTCATCGCTTTTCACATCCCAAAAACCCTACCAAAATAAGATAAATTCCATCAAATAACAAAGGCCACCTTGCACATTCCACCTTACTATTTCAAATTTAGTTTACAATTTTATAAAATTTCTTAGTTATACTCAATCAAAATTTCAATTTCATATAACAAGGACCATTTTCGCCCCCCCCCCCTCCCCTAGATCCGCCTTTGACTAATTCTTGAACTAACTGTCTTAATGCAGTTGGCAGGAAAAGTTTTTGCATACCTCTTATGGGACCAGAATAATTTTCTTGGACTTGGAGTAAACCTTATTCATCGCTCTCTGGAATAATGGTCCAAGCATAATAAAGGCCAAAAAGACCCATCAATCCTTTCAAAAAACAAAATTCCGGGCCGGGCCAAGGCACCTGATCAGAATATATCCATGTTATTTTCAGTGCTGAGTCCGAATCCGGGTTCAGAATCACCGATTTATCTAAGGTTTTGTACATAACCTCAAAAAAAAAAAATGGCTAAAAATTGCCAAAAAATAAGCAAACTGAGATATATTGTAAAAATTTCAAAGGTCTCCATATTCGCAACTATTTTGATGCGCTGAAATCACCGGATTTGATGATGAGATATTGCTCTTATTAGCCAAATCAACGCTTTCACCTCCAATTTCCCCCATTTCAGAAATGATGGAGGAAATGATGGGAAATAGTTACAAGTGATCTATATAATAAAGAAATTTGTGTTGATCTTATTGCAAATGGTGATATGAACGCTGATGTAGAAAATGACGAAGAAATCAAAAATTAAAATAGCACAAGCAGTGAGGATGAGACTTGTTTCGTGATTTAGTATAACCCAAAGATGAAACCGAATATATGTATAATAAAAACAAAAGTTCATTCCAAACAAATTAGAATCCTCATATTAGCGCGACTGAGAGAATTTCAGGAATTATTTAAGCAATCGAGAATAGTACATTGCCATATTAACGGACTTATGAATGAATTGAAACCGGGTTGTTATAAAATCGAACAAACAAGATTATTGATAGATTGCTCAAAAAAAAGTACAGTCTTACTGCATAATAATAAAGAATATGCAACGGTTCCTGTAGCGTACCCTCCCGCAGTCACGAGCTGTGAAACGTGCAATCATTCGTCCCGGCGTGCAGTTGCTGATTTCTATGCGCTGGTTCGTTTGAAAAATGAATATGCAAGAGACCCAGTCGGAATCAAACGTGCAAAAACAAAACAAATGTGCGCAAATGAGTTGAGCAATGCCAGTTGTGAAAATTTCAGGTCAAAGACATTATTTCTGCGAAAGGCAATTTTTATATTGGAAAAAATTAAATATTCAGAACATAAGTGGCAAATTTGTGGGAATCTCAAAATATTAACCATTTTACTCGGACAACAATCTGGTTTTACGAAGTGACCATGCTTTTTGTGCCAATGATTTAGCGGAGACCGTTCGAACCACTCAATAAAAGAAAGGAACGACCTGCGATAGTGTCATTCCACCCACACGGAAAAAACACCAACTCAAATTTTATTAAAAATTAATAGGAGATTATAAAAATTAAAATCTGAAAACAAATATTACTCTTTTATAGCAATAAATAGAAAATCCTTATTAAAGATTCTATTCTAGTTTGTAAATATTTTCATTTTACATTTTTTAATAAGTGCATATTAAAAATTATTTTCTTCATTTTAATTATCACCTAAAAACTTTGAAATTTTACAAAGAATTTATTAAATTTTAATAAATTGCCACATTAGAATTTTTATATATTTCTTATTGTAATATATGATTCCCGCTTTATAATTTTTAAAAAGTAGTTATAGAAAAATTATTTCAAGATTATTAATTTTTATTATATTGAATTTTATTTCTCTTTTGTGTTTAATTTGTACTCTGTTTGAGTTCTCAACATGTTCATGCAAAAAAATAAATATATAAGGCTTGCCAAACTCTTACTAATTGGCTTTGAAGTAATGTGTTGAACAGAATTAGGACGGGGTCGGGAAAGCGGCAACGGAAACTCGCTGGCCGTCCCAATTTTGTTCAACACACTAAAAATTTTAAAAATAAATTTCAGTTATTATTATTTCATCATAAAAACTTTATAATGTACTTTTTAAAAAATAGTTCAGTCCTTTTAAAATATAATAAATTATTTCAGAAATTTTAATATCTACTTTGTAAAAATTAAAAACTTGTATTTGAAAAATTAATGCCTGTTTGATGCAATTTTTATATTACGCTTAGTAATTTTTAATAGACACTCGAACCGTTTCTAAATTACTAAATTACCTTCTATTTTTTCTTAAATTTTGATTAATATTTACAATAATTTCGAGTTTCGTTTTTTCCGTGCAGAGACAAAGAATGTAATACGCGATTCTTCTCTTCACTCTACACATAAAATTAAGCCCTGTAAAACAATTTGTCGAATCTTTAAATAACGATGGTGATTGTTTGAAGCATATAGAATAAATGTGGAAGAGGGAATTTTTAACGGACCCGATATCAGGAAAATGCTGAGAAATCCAATTTTCACCACAAAAATGAATCTTGTGCTTTTTTAGAAATTTGGTGGTTTTTGGGAAATAAGAAGATTACCGATTACAAAGAAATAGTAGCAGAAATGGTGAAGAATTTGGATAAGTTAAGCTGCCTGATAAATATGCTACGACTTCAGGAAACTCTCTTCTACCCTTTCTTATGTCGATGGGTGTCTACTATAGCTCACTAAGGGCCAGTTTCTCAATTCAGTTAAACGTTATCCTGAAATTCGTTCAACTATAGAATGAGTTTTCCATGCGAAAACTCAGTACACTGTATTTTGGTATGGTACCACCATAAATCGAAAAAAAAGCTGACCGTCACTGCATAAAATTGAAAGTGAATTGAAGTTACTTTATTTCAGTTTTTATTTTTCAAATTAAAACAAGTAGTGTCACATCGAGTGTGGCTTCATTACAAAATTCTTCAAGTAAATTAAACTCTTGCAGGTCCTGCTTCATTTGCATTGATGGTTCGTGGTGTAAAAGGCAAAAAACTATTCAGCCAATTCGTTACACAGCCCGATTCGCATTTGGTACTCAATCTTTAAATAAAAAGCAATCAATTGTTATAGTATTTCTTAACAAAAATGAATAAATGGTTCATCCTATCTCCAATAGTTTTTGAGATATTTCGTTTCAAAAAAAACAAAGTGTGCGTTTATTAAAAGTATGACCGATGTACATTATAAAATTTTAAATGCTTTTTTTAATTTTATAGCCACACTCGACACTTTAACTATGGCATTTCGCTAACATTCTTCATGTTTTCGTATTCTAAATAAATGTACTCTCGATTTATTTCCTCTGTCAAAGATAATTTTAATACCTTTGCATTTTTTACAACTTTCATGCACCGCTGCTTTCCACGTTAGTCCCGTTGTAAATGCCGTCGAAACCCCCAAAAGTATGTCTACTGCATAACAACAAACGCTTGTATATTTAAAATAATCGCAACGCTATAACAATAATTTTGAAAAATACTCATAAATCCATCGAGTCGTCATAACTTTTATTTTTATTGCCCCCAACGTTGTGTAGTATACCTCAGACATACATACATACCATACCATACTTACATAAAGTAAAACGGCGACGTCACGTCATTCGCGCGCCCTGTCTGTCACAAATAAATTTGCAAGCTTGCATTTCGATATCACAGTCAACAGCGGTAAGCAGGGAGACAGGGTTGATGACAATATCGCTACGGCGGAGTCTTGTGACAAAATGTGGGTATTAACCAGGGATGTCTTGAAGCATCTTCGTTTTCCAACATGATATTCAGTTTATTTAAAATGTTCAAAATCGTAGATATCGTGAATCTAATTCGTTAATGTGTTTTGAATGTAAGAGGTATTAGTAGATACAATTAACTGGTTTTAGTTAGCTTTAGTGCAAAAAGTTCTTTCCGTACTCGATAAACATGTAAATGAAAAAATCGTAAGTGCTAATTTTGAGTAATTCAGAATCAAATTTTTTATTTAGAATATTGTACATGGTTTGCGAGATATGATGTTATAAAAATGAAAGCCAAAGCCGGTACCAATTAGTCTTTATAAACTTTTTTCCTAGCCATTTCCTAGCTATTGGTTTGGGTTACATATATACAGCATGGGCTATAGGCGTGTCCTTGAACCAATTTCACCTACTTTTAATTCATTGTTAGAATGTGTAGCCTGCGTTCCAAATTTCATTCAATTAGCTTGATTGGTTTTACCGTAAACGTGATTTTCACAGATAAGCAGATGGACAACCAGACACATAGACAGATAGAAAGACACACATACAAATAGACTCTAAAGTCAAAATGACTCGAATGTTAAACATTTTAATATTACGGTTCGCGAATCGACTAATAGCCCGAGAGCCGGCTACAGAAAAGTCGAGTGAATAAGATTACAGAATGGGATGTACAGGATATATAGTAATGTACTTCGGTGAAACTAACCCACCAGGATTGCCTTGCCAAAGCCTGTCCCGATGGCAAAAAAAAATCGACCTTTCGCTGACTTTTTTTTTAATAGAAAGTGTATGAGATTACAGCCTGAAAAATATGACCTGTCCTAAGCTAGGGTTGGCACCTGTTTTTTAGGCCAATTTTTTTTTAATAAAAAACGTATAAGATGACAGCTTGAAATGCATGCCTGAAATATGTCAAATGGTAGAGCTCGATTAGCATTACACAAGAACTTCTTTGTTAACACATATCTGGAAAAATTATTCTTTCATATTTTTCCTGAACGAGCTCCGCCTCCGCATTTTTGAATATTGCTCTCCACAACATCGTTTTCGTCTTCAAAAAATATTAGTACGAGAGGTAGCAACATCGCCAAAACAAGAATTTCAGAAATTCTATTTTTTAGAATCCCTCTATTTCATTATTTCGATAGGCTTAGGGACAGTCTGGCTAGCAGGACAAAATCAATATTGCCAGACATTTTGGTCGTTGCTTACACCGTGCCAGACACTATTTTGTAACTAAAAAAAACGATATTTTTAAGGAATTTCAGTATGGCTGACATTTTAATATGATGTAGTTCAACTATCAAGATATATAATTAATTTGCGAGACAAATTTTCGGTTGTTTATTAGGAGCCAGACCGAGTTAATTCTGGGAAAGCTATGTGATAATTTTTAAAAACAAATTATTTAAAATACAGAACATACATTTTTTTTTGTTATATTTGCATACAAAGGCCTGCAAGAAAATTTGTTTATCAAATGAGTTCAAATCCTTTCAAAAGTGGTTTTGAAATTACTAAAAACCAATATATGTAAAAATATCAGGAACTTGTTGGCCTTTCGAAAAAAATTTAAAATTTTATTTTCTATATTTCGAGTAAAAACTTAAAAATTGACGATAATGCAAATTTTGGGATTTTTTTATTTTTTTATTTTAATTTTTTTTCAATTTGCAAAATAGAGAAAACAAATCTATCGAAACCAAAATAGGACCACTTACGTTTGAAGATTTATTCGTTTTAAGAAATTTCCGATAAAAACGTAAAATAACCTTTTTTTTAAGGAATGGTATTTTCCATATATACCCAACTCAAAAAAGTAATTAGCGGTATCCCTTATTAAAAGCTGCACTCCACCTGCTGAAGCTCCATGAAAGTTTTGCTGAAAAAAAAAATTATTGCAGTATAACGCAACAACAACTACAATAAAAATGCAAGGGCTGGAAAATTGTTGCCCCTTCGTGTTGTTGTTGTAGTTGGATTGAATTGGATCATAAATTAAGTTCTCATAACGGTAATGTCGCTTAAGTAATAAAATTTTACACTGACATTTGACAATCGATGTGAGTAAAAGCGATTCGTCGCGTCGCATCCAGGCGACGATTGGACGCATCGGTGACATGAACGTTAAATGTCAAAAAGTGTTTGTTATATGCGGGGTGCGAGAAAAAAAAAGTTTAACTGGGCTGAATGCTCAATACAGTAAATTCGCATTGCACTTGTTATTGTGAATAACGGTAATTGCATGCTGAATTTGGGATGAAGAATAAAGTAGTCAAGTGAAAATAAAAAGTGGCAAATTACCAGACTTGCCAAAACCTTCAAATTTTTTTACTTGGTTTTGGTCAGTATGAAAACTTTACGGCCGCGCTGTTAACTGTCATTTTTTGACAGTTAATACAAATTTTATTGTAACAATATAAATATTTTTTAATAGAACAATACTTTTTTTTTTGGATTGATTATTTATTTGCAATCTATCTTAAGTTAGACATTCAGCAAATGATATAACTACCTTAGTTTAATATAACAGGCGTAGATAAACTTCAATAAGCAAACCTACATATTCATATACATATATGTACATAATTAACCAAAAAAAAAAGATTTCAGAACAATATGACATTTACAAAATACATAGTTGGGAATGTTATTCATCTTTTTAGGTGAAAGTTGAAATTGACCAATCTGCTTAAATATTTCGCTTAATCCTACTGCATCCAAAGTCTTTCTAATGAGCTAAGCAAAAATTAATATATTTTTTTCATTATCTAACGACTAGCGAAACATCCAAGTCATGTTGACACCTTACGCAAATTTACAACCGTATTATATGAATATTATTTCCCCTCTACATCTGCCTATCAAAACGATAAAACTGCTAACATACCCACAACAGTTGTGTTGTATTTTTGACGGAAATGTGTCATAAATTGTATTGAGTGTTGCAATAAAGTGCTATTAAATGCACAGTGTCATGCATAAATATGGAGGGGTGAGGGGAACAACCACAAGACCTAAAAAGTACTTAGTTGCTCAGTATGTAAGTATGTTCAAAATATATCGCCAGTAATAAACTTCGTCGCAAAATTGTTGTCATAAACTGTTGGACTTCATACGCGAACACGGAGTGACAATTTGTAGTTATGAGTGACTGAACGATTGAATGAGTGAATTATTATTGCACAACCAAGACACTACTGCAATGTGAAATGCCTTGATAATTTAAAGTATTTTATAGCAATCAAGTAATGAGCTGTTCGGAGAGTTCGCAACTGGCTGACATTTGTCATGTTAAATAGCTTGAAAGTCCCCAAGTTAGGTGTTTTAAATCTGCTGTATAATGAATGCTCATTCTGGTAATATTTAACGATCTGAATATCAAAATATTACTGATCAAAAGTTACAACATTCAGTGTGTTGTCATCTATTCCTGAAACAGAATTTTACTAAGACGGTTTTCACATAAGACATTCAAGGTTAAACGTTTCCTTGTGCTCTTCACAAAATATGACATAAGAAAAAAATGTAATGGAGGTTGGAACTCAGTCTCAATATCTAACGTTTACAACTGTTTTATGGAAAGCGCATTTTCACTTTTTGACTTTGAGAATATTTTTTGGTCGTGCATTAGGCCCAGTGACACCTGAACAACTGGAATAGTTATTGAATGTATGGAGAAAAAAGGAAAGTTTAGGTGTAACCTACCAAGTAGAATGAGTAAGTATACGTCCTTGTGCGCTGATTGGTGCTAAATTGAATTTTCTTACACAAAATTAATTTCCTAGTTCAATACTTATCAGATTTAGCTACGCGAGTGGATCAATAAGTACGTGCCGTTTTGAATGAAACACATTTTTTTTTTAGGAAAAAAAATTTATATTTTTCAACAAAGTTTACTTTTTGCTCAATACATTTGGTCCAACGTTTCTTAAATTTTTTATTCCTTCCAAAATATAGGATTTCTCGAGGTCGTGGTCGAGGTTTGAGCAATAATTTCATCGTTGGAGCTAAGTCTCCTTCCAACGAGAATTTTTTTTGGGTTGGAAATTGGAAGTAATCACTGAGGGCTAAATCCGAAGAATATTGCGGATAGCTCCCATAGCCAAACTGATAATTTAAAATGGAAACCATAGTACTTAGTATATGAAATGCCTATGGCATCAATAATCTCTCGCACTTTCACTCTCTGCCCGAGCAACACCATGGCATGAATTTTTTCGACATTTTCGGGTATATTGATCACAATTGGACGTCCAGAACGTCCATAGTACTTATCAAGCTTTTTCTTGGTTTGAGTGATGGTTTTTTTCGCAAACAATAATGTTTTATGAGCAATCGAAATTCACGTTTTCCATTTTTACAAAAATCCACGAGGTTGTATGCTTTGAACACCTGCTAAGCGTCGAGTTTATTTGACAGTAGTCTATTAACAGATGTCACTTGACAAGAGCAGTGTTGCCATTCATGTAAGTTTGAAAAGTCACGGAGTTATTGATCCGCTCTCGTAGCTAAAACGTGTTACTATAAACTACTTTAAGTGATCGCTGAACTGAGGGGATGTCCCTCTCTCTTTTCTTGCTATTCTACATCGCAATGTCTGTCATGTTCCTGAGGTATCTCCTAACATGGGGAAAAAGTCTCGCGTAAGGCAAATTTTTAAGATCTAAGAGTGCTTTTGTTAAAATATGTTGACATTAATGCGGGAGCAAACGTTAAATTATTCATAGCTTTTGATAAAAGATGTTAACATTAATGCTGGAGGACAACTTAATTTATCCATAGCCTGTAGAGCAAGCTTGTTAAACATTTAGAACTTATTTTTTCTATCTTATTGGTCATACATTTCGGTGATATGCTTAGAACTTACAATATGTTTAAGTGTCTCCGATGTGAAACACAAAACAGCAGAATCTCACTAACTTGATATTAGAGTGCAGCTCTCAGTAAAGACCAAACATATTTATTTGATATGTTCCAAGGAATGGGTCCCAATCCAAGCATCCTGGTTGTATCCGCTCCATAGGCAGTTAGTAAGTTTAAGGCCTATGGTGACCTACATGTTTACATTTTATAACTCAATGTGGTTTTCGACTCGCCTATAAAATACCATCAACATAGGTATATAGCTCACAGTGTCTTCTATGTTTGACTGAAAGCATCCTACTCTAGATTAGACGTATACGTAAAAACGATAATAAGAAAATATTTAAGTCCCGATATAAGTGTCTGCAACATCAAACAACTAATCCAGGTCTTCATCCAGAATATTCTGGCTGAACGTCATACGGAAGGGAGATCTTTGGAGAATGACAAGCGAAGAACCTGTTCTAAAACAAATAAGAAGAAGAAAGTGAAAGTGCATCGGCCACACCCTCAGAAAGTCATCTGAAAACAACACCAGAATGTCCTTAGATTGGAACCCTCAAGGAAGCAGAGGTCGCAGACGCCCAAAAAAAACACGGGGGGGGGGCGGACAGTTATCCGTGAATTGGGTAGTTGTAACCTAACTTGGGAAAATGTCAAAGTTGCAGCAATGAATCGTATTAGATGGAAATGTCATGTTGCAGCCCTATGCTCTCAAGTGGAGTAGAAAGGAAACAAAAAACAAATAAGTTTCTGTAGGTAGCATCTGATGTTGCGTTCCGCAGGCAAGGGCCAATAAGTACTGAGACAGAAATGACTTGCGAATGATTCTTCTGTGCCACACAATGGCAGTGGACTGGAGCCCTCTGTTAGGAGCAAGACTTGATTCTACACAAACACTTTCAACTTTAGACATTGAAGATCAATTTGTGAGCACTCTGACCGACAGTTAGACCTGTGAGTACTCCTCGATTACTGTGGATTTGGTTGGATAAATGAGTGCGGTACCCTGTATTATAAAACAAGTAAACATTGCGCTGCACAATCTTCACTGCGGTAAAAATTCCCTCGGCAGTTGCGTAGAATAGGAATATTGGAAGTTGTCTCAAATGTTTAATGTGAAATGCTATTTAATGAACATATTGCATTTGACATTTAAGCTCAGCAATCAAAACTTTCAAAGTGTCTAACACTTCCAAACTGTCCATCTTACAATTTACATTAAGGAAAAACCGGAAAGCACTTTCAATTTAAACTTAATCTCTTTAAGCCAAAAGGTAGAAAATATTTAACCTTCAGGCAGCCGCATTCGTAAATCTATCTAAGCAGCAGTAGTTGCAACAACAACAATAGAGAAACCGTGTAAAAGGATTTAACTTAAAGCAACAACAATACATACAAGCCAAATCACAACAACACATCACAACTCAAACGACAAATCCAAAACAGATACTCAAATTTGGACAGCGCGACGATAACAATTGGAGATGGGAGAATTTCGAAAGGAATTGGATGTGGAGGCACCAATTGCTGCTGGGCTTTCATAATGCAAAGCAACAGGGTGAGCGTTTAGTTTTGGTCGCTCATCAAAGCGTTGTCACTGTCAGTGCGAATGTCAGAGACATGTCAGGGATTAAAGCGACTTTTAACTGTCAAAAACGAGGGTGTACAAGGACGTAGCAAGCAGCAGAAGATGGAAAGCAGCAAGGCGAAGACAGCCGCAACGGAAACGGAATTAAGGGTTGACGCGGTTGACAAATACTCAAATGATTATGTCTGTACACAAAGTAATGTCTCACCGTCCGATTGTCGTCAATGCTTGTACCTTGGGCTGAATTACAGTAAATGTTCCTTGTAGGACTTTAAGCAAGGATGACTTACAAAATTACATTACAATGTCTGTTAAGTAGTTTCATGAGAACTGAGTGTGTCATACATATATATGGCGAACGTATGAAAGAGAGCTTAAATAAAATATAAAAACCAAGACAAAATGAAAACTACTACATTGGACCCCGTTGAATAGATCCCCGGTTAGCTGAATTCCCCAGATTACTGGTCTAAAAAAAACCCGATGAAATTTTCTTCATTTGAACTATGTATATAAATCCCCTGTTAAATGATTCCCGCGTATTTGATTTCCTCTTTTAAATAACCAGAAAAAATATTTTTCAAGTTAAAAATACTTGAAAAAGTCCCCTTTTAAGAGATCAACAATGTTAAAAGCAACATTGAAAAAAAGTACAATAATGAAAGATTGACAGTTTAAAATCGTTTGATGACAGTAGCGATCTTTCATTGTTTAATAGGTGTCTTTATGACTTTATATTGGAGTCTTTATGACTTTATATTGGAGTCAAAAATGTTGTTTCTTGATACTCTCAAGTTTCAGAGGATGCACAATTCAAAATTTGAAAAAAAAAAATTTTTTTGATACTAATTTTCCTTTTGCATTCTTTTATTTATTGGATCTCTTTACATTGTAAAGACTAACAATAAGTTGATACTAATTGGATAAAATTTTTTTTATCTTAATATTTTTTCTAATAAAGTATTGCTTGTAAAAAATTTATTATCCAGCTAAAACTCTAAATTTTTACTTTAAGTAACACAAAAATGGTCCACCTTTGTAACCCAAAAATAAACAAGCTCGTATCTATCATAGTGTAACAAATACATATGACAAACATGCTATTTTTCATTGAATTTCACAAAACAACATTTTTTCAATCTCTGGTAGCGACCTCTAGTTTTGTATGAAAACAATTTTTCTTTGTTCCAAAATTCATGTTTTTAAATGGTCTTTCATTGTGTGGGGTGCGTCATTAAATTCTAAGGTATGATGGTATTTCGAAAGACCCTAATACATATGTATGTACTTTTTTTTTGAAATGCTACACAATTTTATTCAAAGTTGAATTGAAGTTCCTTTTACTTAAAAAGTTATTTACATTTTTATGTTCGTATAAAATAAAAAAAAAAAAAAAAACTTTTTAATTTAAACTGAGCGATATTTATTTAATTTTTTCTGATTATTATTTTGTGCTCTTGAGGTAGGGTTGTCATACGTACTATCAGTACATGTACTTATTTTTACTAATTTTCTTTAAAAATACTGATTTTTCAAGATTCTGAAATCAGTACGCAAATGTACTGATTTTTAGCAATTGGTACTGGTTTGTACTGATTTTAAGATTTTATTTGAATTACTAAATAATATTTTCATTTAATATTTAATTATTACTAGTAGCATGCCTAGGAGTCTGTAAAATGGTCCTTGTTTTTTAGCATATGTATTTAATTCATTTTGTTATTTTCCTAGGGCATTGTGCCATCCGAAAAGTTCTGACTTTTTTTTTTAGTAAATAAAAACATTTAATGAGGTAAAAAATTTTGTACTGATTTTTTGCGTTGAATATACTTGAATGTACTGATTTTGCGTTTCAAAAATCTGACAATCCTTTCTAGAGGTAAGGTCAGTAAAATACATTTTTTTTTTCTTCGCTTAATTAACTAAGTCGATCAATTATCCGGGATTCTTTTAAATGGTCCGTTGGATCAAATAAGCGGGCCCCTCTTTATTGATTCCCCGGTTAATAAATCCAAATTTTTTGTGCAGTTAAAAGATCAATTAAGCGGAGTCTACTGTACATAAACTTAAAAGACTGTTACCTAAAAATTAAAAAAGAATCCTCAAAACATTTTATGTAAAAAATTACATTAAATTCAATGTACAAATCACCCAAAATCTTGTATCCTTTTAAGAACATATTTTTTCTTTTATTTTTTGAGCCATTTTATATTCTGTAAAGAGTGTAATTTTTGGACTGCTCTTGTAACGCTTTGGCGCAAAATATACTGAACCGATTTTTATAATTTGTTTTTTAAAACATTATATTTATGATAAAAAAGATTATTGAATACTTATTATTTAAAGTTAAATATCCTTTTTTTATAGAATTAAGTTTTTGCAAAACCTCACACAAAAATTTTCGTTTGATTTTTCCGTTGCTGATGAGTATGCTGCTTCTTGAGTTCTGTGTTGTTATTGTGGCTTTTTTCCATCTCATTTTTGCCGTTTGTATTTGGCTTAGAAGTTCAAAAAACAAACTCTCTTCAAAAAATATAGAATGCGATGTTAAGGGAGTAATTTCGTTATGAAAACAAAAAAAAAAAAACAAAGGGACGTACGTGTGCTAAACCGCGGGTACCACTATTATAAAATATAAAAAAAATTCCAAGGAAGCTAAGACGGAAAAGTAATTTAATAAAATTTAAACAGCCGTCAAAAACTTTGGATGATATCTATGAAGAATGGGCCAAATTTTAGCTATTCTGACCATTTTTCAATTATGGTTTTGATTTTGTCGCTGGCAAAAGCAAAAATTACGCTAAAAATTGTTTGTAAAAAGGTATCTGAACTATCATTCATAAGGACATAATGTCCAAAGTCTGATGATCTTTTTTTTTCAAGACATTTTTCAGTGGCTGTCTCTTTAATTTTTGGGAAATTTTCTAATGTTTTTTTGTTTGCATCCATAATATTTCTAGTTGGGTTTACAAATTCTATGTTTACTGAATTCCGTGTCTTTTGGCAAATAATGTTGACAACCGCGACAGTAGAAAGAAATAATGGTAACGATGCCAGGTATCAGAATTGAATCCGTATGACATTCAACTGAAGTGCGTTTCAGGCGAAAGCACCCCTTTGTGTGTTTGTTTGTTTGTTTGTGTGTGTGTGTGTGTCTGTGTGTGTGTGTGCACGCATGCAAAACCCATTTCGTCATCATTTATACCACAATTTACATGTGTCAGTGCGCGTCCTTTGACTGTCAGTTGTCAGCGACCTTTAATGTTATTACTGTTGTTGTTGCCTAAATGTCCTGTGGCATTTTCGGTATGTTCAGCACCAGTGTCGTACGCATAGTAAACGAATTACCTGCGTATGTAAACGTGGCAAATTATTCACTCGGTGATTACAACAAAGTGGTTAATAGACGTAGGATTTAATTGAATCACGTGTGGGTGCATTTGTGAATCTACGTACATACTCATATGTAAGTTAAGGTGAAAGTGTCACCTTACATTTCAAACAGTTTAAAGTTTAATTTAGATGTTTTTAAAATTTTTCTTTAACTATCTTGTAATAAATTTAAATGTTAACAATGTAATACTCGAAGCTTAATGTGACGGAATGTTTCATGCTCAAAATTATCATTTTTGTAGTTATAGATAAAACACTTAGTTACCATTTAATGATTTATAGTGTCTCGCCTAGTGATTGGACTATTATGGACACTAGCATATATCCGATTTCTGTGGATATATTTATTGCAATGGCTTTCCAGGATATTTGAAAATAGTTTTTCTAAATATCGTTGTACTGTACAGCTGATATAATATGCGTAGCTCTGCACTCTTAAGCAGTTGATGGAATACACAAAACAATTTGTGAGATATATTTGTTGATGTCGAAATTAAAACCAAGATTTTCTTAAAATATGGGTTGATGCGGATGGTTTGAACCTATTTTAAGACGTAGAGCCTCTGGATGGCGTATGATTTCTCATTCTCAATAGAAAGTTTCCATTTTTTTTTATTTGATTCCAAATTTCAATTACATATTTATAATGAAACTAAAAATTGTTCAATCCTGAATTTTATGGAATCGATAAATCAATCAATTTACTTTTGAATTGAAAGGAAAAAAATGATTACAAATACCAATCCCAAGGCATCTCAAATCAAAAATCATTCCTCTTAATGCCTGTAAGTTCAACAACAACATTTTACTGCACAAATGGTGCGAAATTCAAAGCTCACGTGAATATATTGCATTTATATTAAATGTTTTGATATTTATACCCCCGCGATCGATCCCATAGTTCCTGCTAGATCATCAAACGATTACCGATATTTATTACCGAAAAACTAATTTAATTCGGATAAATCGATCCAAAATTACTGACTACAATACCAACTGGCTTATTAGTATTTGCATGCGCGAAGCTACCAAAAAATTAGGTTTTCCGATTTCATATATAAAAATAAAATTTAATGGTATACTAAGTACGTACATTCTTTTGAAGAAAAATCATCAATGCACTCATCAGTGTGACTCGACAAATTATAGAAGCTTTGATGTTCATCGCAAAAGATACAGAACAGGCACGAGAAACTAGAGACGAAGCCCTTAGTCTGTCCAGAAAAATGGAAAGGCTACAATATATTATACTAACGGATATTTGGAACTCTATATTGGAAAGGATAGACAAAACAAATAACTATCTTAAGAAAGAAGCAATAACACTGGACGTTGCAACTAATATGCTTACTTCACTTGATGATTTTATAATTAATCTAAAAAATTTACTTCGAAAAAACCCGGAATCTGCCCACAAGGACCTATGTATCTCATACAACAAAACGCAGAAGCTCTCGCCAGATTTTTTTTGATGGCTCTGCGCCGTTAGGCCAACTAAATGGAAGAGAAAAATTTAAAGTAGAAACCTTTCTTCCCGTAATTGTCCATCTAAAACTGCGACTTAGTTTGTATAAGAACATTAGTAAGCGTTTTGATTTATTTTTTTTCTTGAAAACTCTGAATTCTGAAGAGTTGAGACAAAGTTGCAAAGAATTTGCTGAATTTTATTATGAAGATCTTAATGAGAAAGAGTTAGAAATGGAATGTCTGCACACGGTACGCTTGAAGCACGATCAAGATCCATAAAATTGTTAACCAAATCTGACAATGCACAATTATTATATAGTGTCTTGAGATTCCAAATACATAATCCGCAAAATCGGATCTGCTCAATTACTCGTTTTATGGCCGTTTACAGGTTTTACTTTGGCCGACATGGTTCGTTTCAAGCAAGATCAAAATCGGTAAAAATTGTCAACTAAATCTGATAATGAACAATAATTACTTAGTGTTCGGAGATTCCAAAAACATCATCCGTGAAATCATACCTAATCAATTACTCGTTCTATGGCCATTTTAAGGTAAACGCTTTTACCGATAATATTGATACAAATGCGTTCTAGGAAAAATTCTGAATAAGTTATTAAAAATTTAAATTTTTTTATTTTGCTTTTCTTTGTGGACTTTGTAATCAAAAATACTTTTAAAATCCATAAAACAAAAATATATAAAAATTAGTTTTCATTAGCTTTAAGGCCCGAAAGAGTTAAATTTTTTTAAAATTTTTTTTTTCATGAAAATCGGTGAATAACACAACAAATATAAAAGGTTTTTTTATTTATTGTTTATGGTGAGCTTTTTAGTCGAAAATACCTCAAAAATCCATAAAACAAAATTATAAGGACTGTACCGAAAATAGCGTTTGTTTAGGCGTTGCCCTTTTGGGGTACGTTCGAGCTTATATCCGTAACCTTTGATGTTGAACTTTGATTCATCAGAAAAATGTACGGTTCGCCATTTGGTAGCAGTCCAGTTTACAGGAGTTCTTGCAAATTTTTTTAGAAATAAATTGCTTCGAAGTTTTGAAATGGCCCGCCCAATCTTCGGATCTTAATCCCATTGGGAACCTTTGGGAAATTGTAGATCGGAAAATTCAGCGCGAAAATTGCAAAAAAAAGGATTCTTTCTTCACCCAAGCAGAGCTGGCATGGAAGAGTATTTCCGCGGAAGTTTTAAGCAATTTAATTGATTCGATGCCACGCAGATGTCAGGTAGTGATCACAAACAATGGATACGTCACAAAATACTTACACAAAATATCTCTTTCTTACGTATCTATCTATCTACTATTATTAAACGAGCAATAATTGTATGTATTTATATATCTATTTATATATATTTATATATTTATATATATATATACATATATTCAGACTTTATTTCCAAAACGGCTGCAGCGATTTTGATGAAACTTGGGGGTTAGGTACATATGTGAACAAAATTAGGATTGGGCTGGGTTTTAACTTATCAAAGGCTCCTGGAGGGGCGTGGCACAGCCCTAAACTTTTATTTTCATAACGTCATATCTCGAAAACCATTCAAGATATTGTATTAAAATTTGGTACACAGATGCAGATCATAAATGCCTTAAATTTTGCCAAAAAAGGGCGGAATCGGAAAAGTGGGCGTGTCACTTTTCAATAATTGAAAATTTTGATTCAATATTACTCAAAAACGGCACTGACGATTTTCATAAAAATTTTATAGATAATACCACTAAAAGCAGTCATCATAACATGCTATGTCATTACTGGCAAAACTCGTTGAAAGGCGTGGCACAGCCCACAATATTTATAAACGTTATAATAGGAGAACTAACAATGCAGTCGATATGAAATTTAGTATGGTAGGTATACCTGCTATAAGGTATTTTTTAACCAAAAATGGTTGCAATAGTACCAGTGGGCGTGGCACCTCCCATACAAGCAAAAAACGTTAAGTGTTATATTTAGTGTGCTATTAATATAATCTTTCTAAAATTTGGTGCTAAGATGTCAGTTGCCATAAGCTTTAAAATTAATTGGACTTCGATGGAATTGCATCAGTGGGCGTGGCACCTCCCATATAAGCAAAAAACGTTTTGTGTAATATTTGGTGAACTATAAGAGTAATCCTAATAAAATTTTGTATAGAGGTGTTGGTTACTATAAGCTGTGAAATTATATGGAGTTCGACACGATTTTGTTAGTGGGTGTGGCACCTCCCATTCAAGCAAAAAACGTTTTGTGCTATGTTTGGTGAACTGTACGAGTAATCCTAATGAAATTTGGTATGGAGGTGTCGGTTACTATAAGCTTTAAAATTAATTTGATCTCCATGGGATTGAATCAGTGGGCGTGGCACTTTCAAAACAAGCAAAACACGTTTTGTATTATATTTAGTGTGCTATGAGAGTTATCTTTTTAAAATTTGGTATAGAGATGTCGGTTAGTAAGAACTCTGAAATTAAATGGACTTCGACGGGATTGCATCAGGGGCGTGGTACTTCCTACTATAAAAAAATGTTGCAAGTGGGTCATTTTGTGATTTATTTAAATATTTTTCGACTGGTTCAACATTTTTTAACCTCTTTCAACATTTTCCATATTTTTCCGACTTTGTAAGACTCATTCAACTTTTTTCGACCTCATTAAATTTTTTTAGAGATATTAAACTTTTTTCGAGTTTTTCAACCACTTTCAACTTTATTCAACCTCATTCAATTTTTTCGACTTTTTCAACCATATTCAACTTTCTTCGACTTTTTGAACGTCATTCAACTTTTTTAGAATGATTCAACTTCCTTCATTTGTTTCAACATTTTTCAACCTCTTTCAACTTTTTTCAACATTTTCCGACTTTGTCAATCTTATTCAACTTTTTTGCCTTATTGAACCTCATTCAACTTTTTTAGAGTTATTCAACTTTTTTCAACCGTTTCAACATTTTTCAACCTCTTTCAACTTTTTTCAACATTTTCCCCCTTTGTTAACCTTATTCACATTTTTTCGACTTTTTTAACCTCATTCAACTTTTTTCGAATTATTCAACTTCTTTCAACTGTTTCAACATTTTTCGATCTCTTTCAACTTTTTTCAACATTTTCCATATTTTTCCGACTTTTTGAACGTCATTCAACTTTTTTAGAGTTATTCAACTTCTTTCATTTGTTTCAACACTTTTCAACCTCTTTCAACTTTTTTCAACATTTTCCGACTTTGTCAACCTTATTCAACTTTTTTGACTTTTTGAACCTCATTCAACTTTTCTAGAGTTATTCAACTTTTTTCAACCGTTTCAACATTTTTCAACCTCTTTCAACTGTTTTCAACATTTTCCATATTTTTCCGACTCTGTCAGACTCATTCAAATTTTTTCGACCTCATTAAATTTTTTAGATATTTTCAACTTTTTTCGAGTTTTTCAACCACTTTCAACTTTATTCAACCCCATTCAATTTTATCGACTTTTTCAGCCATATTCAACTTTTTCAACCTCATCAAATTTTTTTTGAGATATTTCAACTTTTTTCGAGTTTTTTAAACTCTTTCAACTTTTTTCAATCTCATTTAATTTTTTCGACTGTTTCAACATTTTTCAACCTAATTCAACTATCTTCGACTTTTTGAACCTGATTCAACTTTTTTCGAATTATTCAACTTCTTTCAACTGTTTCAACATTTTTCAACCTCTTTCAACTTTTTCAACATTTTCCGAGTTTGTCAACCTTATTCAACTTTTTTGACTTTATGAACCTCATTCAACTTTTTTAGAGTTATTCAACTTTTTTCAACCGTTTCAACATTTTTTAACCTCTTTCAACTTTTTTCAACATTCTCCGCCTTTGTCAACTTTATTCACCTTTTTTCGACTTTTTTAACCTCATTCAACTTTTTTCGAATTATTCAACTTCTTTTAACTGTTTCAACATTTTTCAACCTCTTTCAACTTTTTTCAACATTTTCCATATTTTTCCGACTTTTTGAACGTCATTCAGCTTCTTTCGACTTTTTCAACCTCTTTCAACATTTTTTGAGTTATTCAGCTTCTTTCAATTGTTTCAACATTTTACAACCTCTTTTAATTTTTGTCAATATTTTCCATATTTTTCCGACTTCAACATCGTTCTACTTTTTTCAAGATTTCCAACTTTTTGGAGATTTTCAACCTCTTTCAACTTTTTCAACACTTTTCACTTTCATGCTTCAACTTCTCTCAACTTTTTTCTGTTCCATTTTTTTCCGACTTTTCCAACATTTTTCGCCTTTTCGACCCATTTCAACATTGCCCATACTACTTTTTTAACCTTTCTTAATTTTTATTTTTGGCTTTTCAACTCTTTCAATGTTTTTTAAATATTTCAACTTATTCAATATTAGTCAATTTTTTTCAACAAATTCCATATTTCTTCGATTTTTTCAACCTCAAAACGAAAAACCGAACAGTGGTCGGCCTCCAGGTACTTAAAATTATCGGTAAAAGCGTTTACCTTAAAATAGCCATAAAACCAGCAAATGACCAGGCACGATTTTACGGATCATGTTTTTTGAGCTTCCGAACACTAAATAATAATTGTGCATTGTCAGATTTGGTTAACAATTTTTACCGATCTTGACATTGCTTGAAACGAACCGTGTCGGTCAAATTGCTAACTTTAAAATTGCCATAATACGAGTAAATGAGCAGATCCGATTTCGCGGATTATGTATTTGGAATCTCAAGACACTATATAATAATTGTGCATTGTCAGAATTGGTTGATAATTTTATGGATCTTGATCTTGCTTCAAGCGAACCGTGTGCATTTAACAGAAGGCTTGAAAATTGTTCACAGTAAAAATGAGGGAACTAATAGTATACTTTTAAAAGAAGAACTTTTAAAAGAAAAGAAAATCGATTTGACATTTTAAGCATGATAAGGAACGCTCCTTCTCCAAATTGAAATGAATAAAAATTAATTCAGAATTACAATGCTTCAAGAGAGACTAACCAGTTTGTCGCTGATGTCCATAGAACATAATGTGCTCAAAAACGTAGATTTTGAAGAAGTGATTAACGATTTTGCCCATCTCAAATCTAGAAGGGTTCCTCTTCAAACAACATAGATTTTTAAGCACTAACCTATGAATGCTAAAAGAATTACTTTTGTAAATTATATTACATTAAATATTCATTAAATGTGCCTGTCTATAAAAATTAAATGTAGAACCTTGTTTATTGAAAGCTTCTACTGGATCACTGGATTGTGCAGATTTTTCTCCATATGAATTGTTATGATACTGTATGCGCCATTTGCAGGTTTAATCTACATTGGAAGCTGAAATAGTAGGAGTATTTTCTTCAAACCCGATTTAACATTAGGATTATGGGACCGTAAGTTTGAAAAAAAAAAAACACCTTCGGGTGTATTTTGTCCGAATTTTCAGTCACACGAAAAATGTAGGTATAGTTTGACATAAAAAAAAATCCTAAAGCGCTAAGTAAGTCGGTTTTTTCGTAAATTTTAACGAAATCGGACAGATACTCTGTCCGCGCCGTTTAATGGTTTGAGCTAGGAAAAAAAATTGATGACACACACATAGTTTTTTTTCACTCACTGTTTGAAGGAAGCCATAAGTCATCTTTGAATACTCATAGGAAAAAAGTAATATTAGAAAGCCGGTTTAATAGTTCGGCCGATAGCAGCAACTCTTAACAACTTTGAAGGTGTAACAGGTGCGCGAGCACATCATCTTCTCATCAGTATTCTTCCACATTCCATCATCAGCATCATCATCATCATTATCATCATCATGAATAACAACAAATCAAAACAAGAAAAAAAGCAGCGGCTGCAATGCACGAGTAACGCGCAACACTTTGCAAAGTGTGCCACCTTCCGTTGCTGCTGGTGCTGTTGCTGCTTCTGCTGCACCACGTAGCTACTAATACCTCCTCCACATTTGTTTTTTAAAATCGCAAATGCGAAATCTTGCCGTTCTGTGTCTTTTAGTGGCTCTGCAAAGTTGTTATTGTTGTTGCCAAAGTGGCCATATCATTATATATCAATTTCATATTGGTATTTTTTTATTTTATCACAATTGTAGTCAACGAATATAGCGGAGCTAAAGTTTGAATTTCGATTATTGATTTTCTAAATTGTATAATTTTGAGAACTCTGGGGGCTTCAGCATCGATATATACCATTAAGGTTCGCTCCTGATTGTAATGAGGTATGTGAGTACTCTTTTTAAACCGGTGTATGATCTGTAATCATCAATCAATCAGTGGTGCTCAATATCGGACCAAGTTGGCACATTTTTTAACGTCAGCTGTGGAAAACCATCGACAACTGAGTTTCCAACAAGATGGAGCCACAGTGCATTCTCTAAGGGGACACATTGGTTCAATTACGGAAAATTTTTGAGAAGTTAGCTACTTCAATTGACCGTAGTGCTTACCGCATTTGTAATAGTTTTTCAATGAGTTTTCAAGCCGTACGCTTAGACAATTCCTGAAGTCAAATGCAGGCATATGGCAACACCACCGGTAGCAAAGGTGTTTACTTGCGAGCACAATGGCAGCCTTAAGTGTTTTCCATGCTGTTCTTTCTTTTGCTATTTTTCTTTTTTTATCATTAATTCAATGAATGTTTTTCTTTAGATTTTCCCAGCCTCTTGTTTAGTCAAGTCTTTGGTTTTTATTTTGTTTTTTTATTTTTCAACAAAACTTTTGTCACCCGCACTTTTTTCACTTAAGTTGTCTTACATTTGTTGCTGTGTAATTGTTTAGCGCATTTTTCGTAGGCGACAACAACAAACGAGAGAAAGTTGCATCCAGCAACCAAAACAACAACAGAAAGAAAAAATCTAAAAGTAGAAACATTTAAGTTGACATTTGTTTTGGGCGCATGTTGTGAAAAATTGTTAACAAATAAGTAGGTGCTTTGTCTTCAACGTAAAATGTCTTCATTAGTTGTGCGAAAATTCCATGAAATATTTGATTGTTTTACAAATTTTTTTTGCCTCACGTACAAATCGTAGAATTCTTCATAGTAAAATAGGTGTCTTCCTTCTTACTAGTCAAACAGAAAACGTTTCAAACGATATGCATATAATGTGGCGTCTCTAATACACAATTAAGGACATTAGATAATAATCATAAAGATGAAGTACTTAAAAAAAAGCTTTTAATTGGCATACACATAATTAGTAATTTATTCGTATTTACCAATTGAAGCATGCGACCTTTTTCGATTTGTAGAGCTGACAGATCCAAATGTATATCAATGATTTTTAAAAAGATAAATAACTCATCTTTTTACGTACTTAGAAATACCTTTCATATGAGATACATATCAGTAGTTTAAAAATAAAGTTGAAAATTAACGTGATTAGTGAGGAAAACAAAGCAATTAATGGCGGATAAATTTAAAAGGTAAATGCCATAAACTACTTTATTTATTATTTTACTACTTTATTTTGAATAAAGAAGTATAAAAATCTATAGAATACATATACACACCAGCTCAAAATAATAAGTACGCCTTAGAGTTCAAAATTCAACTCAACGGAAAAGCTTTTTATTCAAAATATTTTAGAAAACAAAATTGCAGATATCTTCGCAGCCTTTATATATGTATGTATATAAAAAAAAGTAGAAATTCTTTAAGAATTACCATAAGGTACGAAAGTTGAGGTCAATGAATACTATTTGCTCAATATTTGCCTGCTCAAAATAGTAGGTACACCGGAAAGATATACAGTAAAACAAAAGAAAATGTTAAATGTTAACTTTTTTGTTTACACTTTCATTATTTAGTATATCCACCTTTATTTTGGACAACTTTCGCAACTCTTCTTGGGATACTTTTGATAAGAGCCTGGCAGGTTTCCTTGGGTATCTCATACCACATTTCTTGGACACGCTCCCACAATCGCTTCGTATTCGTGAACATTTTTTTGCTTTTTTTCTTCTTTAAGGCCCCCCACAGAATTTCTATCTGCTTTAAATCCTGTGACTGACTCGTCCAGCTAAGCGCGTTGATTTTATTGTCCTCAAAACATTTACTCACAAACACAACAGGTGTGTTTTGGGTTGTTATCTTGCTGATAGATTCAAAGCAAAGGTATGTTTTCCTCAGAATAGGGCAGTATACCTTTGTATTCGGCAGCTCTCATTTTACTCGTTGTTCGGAATATAGAACTTATTCCATACCATACTACTATACCATAATATTTCCGCCTCCGTGTGCAAGTTTTTTTTTTTGTGAATCTGACGTGAAACTCTTTGCTTTTAGGCCGTCGCACATTCTTTTCTGAATCATTTCCAAATAAATTAATTTTAGTTTAATCTCTCCTTAAGATATTAGGCCACTTTTTCTGCCGTTCAGGTCATGACCAGTTTTCATGATCCCTTGCAAAATTTTGTCTCATGCTCAATTTTTTTTTCCGTAGCAAAGGAACATTTTTAGCTATGCGCCCAGGTAGGTTTACCTTTAGTAAACGTCGTCGAATTGTTTGAGCGGTAACCGCGTTCCCAATTTCTGCTAAAATTGTCTTTGAAGATTTAAATATGCCTATTTTTCGATACTTTCAATATAAAGATCATCTGTTGGAGCGGTTTTTGTTGGTCTACCACAAGTTTCTTTTTGCGGTTTATTTTTAAATACATTTCCCACAAAATTGTGAGATATGTATACATATTCAGCAACCTACAAAAGCCAGTCTGTATTCCTCAACAGATCAGTTTAACTTACAACCCATCTCAACTAAATTTTTTTGCTGTGAATTCACTGCATTTTAAGATTTAATTAAAGAAAACTCACCGTTCTTCTAAGGAAAGCTCAAAAAATAAAAAAAAAAAAGTTGTCAAACAAAAATTTGAACCAACTTGCAGGTGTACCTATTATTTCGAGCAGGCAAATTTTCAAACTATACACAGTAAGTCGAAACGTTCAAAACTTAGGGGAATTACATGATTTGTTTTACTGAATATCGTGCTACCGAATTGTGTTATTCAGGTTACCACTACGATTTTTCCTCTATATTTCCAAAATATTTTTGTAATAGAGTTTAAACTTAAAACTGAGAAGTGTACCTATTATTTTGAGCAGGTGTGTATGTAGTGAATATTTATGTACAAATATTAGTTAGAAAATAATTTTTTATTAAACTATTTCGAAACAAAATTAGTATTTTGACTTGCTCTTCATTCATTGAATTAATGCTCTTCTGCTATAATATATGTATACATTATAGTTGGAAAAATTTAATGATTTTTTACAAGCTTTAATTTTCTGACGTTAGGGTGGTACATTAGGATGGTAGGAACTGAGATATGGTGGGTGAGTTAATAAACGGGGCACTTGATGTCAAGAATCATTAGATCAAAAAGTTGGTCTACTCAAGACAAAAATATTGATATATCATACTTTAAGATCGGACTGTAAATGCCGAAGGTATGATGTTTTTCTTAAATGCGCGACCTCTATTTTCATCCAAAAAAAAAAAAAATTTTTTCGAAGTTACCTTGCAAAAATGCTTCGGATTTGTACGGTGAACTTTTTTTTTTTTGCCTGTACGGTGGTACGGTCTAATGTACATTGTACAAATGGACAAACAGTTCTGTCGTTGTAGAAATATAGCTTTCCAGCCGGTCTATTAATAAGCCTTTATGCCTCAGACTCTGCATCAGCTCAAAGAAATATTAGCTCAACTCAAACTTTGAATCCATTTACCTTAATTTTTCTACAAGAACTTTTACTACCACTTTGCAAGCAAACATTTTTCAGTACTTTACTGTAAGTTTTCTAAGATACCAAACTATTATCAAGTAATTTGCATGGAATTTCTATTCAATTTTATTTGCAAAAATAAAAAATTAAAAATTTAACTTAACACTCACTCAGCTATAATGAAAAGCATCTGCTTCAAATAAAAATCTCCCAAAGAATATGTAAACGTTGTTCAAAACTCATGTACGAGATTTCTCATTTCGCTCAAATAATGATTGTCATTGCTAGTCAACTTCAAAATCACTGAAGGTTCCATCAAAATTACATAGACTTGATTTTTTTTTTATGAAAAAACAAAGAACAAGTGGCATAAAAGTGAATGAAATAAGTTAAAATGAATGAAATAAATGAGTAGAAAAACAAAAAACCCAAACGAAAATAGCATCCAAATCACGTACAAACTGTAGCTCGTTCATTTTCATTTGAAATGTAGAGTGAAAATCAAGAAACGTCAGGCTGTTAGAAAAATAAGGACGAATAAAGCCTTCGGAAATTATGACAGGCACAGACCGGGTGGAGAGAAATATCAAACTCAACCAACAAGTTCAAGTCCTACGAAGGAAATATGACGAAAACATATCGAAAACAACAGCGGACTGATGGGCGAATGGCAGCCAGAGTGATAGACATCAAAAGAGATGCCAATGCCGTTGATGATAATAATGTTGCAGCGACAGACAGACGTGGCACAAACAAATGGGATATTGTTTGTTGATGGTGTTGGAGCATAATTTGCAAACAACTGCCGCGCACGGATTTTTCTAATTTCGGCAGCGATTTGTGAATTCGCCGCGTTTGCAATTTCATATTGATGGAATGGCCAAAGCTATTAGCACGTGCGCGCATTAACGCTCCGCCGTGCTGCGTTCTTTGGCAATTCCATAATTTTGTTGAAATTATCATTCCAACCCAACCAACCAGCAGCATCCACCTTACAAGCTACACGTTCTCGTTGTTCTTTATGCGCTTCGCCGGGGGATTTTTCGCTTTTGCCAAATTCATTCGTTTGCTGCGTGTTTATTCGATGTGTTGTTGTATGGTAGATAATATTTTATTATATTCAGAAACTTAGGTGCGATACCAGTTGGTCATATATATGGTACATATGTGAACCAAGTCTATCAAAATTTATATCTGTTATGGAAAAAAATGTTTTTAATAAATAGTTGTTGCTTAGAAAAAACTGCCGGCATTTTGTTGATTTTTCGAAACTCAAACACCACTGTTATGATTTAGGCTGGTAGCACAGGTGCACTATCGAAATCACTTTCTGGCATTTTACACAGAATTTCCAAGGAGGGTGTCAAACCAAGGACTCACAAAATTGCACAACTCATTTAGTGGTTGCAAAAATTTGTCTGATGGTTTACTTTGCATGGCCACCCACTTCTCATTCTGTGATGTAGCTTCCCATCTCAATGCATGCATTTCGCATAAGCTAGCACCATAATTTCGAAATGTTTATGTTTGCGGGATGTGCTGCGACTAGACATGTCCTAAATATTTGGTACTTTGGCAGTTGCATTGTGGGACAAATTCTTAAATTTTATGCACGAAATTCGAATGAGTAGAGATTGGTTTTAACAGAAGGAGATAAATTTTACTTCGGTTTAATTTGTATCCTTAAAACTTGGCATACAAATTTCAATTGAATCTAAAGTTTGTTTGGATTCGGGAAGTAACCTATCACGAGCACACTGTGAGATATGACAAACAAAAAGTTATAATAAATTTTTCCGCATAAGATCCCGGTTTTAAGATTATATAGCAAGTAATCGTTTCAGACTTCAAAGTCAAACATCCATCTTGGGACATAAATGCAGAAGGATGGATAATCATGCAAGGTTTAACCGAAAGCCTTTCAAACAAGGTTTCAACTTATTTACTTATTTACCAACCAACCCATCACTGGTTATTATCCGAATTAATGTAGCTTCTTTTCGGCTATCCTTTTCACGAGCAAATTAATTACATTTTTAAACCCAAAGTGATCTTTATAATCAAAGTGAACACATACTCTCCAAAACGAATGTTCAGCATTAGTTTCTTCTCGAACCGGGCAACTGAATGTCAGAGGTTGTCTTATCTGGAAGTACTATTCTCCATTCAGTTAAAGCGTCTTTTGCATCCTCTAGTCCATACACAGCACTTGCAAATAATCCGGGTTAGATTTTTCTCTGAAATGACCATAAAACCTCCGAGGATATTCAGTATATATTATCTTTTGAGATCACAGCGCTAGCCTTCAAACATGTACTTTCTTCTTCAGCTTGAACTTTTTGAAATCTTCTAAAATTTAACTCTTAAAATTCTTGTCACATAGTACCACTATGTCGGACTCGTCTGTCTTTTAATACTTATAGACAAACAATGAAATACCAAACAAACAAACTGACTAAAAGAACGTGTAATCACCAATAATTTTGTGGGTGGTTGCAAAGATGGAATACAAAACATAGACAATAATAACAACAAAAATAACAAACGCTCATTCACACGTATGCGTACATTTATGTGAACATGATGCACAAACACTTAAATAAAAAGAGTCTTTACCAGTAGTCTTGTTATTAGATACTGTCACACCCAATAGGAACAAATTTCAATATAACCCTACTGGCTGTATAATGGTATAATTTACTCTACGGCTATCAAACTATTTGCAATTATGACCTGAATTTAAGAAGATTTTCATTCTCCTCGATCCCGGAGTAGCTCGCTCGTGCATAATATAGCTCCAAACTGTAGCTTTCGATGGTTACATTTTATTCAGGAAAGTACTTATTTTGTTCTCTTTAATCGCCAGTTTTACTCAGTTTGACATAAGTATCTTTAATCTTAAAGATGGATTCACAGAGTGGTCTCTAGATCAGAGATGCGCACAAAAATTTTTTCGCGAGCTGGTTACAACAACATCAATTCTGGTAAAAAAACTCAAAAATATTTTGGAAAAAAATTCGTAGAATTGAAAAATATTTTGCGAAAAAATTCCTAGTATTTATGAAAATTTTTAAATAGCTGCGGCAAGCTAATTGCATGGAAACAAAAACAAAAATCTCAAGCTCAAGCAGCAAATGAATTGAAAACAAAATCACACAAACAATAAAGTGCGTTGAAGACAAAACTACAAAAACAAAAACCATGCAACGATAGCGAACCGAAATAATTTAACTTGAGTAACTTGCGGTGATTGCGGACCAAAATGATTTAGCTCAAATAACGGAGTGAGCTCGAAGTGAGCTGAGTATTTTTTGTTATTGTTGTAAGAGCTGGAAGAGCCAAATGAGCTATGGGCTACGCATCCTTGCTCTAGATGACAGCGACAATGATGATGAGTTGGTTAAATAAATCACACGACAGTGTGTTACCTTGACGAAACCTTACGCAGGTTTGAATCATATTATATTTAAGTATTTTGGACATTCATTACTTATCCCAAACTCCACTATAGAGCTGCACTTCAGTCGCTTGACACTCTCGTCTGCAGATTTAAAATTATTATTATTTTGAATTTGTGAGTATATCCTAGGATTTGCCTCAGGGAAATATTTTACAGTACACATTGACACAATCCAATCAGTTTTATGTAGAAACTTTTAAGATTCTCACAAATCACGTTAAATAGGATCTAATAAGATCCAGCAGAAATCTAACTAGTACATGTCCTTATAGTTTTTGAAAGACACATGATCGCCTTTATGTAGATGAGACCTACAGGCAGCCTGGCTTTTGTCTCTCCAAACTATACCAAAACATCACCTTGATAAAATGCTGTGATGATAATGTAAGTGGTTGTATTGTGCTTTAGACTAGGTGATGGTTCTTCCTCATGCATCTGTTGAAAATGTTGCTAAAACATGCAATACTAGGCTGAATGAAAAGTCCCGGCCCTGACACAGAGAAGAGCGCCACAAATATCGAATCCTTATTTTTTTTGACAGCACCTATCCTTCAAAAGGCTACATGTGAAATTTCACTAACATCTGTCAAGTAGTTTGGTTTTCACAGCTGTCCAAAGTGCATCACCTCTGTGTTTTTTTTTAACTATGGAACAAAGTGAATTTTGCATTTTGATAAAACATTGCTTTGTGAACGAAAAAAACGAGAAAGACAGGAGAGAGAGTTAGCAGACATAATGAAGTTGTCGTTCGGTAGTATTTTCAATATTTGCATGAGCATTTCGAAATAAAAAAGATGTGCGCGCGATGGGTGCCGCGTTTGCTGACAATTGGTCAAAAGCAACATCGTGTCGGTGATTCAAAGCAATGGCGAAATTGAACGAATTGCTGCCCCACCCACCGTATTCTCCAGACTTGGCCTCCAGCGACTATTATATTTTTTTAAACTTGGAAAGATGGCTCGCTGGTAAGCGCTTTCACTCGAATGATGAGGTCATTGCTGAGACGGACGCCTATTTTGAGGAACTTGCTGGCGACTACTACAAGAAAGGCATGAAAATGCTCGAGGCCTGCTTTTCTCGTTGTATTGAGCTAAAAGGAGATTAAAAAAAAAAAATGTAATACAGCCTAGTATTTTGCATGTAAGTTATCAGGTTTCACGACCATTGCCTAGTGCTGGTTTTCAATATTTTAACTTTTTTGTGAAAGCTTTGGGCGTCTTTATGTTCAATAGCCCAACAAGAATTTTTTCAAATCCCTTCAATTAAATTTTTTTTTTGTTTTTTTTTTCGGGCACAATGATAAGAATGGAAGTGATCTGCAGTGATATTCCTTTGAAAGTCATTGCACTTCAATTATTGATGCTTTGTCGACATTGTGCACTATCTTAACACAGCTGGAAAGTTGATTGTGGTGCTAATTTGTTAAAAGTTCGGAAAAACCTCCAAAAAATTAATGAGAATAGTAGGATATAATTAGGAAGAAGGGAATATTAGGAAATATGGTAAATGTATTACCATACCTGAACCGAGCATCGAACCCAGAGACCTCAGGGTTGTAAGCGCAGTACGCTATATTTCACGAGCAGGTATTGTTTTTCGTGGCAGTGCTCATCAATATGCCTTCACGGTCAATTCTTAAAGCTGTGCGTATTCTTTGTTATACCACTTGTTTGTCTTAGTGGTGCGGTAATTCGCCCTGTTTGATTTGTCAGCTGAGTGTAAATGTTGCTCTTTTAATGTAAGTAAGGGTCCTGTTACTTTTCATTAGGAAGCCCAGCCCTCTAACGGGCACCAACCAGGCAATATCCAAAATCGCATTTGTGCCTTGGATCGATGAAAACGTGATCGAATTTATTATTGCGTTCTACTACAAGGCCGATTCGTTTTTGCATTAGGTCAATTATGGTAGGTGTGCTTTCTTACCAGTCCTTCATAAGTTTTTGCCATTCCGGTTTTCGCATGGAACTCTTCAAGTATGTTTTACGATCATAATTCGAACAAGCTTGTTAGTTTTTGCTCAGGAATTCTTAAATTTTCTCGTTGGCCTTGTCTGCGGTAAAGACGTGAGCACTAATAACCCTGATGTCTTCGGCGCAATAAGTCTTTCATTATGGGTAAAGTTTTCAATTAGCCCTAGGCATGTAGAGTGCTTATAACGGGTGACTTTTTTGCTTGTTTTTTCAGTGTAAATTTGTTGACATTTCACGCGTGAGTCAACGCCAAAAATGCTCAGAAAAATTTGCCATTTCACCATGAATAAACTAACAAGCGAACAGCGCATACACATCATTGAATTTTATTATCAAAATTCGTGCTCTGTGAGAAATATGTTTCGCAAATTACGTTTTTGGCTCAAAGGGAACGTCCGAAAACAGGATTGCCAAATTTGGTCTGAGAAGCACCCAGAGGCAGTTCAAGAGCTGCTAATGCACCATGAAAAATGCACTGTTTGGTGCGGTTTGTGGACCGGCGGCATTATTGGACCGTACTTTTTCAAAAATGATGAAAATCACAACGTTACAGGCAAGGTACCGTCCGATGATTGCCGACTTTTTTTTGCCCAAAATGGAAGAATTTGACTTGGTTGGCATGTGGTTTCAACAAGACGATTCCAGCATGAACTGATTGAGAGGCAAGTTTGGTAAGAAATTAATCTATCGTTTTGGAGCAGTCCTTTGGCGACCAAGATCATGCGATTGAACCCCACTAGACTTTTTTTTTGTGGGGCTACGTGAAGTCTCTCGTGCACAGGGACAAGCCAGCCACAATTGCAGATCTTGAAGACAACACTACAGCTGCCATTGGTGAGATGAAGATTTTATACAGCTGGATAGTTATCCGTACTTGACGTCCACTACATTATACTAAAATTTAAGCCAGTTTTACCTCGATTAGTTTCTCAAACAAAAATTACAGTTTCATTTCCGGAAATTTTTCATATAAAATCAACAAATCGTACGTATTAGTATTATCAATTGTTTGTTTCCTACTCGGTTGGCCCGTTTATGTTCAATCTACACATACATACAACGGTTTGTCAGGTGGTTTCATTGTGAATAACGATAATGTGTGAACTCTCGTACACTTGGAACAAAACTCAGAACGGCTCGTCTTGCTGCATATCGTTGATGCTTACTGACTGAATGACTGACAAAACTGGGTGACTGAATGATTTTTGAGAATTTGAACATATGCCTGCTTGTCTGCCTGTCTGGTTGCATGGCGAGTAAGGTAGTAAGCAGCGTTTTCTTGAAATTCACCACAATATCATGGTCCTTTGCAACGCCCGCAGCGTTTATTATCCTGGCATGGGAAACACTTTCACTCTAATGTGGATGTGATGTAAATGTGAGACGATGTCTGTGTAAGTGTGTGCGTGCGTGAGTAATGCGACATACGTATGCGATTAATTCTCTAGTATAAGCGGGAGCTTCCGGTGCGAAATTATGACAACAGTACGCAGTTCAGTAGCGGCATGGAGCAACAGCACATTTTAACACTACAATACGAGCGAAACGTGTGAATTGCAGGCTACAGCACGCAGTGTGAATGCTGCATTATTTGTTGCTTTTGCACTGAAGAAAAAAAAAATTACAATATTATGAAATTAGAAAAAATTTAATATTTTTTAAACGTGTCTTCTATTCAGACACCAAAAATTTAGAGGCATTCAGCCAACGAATAATTTTTCTCTCAGTGTAGTCTTATTTGGGTAGCTTCATTTCATGTTATTTTTTTTCTTTTCTTCACTTTTGACAGTGTAAATTTTTTGTTGTGGTTTTTTTTTTTTGAAGTTGTAATTTTGAAAATTCCATCAATTTTTGTTGCAACATCACGCACGCAGTAAAAATGCCGCACATACTGCGCGAATATAAGGCGCGTATGAATTTTATATGCGACGCACAAGACATTGAATATGAAAACTGGCGCGTATGCGAAGGATGGTGCATGGTGCTACTAAAAGTTTGCTCCACGTTGCCTCAGCTGTGACAGTTGATTAGTTTTTTCGTAGATCGACTTGTGTCAATCTAGAAGCTGTGTGTTGGCCCTTTTCCAATTTGCATTCTCTCTCAGCTACTTACTAATGAGTTGCACCCCTTCTGAAGGAAATTTATTATGGCAACGTTGTGCACCCCGAATTTTTAACCAGAAAGAGGTTTCATAAGAACAAAGTAGCTGTAACTCCATGGTTAAGTATTTTTTGGAAATGTGTTAAACGAAACTGTAAATCAATCTACTCATATAAGTATACATAAGTAAGTCGGACCTTCGTTTTCACATATTCAAAAAGTGACGGTATTTTTATATAATTTTATTATCTCGGAAATTATACGATCTTTGATACTTTGGTATTTTCAAAAGATTTTATGGCCTTCGTTGTCTTTGTTTATGAGGACGAGCACGAGGCCAGTTCTCTGGTTTTCCTCAGGGAAAGGCATATGGTAAATGTTAAATGGTAGAGATGAAAGGTGGATAGTCTACGGAAAAATGTTCATTCCAATGGATAAGCTAAACATATATTGTACTTAAAAGGCATAGTTTTTGCTTTTGGTTGGCCAAATCTGAATTTGTTGCATGCCATTGCAGGTGATGTTTTCGTTATTATTACGAGCGTTGTGTATATGTGGGGCACTTTCACATTCTCTTGTTAGCGGTTCATATCTTTCCCGTGTTGCTGCTCTTCTTTTTTCACTGATATTAAAGTAACGTCACTCATCCTGTGCTTTTTGTTCCGTGGAGTAAGGCCCATTATGGTCTCACTATCTGTAATATGAGGTGAACTTTTTGGTGATTGCGTATGTTTGTTGTATGTAAACTATCTTGAGCCGAGGAGAAGCCACAAGGAAGTGTTGATTGGAGTCTATGTCGGCGTCTAGGGCCATTTATACAAAATGTTCTATCTGACTTTCTTTTCGGCGATGAGATGTATTCAATTTTACACTGAAACAATTTTCCTCCAATCACAAGATTTGTATCACTGCGGAACTGAGTTCAAAGCAGGATCAGTACTTTACCGAGAATAGATGAATATCGTTCTCAGGTCAGGACATATGAGCCGCTGAAAGCAAAAGTGGTATAACTCGAAATTTTCGAAAAATGAGTTATACTCGTTTTCTAACTTGTTACGTCAGTAATTATCATTAGACAAAATTTTAAAAGTTTAGTTGGCGATATGGCCGCATCGTTAAGTTTTGGCTTTTTGTTTTAGTATTTTTTGGATGAAAAAAAATTTTGTTTTTTAATTAAAAATGATTTATGAAATAGATATTTTAATTTAATTAACATATTCAAAGGAATAAAGGAATATAGGAATGAATAGTGAAGTGGTTATTAGGTTGCGCTGTGCTTTAAAGGCCAAAATTTTTAAGGAAAAGTGGTATAACTCACTGACTTATACCAATTTGTCGCTTATTTCTTTGAAATAAAATGGTATAGAATGGTATTCTAATTTGAAGCTTAATTTAAGCTACTTACCTTTTCAAAAATTATAATAATTTTTACAAATAATTTAATTTTGAACAATTAACTTTCCAAAAGTGTTGAAACTTTGACAAAAACAAATGCACTGATTTTTTGCTATACCAAAACGCAAACCTCCAATTTTCTCAAAACTACTTAAATGTGACTTTTACCACTGTTGCTTTCAGCGACTCATATTTGGTGCATGGGCGCAATTGTCTGCAATGGGGACTGCGTAAAATGTGGGCGGGGTTGTACAATGGGAAGTGGAAGACCGCGGATTCACCTAATAATAAATATATAAATGTGAAGGCAAATAGCCGAGAGAATTTGACGGGATCGAGACGAGATCGATAAACTTGGCGTTACTACGCGCACGCTATGATCTTTTTTAAGTATCGTATCGTGAGGCATCTGTTTTTTACTCGAAAATTATTAAGTTTATAGAAAAAATGGTTCAAGCTCTTTTTTTAATTATATTATTGAGTAAAAAGATAAAGATAAAGATAAAAAATGCTTCCACTATTTCTTAATATGAATAATCAATTATGTTTGTTTTTAACCCTTTCGTTGTTTTTGTACAATATATTGTACAAAAATATTATCGTATTTCTCTACTTCTTCTTTTAAAAATTTCGCAGATTTTGAAAAAAAAAACTTAATTTTTTAATCAAGCATGCTTTTTCTTTTTAAAATTTAAATTTGAAAAACAAAGGTAGTATGGTTAGTTTTTTATTTGACTTTGAAAAACAGTCTGCATTGCGTCCGTGTATTTTAAAGAAATGCGCACGCAAACATTAGATATTTGAGAAAGTAATGAACATTTTTTTTAAAATAGCATAAGTTTAAATTAAAGTTAAAGAACCAATTCTTCGTAGGAAATCAATATTTCAACAGAAAAACTGCAAAAAAAATTGTTTTAATAGGTTAAAAAAGTGTACAATATATTGTACAAATTCCGCCAATGCTAAGTACAAATAAATAATTTGGTCAATATATTGTACAAAATTCAAGAAAGATTATTGTTTTTTTATATATTTTTTTTAAACCTTCCATAAATTTTCTGGAAACTAAATTTTGAGCTTTTATGCTTTTTAGGATGTACCTTTGATGAATTGTAATATCTTTGTTTGCGTTTTTCTATAAAAAAAATTAAAAACATATAATAATTCTCTTAAATTTTTACTCCCTTGCTGCAGTTTGGTCAATATATTGTACAAATTTCCCAAAGGTCTATAGTCTTTCCAAAAAACTTTATACTATAATTTTTTGTGTTTTGCCAATTAAACTTAAATCTGTGAGAATAAGACAAGAAGAAATTTTTTGACTCGAGAGGAAAAAATTAATAAGAAAGGGAACAAAACTTTGATATGCCAAATTCCTTTCGACCAAAGAAACATGGGTAGTAACAAATAATTTAATGCATGTGAGGTCTGTGGATTAGTGCGCAACTAAGTTCCCTATTTGTCAATAGATGGCTTCATCGATAAGTGCTATTCGATTTTGACATATGCAAAACGTCATAAAACAAGCTTAGACATAGAGGTCTTTATGCAAAATTCGGATCGAAGAAGTACGTGAAAAGTTCAATTCCAGAAAACGATGGCGAGTTGATGTGCTTGGTTGTTGTTGCACACTCTGAGCAACAGAAGCAATGTTTTCGGCTTAGCGCACTGTACAAGTACTATAACATGTTGTTTTATCCAATAAAGATCCAGTTTCACGCACATGTCTCACAAATTGATTGCATGGAATGCTCTTCATTTATATCGGATCTGGAACGTAATTTTCTTACAGTTTCTGTAGAAGAGTCATCATTATGCAAATGAATTTCTAATACGTCCCAACATTGCTCAAGCGTATATCGGAGATAGAAAACTAAATTTTTGTCATGATTCGAACGACATTAGAATTACCACTCTAAAAAACAGTAGTTTGAATTCCAAACGCTAGATTATCCCTTCTTTTCCCTTTAAAAAAAAAGTATTATGTGCAATGTGCAAGAGCTTTGAATTTTGAAATCCTTAATACTCTGAATACGTGTCACATTAGATATAAAGACATTAAAGCCTTATCGAACATTTTTGACCCCAATTCGACAGAATTTCCATTTTTAAAAAGCGAAAAGAAATTAATTAAAGATTATAAAATACTAAAATACGCAATCATTTTTAGTCCTATGTATTTGATTTTGGTCGAATAGTCTCTGTACAATAAGGGTTTCTGGATCTGCGGAAATTATTATTATTTAATTCCATGAAAAAGAAAAGTTTAAAACTGAACATATGTAAATAAATGCATTCACATTATATTGAATTAAATTTAAGATTCTTTTCATATTTTTAATGAGTCGGTTTAATTTGAGTTTTTCTTGTCTTTCCAATTTCTCAGTATCTATTTTCTCAAACGTCAGCCACAAATTGACTTTTACGAGATGCAGCTGACATTGGGTTGGCATCTAAAATATGATGAAACTGAATAAAGTGAAACCAGATTAACTGGGACATTTTCGATTTGAATTCTGAAAAATATATCTTATCTTATCCGTGGAAAGAAGGTAAGTTATATTTGCTATGAAATTTTCTATATGAATTATTTTTTCATTTAAGCGCGATAAGAAAAAACAAATTTAATACTACACAACGCTGGCCTCGTTTTCGATTTTTTTTTTTTTTTTGGAGTACTTCCTTCAGACATGGTTTTCTTAAAGCTAAGACTGTCTTGAATTAATATTTAAGGTCGTCCAATTAAAATTCAGATAGCTATTTTTTTAAATTGCATTTAAAGTAAGAAATATGTGTAATTTTTCATGTTTCACGGTTCGCGTCAAGCAAAATCAAGATCGGAAAAAATTGCCAACAAAATCTGACAATGCACAATTATTATATAGTGTCCGGAGAGTTCAAAAACATAATCCGTTAAATCGTGCCTGATCATTTACATGTTTTATGGCCATTTTAAGGTAAACACTTTCACCGATAATTTTAATAAAATCATAAAGAGAACCGTGCACAGTTTTGGATGCTTTTAAGATCAAATGAAATGTATATTTACTTTTACAATATGATACGATAATTGTTTCTTATGTATTTAGAGTTGCTGAACACGATGAAGCCACTAAATTTTGCAAATATGAAAATTTTTTTCGGTTATTCACCATTTTTCATGGAAAAAAATCGATAAAAAAAAAAATTTTTTTTTTATTTTCTTTTGTGGGCTTTAAAGTATTTTTGACTACAAAGTCCACAAAAAGAAAAAAAATAAAAATTATTTTTAATATGTTATGTTATTCATCATTTTCCATGGAAAAGAATTGAAAATATTAAAAAAAAAATTCTTTAGGCCCTTTGTTGACCTAAAAACTAACGAAAAAAAAAAATTTTTTTTTATGTTCTTTTGTGGGCTTTAAAAGTATTTTTGACTACAAAGTTCACAAATAGAAAAAAAAATAAAAAAAAAATGTTTATATGTTATGTTATTTATCATTTTCCATTGAAAAGAAGAGAAAAAATTTTAAAATTTTTTTTTTTTTGGCCTTAAAATAAGTGACAAATAATTTAAATTAAAATTTTGACTTATGGACTTTTGAGGTATTTTTAACTACAAGGCTTACACAGAATAATAAATAAAAAACTTTTATATTTGTTGTGTTATTATTATTATTAACAAATATATTTTAAAAAAATTTATAAAATTCTTTTGGGCCTAAAAACTAATGAAAAATTATTTTTATATATTTTTATTTTATGGGTTTTAAAAGTATTTTTAATTACAAAGTCCACAAAGAAAAGAAAAATAAAAAAATTTAAAGTTTTAATGATTTATTCACAATTTTTCCTAAAACGCATTTTTATCAATATTATCGGTAAAAGCGCTTACCTTTAAATGGTCATAAAACGAGTAATTGATTAGGTACAGAGGCGGAGAGTTTTAATAAATATTGGGGGGGCGAAACTTAAAAAAAATTTTTCAAGTGATACAATCTTTAGCATTATTATTCGAATCATCTTTTTTGGAACTTTTCTGTTGCGTTTTTCTTGTGGTAGTTCAATGCCTACGAAAACTCTTTCTTTATCAATTTCACTCCAAATCACTGCGAATTTATCTCTCAAGCTTCCCATAGTTTCGCTTAAATTTTCGATCAGTATTTTAATATTACCAGAATGAAATTGTTTATTTTGAATGGCAGTGATGGTAGCATCTACATGAGAAAACATTTTGCTCCCTAAAATATTGGGGGGGCGAGGCCCCTCAAAATATTTTTTGAGGGGGAAAAAAGTGCTTTGGCCCCCCATACTCGCCGCCTATGATTAGGTAAAATTTTACGGATCATGTTTTTGGAATCTCCGAACACTAAATAATAATTGTGCATTGTCAGATTTGGTTTACAATTTTTCCTGGTTTTGATCTTGCTTGAAGCGACCCATGTCGGCCATAGTAAACCTTTAAAAAGGCCGTAAAACGAGTAAATGAGCAAATCCGATTTCGCGGATTATGTATTTGGAATCTCAAGACACTATATAATAATTGTGCATTGTCAGATTTGGTTGACAATTTTATCGATCTTGATCTTGGTTCAAGTGAACCGTGTATAATTGGAGCCACTCTTGTGTAGCTGTAAAATCTAGAATTTGACATCGTTAATTTATTAAATGTAATGCAGTTTTGTTTTAATAATCACCTACATATGTCTATGTCTTTGCCTTCCGAAATATTAAGATGTACGTCTATATCTGAACTGCGAGGTTGAAACTGCCATTCGCCTATTTTCTTTAGGCGTTTTATGGTGTTGTACTTATCGTACAAACGACCCGATGGTCTAGACTCTAGATCCCCTTGCCCTACTGTAATAAATGTCCTAAAATATGTTTATTGTAAAATAAATAAAATTAGTGCAAAATAACTTCGAATACCTTGTCGTAATTTAATTTTCCTTTTTATGTGCCAGGAAACAATAGCTTCATTCAAAATTTTTTTTGCAGCTTCATCTAGCTTTTGATCTTTCGCATAGATGTTTTTGGCATAACCTTCAGTAGGGAAATCCGAAAGCATTTGCTCTCAATCCTTAAGAAATGTTTAATATATTTTTTATACCATTAATATATTTGAAATTACGTTTACATATATACTCACTATACCACTGGAAACTTTGCCAAATCCGAAGAGGGTGGTTTTGCAAGTGGATATGTCTGGGTTCCTTGTGTGCAACAATGTTTATTTTCCTTTTTCCACTTGAATAGTTTGTGGCGAAATTCGCTCTTTTCTCCAAGTTTTCTTCCAGAAAACAATACTTCCAGATCTGCTTCAATGAGATTTGGCAGACGCTCTAATGTTATTTCGTGATCTAGTTTGAAAAAGACGTGTATGTAATTAAAAAAATTTTATTACTTAGCTTCACTTACATTGAAAAACTTTAAACAAATCGGCAAATCCCCATTCAGCTAGTAGCTTGAAAAGTTCCTGCTCCTCCTGGAGGAAGTTTTCTGGCTCTTGTACTTGTAGGCTAGCTCGCACAGCGTCAGCAACAAATAACATTTTTTTTTCGTGTCGAAAATAATAGAAATATTAATTGACAAAAGCTATGATGATAGCATGATTCAAAGGAAAAAATTTTTTTATTATTTATTACGGCTACAATACAAATTTTGTAGTTCATTTGTGAGAAAACATTGAACTGTTCTTTTTAGTAAATTTAACCAACAACCGCGGTATAAATACTTATAAACTTTGTAACGGTAACAACTTTTTCGGTTACATATATGACTGTTTTTTGTTGAACACTCCGGTTTTGTTTTAATTAAATTTTTTCAGTATACTCTACCTAACAAAATCGGTTAATATATTTGAAGTTTTCATATATTTAAAGAAATAGTTAGCTAACCATTTTTTTTGGTTCATTTTACTCACCTTTTTTTTGTGTGTAGATGCCCAGATATAGCATTTCAAGTATTTTTGTTGTATTGAAGGTGCGACGCTACGTTGTCGAATCCCGTCCATATTTTGTAAGATCCTTAATATAGACAATATACATCTTAAAACTAAATTTAAAAACTCTTACTATCACAGGAGCCAAGATATGGCATATTAAATGTTTTTATTTCATGGAATGTACCACGCCCTTCGTTTTTATCAAAATAAAATATAGCCTATATTACTAAGGGATAGTGTAGCTTTCAATTAGTAAAAATAATTTTAGAATCGGCTTAGTAGTTCCCTCTACATACAAACCAAAAAAAACTTCAACTCTTTATATAGTACACGGAAAAAACGAAACTCGAAATTATTGTAAATATTAATCAAAATTTAAGAAAAATTAGTAGGTAATTTAGTAATTTAGAAACGGTTCGAGTGCCTATTAAAAATTACTAAGCGTGATATAAAAATTGCATCAAGCAGTCATTAATTTTTTGAATGCAAGTTTTAAATTTTTACAAAGTAGATTTTAAAATTTCTGCAATAATTTATTATATTTTAAAAGGACTGTACTATTTTTTAAAAAGTACATTATAAAGTTTTTATGATAAAATAATAATAACTGAAATTTATTTTAAATTTTTTTGTGTGTTGAAAAAAATTGGGACGGTCAGCGAGTTTCCGTTGCCGCTTTCCCGACCCCGTCCCAATTCTGTTCAACACATTACTTCAAAGCCAATTAGTAACAGTTTGGCAAGCCTTATATATTTGTTTTTTTGCATGAACATGTTGAGAACTCAAACAGAGTACAAATTAAACACAAAAGAGAAATAAAATTCAATATAATAAAAATTAATAATCCTGAAATAATTTTTCTATAACTACTTTTTAAAAATTATAAAGCGGGAATAGGCTTGCCAGATCCAAATTGTGTTTCACCTGGACATTTTTAAAAAAAATCAAAAAAATCGGGATTTATCTGGACACTTAAAAAAAAAATCTTGATTTATCTGGACAAAACAGAAAACTAAAGCTTAGTGTCAGAGGAACATATATATTTTATTTAGATAAAATAAACATAACAAAAACATAACAATTCAGTTAAAAAAAAATAAGTGATTTTTTTAAATAAGTTGCATTAAGTCCATAAATACTTATTATTAGACCGAACTGCTTTTATCAATTTATTACCACTTGGAGTTTCTAAAATGTTACCAAATGATTGACAGTTTCGGTACAGTTTAATCTTATAAATAGTTCTGACTTTATCAGATCTGTCAGCATTCGATTTCTTTCTTTAGAATGTATAAGCTGTTTAAAAGGCTAAAAACTTTTTTTTATTGGAATTGGAAAAATAAATTAGATCAATTTTCTTAAGATGTTCAATTCGTCATTTTTAAATTTGGAAAAAAATGATCCCCAAATTTTATCGTTGGGAGTATTTTTTGGTAGATTTTCATACACACTACGTAAGCAACAATAATCTGTAATATAATTCATCGTTGTTGATATAATTTTCTAAGCCTAAGGCTCCTATTGCTGTTTGTAGTTCATCCCAGGAAATTAATTTATATTTAAGAAAAAATAAGGATAATTTTTAATTGAAACGTCACTATATTTATACCGGGTTTCTAAATAGTTAAGACAACTTTTTAAGAATTCAATTCTGGTTGACAAAATTATTACGTAAAAATAAAAGAGAAAATAAAAGAGAAAGAGGGAGCATTTGTCAGTGCAGTAACCATGTTAGTTAAATCTTGGTGTTGCACACTTATTTTCATTTAAAGGTACGTAGCTGTTAGTTGCGTTTAGGAGGATTAAGACCTTATGACATCCTTATAAATCATCTTTTCTTGTTTGAAAAACGTCAACTTCTTAAGAGCAGTCCGTACCTTTTGGACGTGACGAATGTTAATTCATTTTTAATGCCTACGGCAGATATTTTTGTATCTAGTCCTATTTTTCTTTTATTTCATTGTTCGAATTTTATCTGGACATATTTCTGATTGTCGGGACTCTGGACATGGGACTAAAAATCTGGACAATATCGACGAATACAGTCCATCTGGCAACCTTAAGCGGGAATCATATATTACAATAAGAAATATATAAAAATTCTAATGTGGCAATTTATTAAAATTTAATAAATTCTTTGTAAAATTTCAAAGTTTTTAGGTGATAATTAAAATGAAGAAAATAATTTTTAATATGCACTTATTAAAAAATGTTAAATGAAAATATTAACAAACTACAATAGAATTTTTAATAAGGATTTTCTATTTATTACTATAAAAAAGTAATATTTGTTTTCAGATTTTAATTTTTATAATCTCCTATTAATTTTTAATAAAATTTGAGTTGGTGTTTTTTCCGTGTAGTATGGATATGAATGGTCTTATTTTTTAGAGGGAACGAGAAGCAATTGGACTCAGGACGAAAAAAAATGTTCGGGAGTTCATTTCAAATAATTTGGCGGTACTAGACAGTACGCAAAACGACATGAGCATTTTTGATAAGAAGAAGGAAGCCTGGAGCAATATTAATCGTTTGCAAATTGTAACAGGAATGGGCACCTTTGTACTTTATCTTTTAAAGTAGGGATGGCCAGCTGCGGTGCCCAAAAGTCGACAGCGCGCTGACGTTTACAACAAACATTTCGCGCTAGTATGTGTACAAATGTGTGAAGAAATTCCAGCGAAAAAAAAAATTAAAATAAATGGGTTTTGTCTTTTCCACGTATAGAAAAAATTACCCAGTAGAAATTCGTGCATCACAGATGTTAATAAATAAAGATAAATGTTGGCATATAAAATAATTGTATTTTTATTTAACAACAAAAAGAAAACATGTCATAAATCTTATACATATTATGTATACATATGCATGTTATACAAACATATTAACAGAGTTTACTTAAAATAAGACTCTCAATATATGGTTCAATATTTTGTGATGACACCAGAAGGTGACTGTTTTTCCATGAAATTGAATTTTTTTACAACAATTAAATAATATTTCATTAATACATGCTTAAAAAATTGCCTTTCGCATAAATAATGTTTTTGTTTGCATTTGTTTTGTTTTTGCACGTTTGATTCCGACTGGGTTTCTCGCATATTCAATTTTCATGCGAATCAGCGCATAGAATTCAGCAACTGCACGGCGGGACGAATGATGGCCCGCAACGGGCAATGTGACCGCGGGAGGGTAAATGGCCAACACTATTTTAAAGGATTTCGTAGAGGTATTATAATTGGAGGTATCCGCCATCGCCAAGTAATACACCCGTATGATGGTGTTTTATTGCTTCTGGCATCATGTATGGAACCACGCTTCTTGTAATAATATTTAAAATTTTACAATCCGTATCGCAAACAATCTAATGTAATGCACACCACATTCATACATGTATTTATTAAAATTTGCGTTTCGATTTTTTAACGTTTTTAAAAAAGTACTTATAAATTTAAAGAATAGTATCCCTTCCTGTTTCTAAAGTGACACGCCATTTATTGTCCTACATTCCCGGCTGGACATTTTATGCGAATATGTGTGCGGTCAATAGCGTCTAAAGCACTTGGAAAACGCAATCTATATACTAATAGTAATAGTAAAGTTTTAATCAAATCGATTATGAATGACTTAGTTATTTCTAAAATAAAGTTCTTACTTAAGCTGATACCAAATATGACTATGAAAATGCGCCATTGAAATTATTGAGTTTGTGACAGTCATTCTTCTATTAGAATCGTAAACTTATGAAGTATGTCGAAGTAAACAGTTTTGGGCATCTTTGAATCAAAAATGCAGCAAGGTGGTGGGAAACCTGAATTTTTCGAAACTGTTTCGATCTTAGTTACATGTGCAAAAACCGACCTTGTAAGGCTAAAATCTTAAGTGACTATACCATTAACTCAAACTTTTATAAGGAATCGTACCGTTCAAATATTCGCCTAGATTGTTTTCAATAATCCATTTTTAAGCGAATACTTTGTATTTTAACTTTTCTTCATTACATTAAACTCATTCGGTCAATACGGGGCCTAGCTCTCAGAAAAATATCTTTGGATTCTTCATTGAGGCTGACGAGCTACAGCTTTGTACGAGGCACACAAATGACATCATCTGGCCCTGTTGGACTACCATAGAACTCAAATTTTTTCACATAGTTTATTTTGCAACTTAAGTAAAATAAACTATATAAATAACGGCTGTACTGAAAATCTTACATAAGCAAGTACAAGCAATTTCCTTATCTTCCGAAATATTTCTGAAATTGATTTTGAAAAAAATATATAATTTATATTAAAATTAAGAGCTTACATACTTTAAAATAGAAACACTTTATACAATTCAATTTTGTTATCTAAATTAAAAAAATACGTAAGGTTAGCAACAGTAGGGTATATAAGGAAAATTAATGACGCTTTCAAATCAGTAGTCTTTTGAATCTGAATCATGGAGAAAACTTTACTATTTGTCGTTTTAATTCATTCTTTGTTTATTGAATCTTTTGAGGGTAAATTTGAGCTCTTTATTCCAAGAATTTTAATATAAAACGTGGCTATTTGTAATTTTGAACTTTTCACAATATTGAATTATAACAAACCTTTCAAAATAAGTCGCTGAATGTTGCCAACAAAACTTATATTTTCTTTTGTACGCAGAAACTGTTTTACCAAGAGTGCCACTAGCAAAAAGTAAGAATTGTGAAGATAGTGATTTTCTCGAGCCACCATGCTGTGGTGCTATTAATAGTCTAGAAAGTCGAATTAGAGATGGTGAGCTAATTAACCCTGGTGAGATTACATGGTGGGTTACAGTCAGTGTGTTTAAGAGGGGCGGTAAGTTTCCTTTTTTTTTTGCCAATCTACTATATATATTTGTACTTTTGCTTACTTTTTTTTAGCAAAAGGTTCCACAAGTGGTATTGGTAGTTTGATTAGTTCAAGTTGGGTGATAACAGCTGCACATGTCGCCCATCGAGATGTGCCTTCATCGGTTGAAATTCGTTTTATTGAAAATATATACGCAGATCTGGTAATACCATATCCCACCCACAAAAAAATATTAACCGGACTGATATATGATATGGCGTTGGTACATATGGAAAGACCAATAAGTTTTACAAAAACCCTGCAACCCGTTTGCTTGCCTTTAAATGCTGAATATAAATTACGTGACTTTGTTGGTGAAAACGCCACCGTGGTTGGTTGGGGCAATGGTCATAAAAAACGAATAGTTCCAATTGTCAAGGGTTGCCCAGGCAAAGTAGCAAATATAACAGTAAGAATTTGTGTACCCCGTGTTCTAGAAAAAGGGGACTCTGGCGGTCCGTTGATGCTTGAGTTAGATAACAATCCACTCAAAATTAAATCGTATTACGTATATGGGGTTTTATGTGTGGGGCATAACAGACAAAACGGCTATATGAGGATCGATAATGTGATGGAATGGATTAAAGGAACCATACAAGCGTTTAATATTGAAAATAATAAAGCCGAAAGAAATATACGAATTTGAAAAAAAATTGTATTTATTTACTTAAATAATATTTTCAAAGGATTTGTATATACATAATTACTACATACATACCTATATTAATAAATAAAATAATTACACAATATATGCTTAATTTCTACGACATTATTTGAAGGGGGTTAGGTGCCAAAGAGTGACACTTTAGTCCTTTGGCAAACAAACATAACATTATGGAAATGATGTTATTTTCGCTCATCAGAGCGCACCATCTATAATGGTTATATGTATATGATAGTTTTTATATGATTTTATCGTGCGGCAGAGGTTAAATATCATGAAGTTCGAACTTCGAAGTAATATAAATAGTAAATGATATTAGCATAAACAATATCATCGCGTCTGCCTTATATTCTAAATACAAAAACAGATAAATCAAAGAGGCAGACGATTGCTGCGTTTTCGAGTCATCGAATTTTTTTTATACTTCAGGCATTTTATGTGAAGCGGAAAACGATTACCCACTGTTAAAGCAAAACCCGTCGGAAAATCTTTCGAGTAAAGAGAATTGCGACGTGCGTGCGGAAGAAAATTCAGCTGCCATTTTGTTTTCACTGACATTTCAAATGTTGACAAAAAATTACTCAAGCTGATTAGAAATGCAACACTGATCGTCACCTGCCGACGCATCGGTGAAAATAGAATTAAATTTAAATCCCTTCGGCAAGTTTCCAGTCGTGCGCCATAATTATGTTCCATTTCGTACGAGCAAGTGTACTATAATTTTGATAGTGGTTACTTTTGACGGGCGGGTATTCTGTTGAACGCATATTTCAGCCTTTTTTATGTTTTTTATTTTAGTTTTAAAATAGAGCTCAAAGTATGGAAATAATTGCTGTGTTTTATTCGCCAAGTTGCTAGCTATTTGCGAAAAAACGATCAAGTCGCTAAGTTTCCTACTCGTTGTTATTTGAGTACTCGTTTGTTGTTTTTCATACTTTTTTCATTTCAAATTGTTTATTTTTGACGCCTGACGTTTTAGGCTATGTATGCTTAGTATCTATAATTTTGCTCGTTGTGTTTTCGATTTTGTTTTTGTTTTCCCATACAATTATCGTTGCTAGCTAAAGATATCTAGCAGAAGATGGCGATTAAAACCGAGCTAATAAAGCACAAATTTCAAAATGGAATCTACATAAGCTTAAGAGATATATAATATGATATACATATATACGTGCCGCACACATTGAAGTAAGCATTCGAAACAGGAAGCCTTCTCCCTTCTTTCACCATAATTTCGTGTTTTGTACTCAGCCGTGGTTACATACTTTTTAACTCGATATTTAACGACTATTTGCGATTAAAAAATTTAAAAGAATATTATTCAAGCACATCTACATACAACACACATGTGCAATATGGGTGAGAAAGACAGAAAGCACGAGTGAAATGCATGCTAACGTACTCTCATAAAGCGCACTTATCCACAAAGTCAAAATCAGTTGAAAAGAAAATTCGCACCTGATTTACAACGACGATTTTACAAACTGCAGCACCAATCCACGACAGTGACTTCATCTTTGGCGTGGCTCCTTCTCATTGGGTTACTTAGGTGCCTTGGTGTATTTTTTAGTGTTTTTTTCCTTAACTAAACTTACAATTTATTTTAATGTTGTTTGCCAAGAGCAATTGATGGGGCTAATAACTATTTGGCGTTTGTATTGCAATGAAGTTGCTTTTGTTGCATCAAATAAATTCGGAACTTGCTGAAAGTTTTGTAGAAGACGAAGAAAATATTGAAAGCATTTCCCTTAATGCAGCGGCAAAACTGTGCTGTAGACTTTCAAAATACGTTAAAAGTAATGAACATGCAAAATATATGTATGGTGTTTTTATAAGATTTTTATTTAAAATTCACTTTTATGTCAACTGGATTATCGCAATGGGATTATAAGCCCTGCTAGAAGATTTAAATTTTTGTGCACCCTTCTGGTATGGTATGGTATGGTATGGTATGGTATGGTATGGTATGGTATGGTATGGTATGGTATGGTATGGTATGGTATGGTATGGTATGGTATGGTATGGTATGGTATGGTATGGTATGGTATGGTATGGTATGGTATGGTATGTATGGTATGGTATGGTATGGTATGGTATGGTATGGTATGGTATGGTATGGTATGGTATGGTATGGTATGGTATGGTATGGTATGGTATGGTATGGTATGGTATGGTATGGTATGGTATGGTATGGTATGGTATGGTATGGTATGGTATGGTATGGTATGGTATGGTATGGTATGGTATGGTATGGTATGGTATGATATGGTATGGTATGGTATGGTATAGTATGGTATGGTATGGTATGGTATGGTATGGTATGGTATGGTATGGTATGGTATGGTATGGTATGGTATGGTATGGTATGGTATGGTATGGTATGGTATGGTATGGTACGGTATGGTATAGTATGGTATGGTATGGTATGGTATGGTATGGTATGGTATGGTATGGTATGGTGTGGTATGGTATGGTATGGTATGGTATGGTTTGGTATGGTATGGTATGATATGATATGGTATGGTATGGTATGGTATGGTATGGTATGGTATGGTATGGTATGGTATGGTATGGTATGGTATGGTATGGCATGGTATGGAATGGTATGGTATGGTATGGTATGGTATGGTATTGTATGGTATGGTATGGTATGGTATGGTATGGTATGGTATGGTATGATATGGTATGGTATGGTATGGTATGGTATGGTATGGTATGATATGGTATGGTATGGTATGGTATGGTATGGTATGGTACGGTATGGTATGGTATGGTATGGTATGGTATGGTATGGTGAGGTATGGTATGATTTGGTATTTTATAGTATGGTATGGTATGGGGTACCTCCTACATAATAAAAATCGCTTTATGTTAGCAGCTGCAGATGCGAAATTTAGTACAATAGGGTGTTTATTTTGAAATTTTTTTTTTATGTTTTTATTTTTCCCAAATCTTATCTTGAAGCTTTAAATAATTGTGCCAAAAATTTGAGATTCTTCACACAAACCTGTAAACGGCGCTGACAGAGTTATAGCGTTGTAGGTATTTTTTTGTATGAGAGAGGCCACCCCCTGTTGTCAAATCACGCCTACATTTTAAATCACATGCAAAATACACCTGAAGGGGATTTCTAGACCTATATTATTGGATGAGTTTGAAAAAACTTCTACAAAAATTTCAGCTTCCTAGATCAAACCTGCGAAAGGCGAAAGAGTTTGTTTTAAATTAATATTAATAAGGAAGAAACGAAAAAGTAGAAAAACGAATTGCTGATTATTTCACGTTCCGTATATCGTAAAAACAAAATCTTTAACAAACGAGACCAAGCTCATCGGAAAGAGCATCATATTCTTCATGAATAAGCTACTTCATACTTTATTATGGACAATTTTATGTTCTTTCCAATGGGCATAGTTCCGTTTATGTTAGATTTTTATTCAAATGTTATAGACGAAAATGTCTAAATGAGTAATTTTTCCCATATAAATCATATGGAAAACTGAAAAGCACTCCATGTACCAGAATTTTGCTCTCATGTACCTTCAACTATTCAACCTGTTTGAATAAAAAAAAAATTATTTGAATCACCTTAATATGTATAGAGTATATTACGAGTAACTGTTGTAACTGCTCTAGCTACATATGTACATATAAATATTAAAAAAATGTATACAGCTAAGTACCAATGAATCTTTTTGTTTTCTTCCATTAAAACTTTATCGTGAATCCTCTAACACCTTATTTTAGCGTATGAAGTTGATATAGCTTACATTTTACATAAGTACATCACCATTTGCTTAGGTTAGGTTACCCAATTTCATGTGATAAAATTTGATTGTTTGTGAATTAAATCAAACTATAATTAAACAAGAAATTGAATGTTGCCAGTGGCGGATTTATCCATAGGTTAACAAGACTGGTGTATAGAGTGAAACATTTTAGTAGACTACACATTTTGTAAATATGTATATAAAATGTAGCGCTGACATAGAAAAATGTGACGAAGTAACATGTAATATATTCAATATTCAAATTTTCCAAAAATTTTCAATAAAATTTTACATGTTGGGCTTTTTGAAGATATTTTTACATAATTCGGACTTTCTGGACATATTCGATATTCTATACTAACAAAACAAAACATCATTAAAATTAACATGTCATCACGTGAACACTTGCACTTACCTGCTTTTTTTCCTATAAGAACGGGGACAGGTTCTCGAGAAGCCCGGCGATTTGCGAATTTCTTGTTTTCTTGTCTGTAAAATATTCAAAAGCGATGACTTTTTTGTACTCAACAAAATTTGAAAACGTTGGAAAGGAAACGGGTTCTCCCAAAAAATAGCTTCACAAAGAGGGCGGTATTTTTTTCATAGCCTAAGCCAGCAAAACATTAAGTCCGTCACTGGATGAAGCTCAAGTTCCTTAGAAGAACATTAAAAGGAAATTTTGAAAACTTTAAAGCTCATATTTATTTTCGAAGAGTTTTGCTGCCAACTGCATTATTCGTTTCAAACCTTTTATGCCATATACTTGTGTACATACATATAATGTAAGTATTGCTGAATGTTACAACAATAACAACAATTACTTTTCTTGCTACAAAGCCATAATTTCTGGTAGCTCATACCATTCCAACACTTTGACGATAAAATTTTATTTGACGATGCCATTTTGTATCGATTTCCCACAATTTCTGACGATGTATGGTTCACAATTCAGTTCGATTGGAAGCGCTGCCGCAGCAGTAGCAAAAGAAAATCGCTCGTTCTTTCGAACATTAAGTCTGACTTATGAGGTCGACACGACAGGACGAGATGAGACGAGTTCTTTTGCGTTCACTTCTCTTGTGCAATTTTGACGTAATAACGTGGCACACAGTCATTGTGGCAGTCCGACATTCTCTCAGTCAGTCAATTTGTGCTGCGTTTCTACGTCCTTACGTCTCACTCAAAGCTGATCCTTCGTTCGCAATCGTATGCGCCATAAAAATATATAAATTTCCCCAAGAACATTGCAAAATAATAATAATAACAATAAAATAAAATTTTGTGTACGCCAAAAGTTTTGCTTCTCCTCTTTGGGTCGAAGTCGCCATGGTTGACGATGTCGTTGTCATCTTAGTCGCTGTCGCATGAATGGCGTAAGGACGCGTCATCACTTTTTTGAAATGTTTTTCTTTCATAATATGTCCTTCGACATAAGTTAGAGAGGCAGGGATTAGGCGTGTTTGTGAAACTGGAGTTGTTTTGGAAAATTGCATTCATTCTTTGTCGCCAGCGTTTAGAAGTTGTAGAATATTCTTTTATGAAGTAAATAGTATCGATATTTAATTCATTTAAATCACACATCAGAAGAGAAAAGATGTACAATGGTTTTTTTTGATTGGACACGTGACAGTTTCTGCACTAGTGTCATATTTATGGCTCTTACGTAAATACAATTGCAATTGCCGGAAATATCAACCGAATGGTAAACAACGATATTTCTAAATTATGCTCTTTGCAAAAATATTTAATTTGGTAAATTTTTCTGAGCCTGTACTCTCAAAAAGTGTTCATCCAGAGCTGCCTATGACTCAAAGGAACATCTTGTGTTGCTCGTCGAGATTGGTTTTCTTCGAATCAAAAGTAGACAACATTCAACTTCGAAAACTCTTATATAAGACATTCAACTCATTTCTAGAGCAAAGTGAGCTTTGAAGATTGTATCATCGGCAAAAAATACAGTAGGCAATGAATGTCTTGAAGTTTTCTGGGATGGTTAAATTAAATCCCGAAAATACGTCAAAGCTTACCAGAATATTTCGGAGTTGTTTGATCTTGCGGCAGATCTCCAGTCAGTGGAAATAATGGTTTCCATTTCATAAGCCGGAAAACCTAAAACATAGCCATTAATACCGCCAATTTTGACATGCTCAAAATGCTTACCTTATGGGAAATTTCGTAGAGTCTGTTCTACATGAGATAATATATTTTATTATTGTAGAGCGATTCGACTCAGAGAAGCTAGATGTTTGGTAGCAAAGCAATACAGCCCCGGCTCCATCCTTGGCACACTGCAAATAGCACTGGTTAATCTTCCAACCGCCTACATCTGCCTATCACTCAACTTTGAGTAAAACTTTCAGGTGGAGATTCCGGAGAGGGTTCAATGGGAGGAGGCCTCACCTTAAATTATCAAACCACAGTAAAGACCGATGATCGAAAGATGGACTGCGGTGTAGGTAAGGGGTCTACTCAAAAGACCCACAGATACCTCAATCTATTCGCTTACCTAACTCAGCTAGCGTTTTCCAAGCAGAAATCTTTGCTATATTAATAGCATTCAGTCTATTGGGCTAGCAATCTTCTCCGATAGCCAGACTATACCATCAAGGCTATAAACTCGGAGATGATAAGGTCTAAGTTAGTAGTACAATGCAGGAAAATACTCGCCAGGCTGGGGTGTTAGCTCGACATGACTCAAATATGAATTCCATGCCACAAGAGTAATAAGGATAATGAAAGGGCGAACGAATTAGCAAGGAACGGTTCCTCGAAATCGGAACTTCAGAGCGCGACAGACTGTAGTTATCGTATAGCGACTTTTGCAGAAGTTACGAAAATAAAGAAAAGGTAGAAGGCTTTTTCTGTGTGAATGACTTTAATAACATCGTCTCTGATCGCTTGGAGAAAAGTTTCATGATAATCTGGGTGATATAGTGAGTATGATCCGCACTGGTACTATACAATTTATAATGAGATTGAGGTGGTTTTTACATCATTAGTTATTTCAATTACTCAGATACATTGCGAGGATATCGCAATATGTACTTCGGTCAATGACCTGAGAGTGCTTTCGCTAGCAAATAACAATTAGTCTGCTTAGTCTGACTTTACCTGACCTTACCTTAGTAGGTATCAGCAGCAGCTAACGATACCGATTAAGGGATTCAAATCACTAGTCATCGTATGCTGGAAGCTTCGCCACTGCTCGTTATGTTGCGACTCATAAAGCACTGTTATGGGTGCTCAGTGCTCCCATTGCATCGCTCGAATTGCTTCCGCTCACTCTCTTGCCGTTGTCATGCTGCTGATTGACGATTTTGTGTTGCGAAAACTTTTACGCTCACTCTGAAATTTTATTTTCATCGTCTTTCGGTTTTTTTTTTTCCTCTCTTTGGCGTATTTTTGACGCCATCGTCCATTTGTTGCGAATTATGTTGGAATATTTTGTGCAAATGGGATCTTGGGTTGCGAGGAGTGTAAGATGTCGCAGGGATTCCATTGTGCTTATTAATGCATGTGAGTAATGTGCGCATGTATAGCGCATATCCTGTTAGCACATGCTCGTTAATTTCACAAGGATATTTGCGTCGATTTTTTGTCACTGTTACTGTGAGTTACTTGAGTTTGTGTTGCAAATTGCGAATAAACAAACATTAAGGAGAATAGTATTTGTTTGTGGAATTGTTGAGCAACGATGGAGAAAAATTTGCTCATATATCTACGTATGTAAATCGACTCCTTAACTCTCACACTTTAATTTTGCAACATTATATTTATAGAGTTGCACGCTATATTGCTTTGTCCCAGCGCAATTTTATTTTTATTTAAAAATAGAAAATCATTGAAGAGACCGCTTAAATTTACTTTAAAGTTTGTTTACATTTTTTTAAATGTTTCGGTTTTTGATTGATTTGATTTCCTCTTAACCAGTTGAGCCTAAAAAGTGCGCAAAGCAACATTTCGAAAAAAATTTGTCGCTGCGCAAACATTAAAGTTAGAATGCATTTTGATGAATTGTATAAATTTAACTGTAGAGCTCGCTTACATTTCGCAACCAACAACTTAAGGGGCCATCAGTAACAATAGAGCCAGCGGTTTTCAATTTGTATTATTCAAAGCTGAATTGCTACGTATGGAAATTCAATCGATTACTATAAGTGAACCACGCCGACCTCACCGACATCTTCTAGGCAGGGTTGGGCTGTAACTACGAGACGTCAACGAGATCACAAACGAAAAAAAAAATGTTAATTGTATATGTATATGTACACGCGAATTAATTGATGACTAAATTTCAACGTTGTCTATGAATTTGAAATCCATTCTGAAATTTTCCCGTCCACGACTAACTAGGACCTTATTCTGTAAAGCGATGCGAAAACAATGCGATTCATTAATTTAAGAGAGCAATTTATTCAACTGCGTAGTAGAGCCTCTGGCTTTCGTTTTCGGTCAACGCTTACCATATAAACAGCATTCTACACTAGTTAGTCCAGAAAAAAATGGTGGCTTCAAAGGCCACCATTAGGTGAAATCGAGGCCAGACGTGGGATAACATTTTTTTTCCCCGCTATCAGCATTTAACATAAAAACATTTGGCTATACGTAAAAATTTGTCGAAACAATTTTTATAGAAAATTACATTATCCACAACTTTCTGTGCAAATTATTTAGTATATGGGGCCGTCCATTAATTACGTGAGTCAAAATTTAGGGGGAACTGGTCCACTGAAATCTCACCAAATCTCACCATCAATGAAAATCTCAAGCCAACTATTTAATGCAGAGATTATACATTATTATGGCAGATTACATTTTCATTTTTACATTCAGTAAGTTCGGCATCCCGACAATTCGTGTTGAACACAATAACATCGACTTATGTTATGCGTTGCAGATATCACGACTGACTAAACGCGTGAGGTAACTCCCCGAATGATATTTGAAACTTGAACGGTGGTTGTTTCAAATCGGGAAATCTCGAGCATAACAAATATATGATATTTAATTTGCCTGAGTGTCAAGTCAGAATTAGCGACAAAAAATTGATTTGAATCCAAAAATTTTTATTTTAGAATTTAAAATAATCTGAAAGAATATTAAAAAAGCTTTTAAATCCACTATTTTAGTTTAAAAGTACATTTAATTTCCGCACTTTAAGCAATATTCTAACGAAACAATTCTTAAGATAAAGCAAGTAAATTATAAGTTGGCACAACTACAGTATTTGAGGAGTGTGTGAGCGGAACGACAGATATCAGGCTACTAATTATTTTCAGATATCGCGAAAAACTCTCTACGACTCTGAATTGATCGCATTAAATTAATTACTTTACTATTAAAACAGTATAACATTTATGTACATAAATAAGTAGTACCTTTTTGAAGTGTCTGATATTGAAATTACTTGAAGTTTAATGTAATGAACAAGTTTCCAAGAAAAAACTTAAAGCGACTTACCATGGACATGTGCCGTTCTGTTCGCCCACTCCTCATCTAAAGTAGTACTATTCCGCAAAACGCCGTACCCGTTAGAAGGAAAAATACTCAAAGGCGGTACACACTAGCGATCATGTTCGTCAGCCAAAAACTCATCAGTTTTGAATAATTGTTCGCAGCTGTCAAACTATCAATCATGATCGAAGCTCAAACCGTCATTCAAGTAGTGAAATTTGACTGACAAACATGAGGAACAAGAAAATTGGATGCTCATATATTATTTTTTTTCCTAAACACCCGACTGTAGGACAACCGAATTGTGTTGATTTTTCTCTTGATATCTTCAAAAGAACAATTTTTTTCAAATTTTTTCATGATATTTAATAATCCTTCATATGATTTTCTTTTGATAACACGTATCATGTACTCTGGACTAGTTACATTTATCCCAGAGACATTGCAACATATGAAAACTTTTAAGAATTCATTCTCCGCATTCATCCTTTCGATTCAAGTATTATACTTGAATGACGTTTTTGGTACACACTATCAGTCAAAACAAAAATTGCTGCTGACTGTCACTCAACCACAAAAATTTTGTGGTTGACTGTTGAATGACGAAAGAGCGGTCACATACGCAAACAAGAGAAATTTGAGCAAAACTGACGAACATGATCGCTAGTGCGTACCACCTTTTAAAGGTTCATTAAGCAGAGAACGATTGTTATTTTTATAGGTTACTCTTCAATCAATCCTTAAAATTTATCTGCTTTCATAACGAATTTCTTGACATAGCTTTGAAAAATATCGTACATTTCATACAATTAGACTGGTGCGCGCATTCATCAAGAATATTTATATTTTCCAAAGATATGTTGGGAATTTCGATTTGAAAGCAGCTACATTCAAAGTTTTTTTTTTTTAAATTGTGTAATAACAATTTTTTGAATCGCAAGTACTTCATCAATGCAAGATGTTTACCATGAGATCTTATTTATAACCGTTGACCCAACCCTTTTGCTTACGCTAGTTGCACACAAATCATCTGCAGCAGTAACGTGTCATATGTGCGACGACGACGACATTTTTCTTTTGCACATTTCGGCCGTTGCCAGTTAGTGATGATTGATTTTGCCAAATGTAATCTAAACTCTTTCATCATGCATCCATCCAACAGCCAAACATCTAACAAACACCTGTGATATTATTTTATATTGTCGCACATTTCATCTTGGCGCATTTTTCAAAACTACGAGGCTCGTTGTTGTTGTTGTTGTTGCTGTCATGCAATCGATGATAATGGCGATGGCAATAGTTGGTTGTTGTGCTATGGTCCTTGGCTTGGCTGACTTAGTTGGTAGGGTTGTCGCAGCAATGCGATGCGATGACTTATGTTACCTGCTGCAGCCATCCATCATCTATCAATGCTAAATTCATCTCAGTCATTCTCAGCAATATGTTGCTGCGGATGTATGACGACAACGACGAGTAGGTACGAGTGCTGTACAATCATTTATGAATAAATTGCACGTACGGTATGAATGCTTTGGAGTAGGGAGATGGGATGCGATTCAAGATGCGAGCTGTTAGATGCCACCATCACCAATATACAACACCTCTACAGTCGAAATGGAGAGTGAGTAAGTCGTGTGCATCGTTGTCGTCGTCAACGACAACCAAATCTACCAACTTGTAGCCAACTTTAAGTTGGCAAATGGTGAAGAATAACAACACGACGACGACACGACCAGATGAGTTGAAACGCGTAGAACGGAATGGTAGTAGAGGGGAGGAGGTGATCATTTGCCGCCGCCAGGAAATTTCAAATTTATTATCGGATTTGCTATTATTTATGATTTGTGAGAAATCTTGTCGTATATCAAAGTCAATGGGGTGACATAAACTATCGATGGTTATCGATAATTTACGTCAACTCTTTGGAGGTAATGATGATCTATATATACGAGTATGAAATTGCCAGCATGAGTAGTTATGAGTAAAATATACTCACATATAAACTCATACACCAGAGTACAACTAGGCTGTGTTGTATGTATGTACATATGTACTGTGCTGAATTTTTTGCGTATGACAATTAAAAAATGTTGGTACTACAACTCATGCAAAATTGTGTTGTATTCCTAATCTGTAAGTAATTTTCGATTTCAAACTCCATATAGGTATAGTTTTCTTGAAATGAACTAAAATTATGCTTTGTACCTGAAAATTGCAAGTTGTAAGCCTGTTACGAAGTGCAAAAAATACTAATCTTAGATAACAGTATTTGTATGTGATGGAAAAACTCTAGCTGGCGTTTGCTCTTTTCCATCAACATTTTTTTACGACCTCATATGTTTATCTGAATCGGTCGATATTATTTAGTAATATTGAAGGAAGTTTTACTTTGCAGCCTTTGTGAAAACTTTGCCGTACACAAGCGAAAAATAACTTTATTTTGATATTATATTATATTAATACATATAAACACTTGTTTGCATAGATTAAAAATAAACTCAATACTAAGAATTGCATGAAACAGTCAAAACGTCTCGGTTTATATTTATTTTGAGCGCAAAACCTGCGGCGCTTGTCTTCAAAAAGATAGAAGAAGAGCAGAAGGAAAAAAGTCGAAGCAAAAAAATTTGCATGCTGCCTCAGTTTTCAATTGAAAAAATAAATGTAAGGCCTACTACGCTCTTATATCTGCGTCAGAATTAAATTTTCATGAATGCTTATCAAAAATCGATATGTGAAAATATCATCATAAAGGTACATACATGTTATGTACTTATATGATTACTAAAAATAACAACGCATTTGAATGAAGATTTTTATCAATATCATAATAATATAAATTAATATGTAGCTAAAATGTCACATTGGTATTAATAAATGTAAATTTATACCAGGAAAAGTACAGTCTAGGTCAAAATTAAAAATCAATCTATAACGGTTTTTTTGGAAAGAACTACAATAAAATTTGAAGAGTTAATTATCTAATGAAACTCATGCATTTAATTGCTCTAAGTACTTACTATATATATCATAAACAAATGTACTCATGTACTCTCCTATCCCTCAATATAGATACAGCTGATATTTCGGTATAAGCAGCTTTTGACGCCATGCGCATAACAATTCAATCCGATCTGAGATGGTCCGAGCAAATATTTTATCTGTAGAAAGAAACCGTCTAATGCCTAGGTTTCTTAAAACGGTGTTGAGTGTTGCTTGAGATCAGTCAATCACCACTATATTTCACCAAAAATCTCAGTATTTTTATACCTTATACAGAGGTTATATATGTACATTCACTTTGTCAATCCGTTTGTAATGCATAAAAGGGAGTGAGACAGTTATTGAAAAGTATAGAAATTCTTGATCAGCGTCACTACCTGAGTCGATTTATGAAAAATCAAGAAAGCTAATTAAATCAAAATAGGCACACAGGTCACACCAACTTGAAAGTATCTTGGAATTGAAAATAGGCGAAATCGGTTAACGGATACGCCTACCGCCCATATTTAATTGTGAATTTACCCAAGCCTACTTCGATAAAATTTGCAGCGATTTTGATGAGACTTGGTGATTTGGTGCACAAGGGAACAAAATTAAGATTGTGCTAGTAGTTTCAAGTTTTCAAATGCGCTAACAAGGGCATGGCACAGCAATGAATTTTAACTTTGATAACGCCATGTCATACCATGCACGATTTTGTGATGACATTTGGTAAACAGATGCAGGTCATATGTATTTTGAATTGGACTAAAAAAGAGCGAAAATGAAAAAATAGCCGTGGATTTGAACAATTGAAAATATTGACTCTGCATTACTCGAAATTGGCACTTACGATTATAATACACATTTAAGAGACAATACCAATGCAAGCAGCTACCATTAATAATTCAGTCAGTTTACTTGCAAAACTTATTTATAGGCGTGGCATATCCCACAATATTTATTAAAGATATGACAAGAGAACTAACAATGCAATCATTATGAAATTTAATATGGCACATATATATACCTGTATCTTATTAGAAAAACTTGATGCAATAATACCTGTGGGCGTGACACTTCCCACACAAGCAAAATACGCTTAATGTTTTAGATATAGTGGTATGAGAGTTAACTTCATAAAATTTGATTAATTGGTGTCGATTATTATGAGCTTTGAAATTAAATGGAATTCAACGGGTTTTCATCAGTGGTCAAGGCACCTCTCATATTACCAAAAAAATTGAAGCGCTAGTTTAAGTGAACTATTGCAGCAGTTGGTAAGACAGTTAATGCAATTGATTTCATATCTATGAGGTATATCTGTATCAAATTTTCAAATTCTGTGCACTTTTTTTCAATTCGTTTTGAAGAGTGTTCAAGTATTACTTATTCGCCATGATATCGGTAAAAACTCTCAATTCACCAACGCCTTCCCATGATACGAGTATGTATCCCGATACCATAAACGGCAACTTTCCGCACTTTATAGTGGGTATTATACTCCTTTAGTGCAGGGCTGTGTTCAGTCTCCATCAAACTTTATTAGGACTTTCGTGATAATATAACATGATTTTTTCTGTGAAGTGTGGAAAGTTGCTCATTATGGTATGGGGATACATACTCGTATCATAGGAAGGCGTTGGTGAATTGAGAGTTTTTACCGATATCATGGCGAAGGAGTAACACCTTAACACTCTGCAAAACGAATTGAAAATAAGTGCTCAGATTTTCGGCTTCACTGACACTCAAAAGGCCGAAAAGTTAATCCTAAGACCAAATCACTCTTGTGCAGGACCTGGGTGCTGACCTACGACGACGAACAAAACGTGTTTGTCCATGGACCTTATTTCACCTCACCTTGCCTCTACCTCATGCAGCCGTGAACTCGATCAAAATGCGTTGATTAAAGCGTTTTGTATGGGGAAATCATGCGCATATGTTTTCCTTATTTTACCTGCTTTAATGGCACATATTGCCAATTTGTTTTTCTTTGTGCACATCTAAAAAACAGTACCTTCCAAATGATGTAAATTTCATTCCCCTCTCTTTGTAATAACTACTAAAAAAGTGTACCATAAGTTTCGATGTTCACGCATTAATATATAGAATACTATTTATCCAGTATATGGTACTAACTAGTAGTTTTCTTTAATTTTTTAAAGTAATTAATTGGTTCCATTCAATTGGTTTGTAGATGAGGGCCTTTGACATTTGCACTGCACAATGTTGTTTGATCGACCATTTTCGTACATATTTGGTAATGATTGCCAAAAACGTATTCTCATAGACGTTTGACATACACAAAATCAATAAAAATGTAAATAAATTAAAAATGTCGTTTTGCCAACATGCAAACAGCATAGCCAACTACTCAATTGCCTTCCATCTTAATATACTACATCAAAATCTCCAAACATTGCTAAATTTTTTGTTGCATTCGTAAGACGATTTATGTGCAACGTAGTATGCATTTGTTGTCTGGTGCCCATATCCGAAAACTGTCAGTCAAAGTTTCTTTTTCGTTTTTGCTGTAATCGTTGTTGTTGTTCCCGAATAGCAACATTTTTAATTTACGATCAACGTTGATGTTGTCACCTTTGACCTTTTGATTTGTTTTCGTTGGTGGGTTATTTTATTTTACCGATCTTTGCACTTTGATTGCGAAAGTCACTGAAATCGATAAGAAATTGTTGGAGTAAATGCAATTAAAGTTCTTGTGCTTGGAAGCAGCCTTATATATATTATAGGAACTCCTTCTCTTCTGTACTTTGCACAAGTTGTTTAAAAAAAAAAATCAAAAGTATACAAAGCAATTCATTCCCTTCGATTAATCTCTTGACGTTGCATTGATGAATTATTTTGGTCATTTGAGTGCTTTTCAGGTTGTCCCCAAAGATCGTTGATATCACACGTTTACGTCAACGCAAATTCAATATCCTCAAATTTGCTTATTTTTGCTGTGACCATTGTTGGTGTTTTTTTGATGTTGATATTGTTGGCATTATTATCGGCACATGTTGCGCGCTAATTGATTTTTCTTGTCTCCTGCTTGTGGGGAAATTCTTCACAATCAGTCTTTTTTTTTATTTGTTCATTGATGGGATTCTCCGCACATCGACATATAGGATTTTTTTTCGCTCTTTTCAGTCTCTGCTGCTCACTGTCAATTTTACAACAAATGAGCAATGTTGAACGTGTTGCTTGATTTCTTACATTTTGGACCATTCTTAGCGTCACCATCACAGTCACTTCGTGTTGTATGGGGATGCCAACTTGTAAATAGAAAGGAAAAAATTGTCACTGATATTGTCGCTCCCTCCTTTCGTCAAGTACGACTTAAAGTATTTAACTTCAACCGACAACCCGGGATCAATCCGGCGGATTCATAGCTTTATAACATAGAAGATGGAATGCTTTTTTTTCGACGGTAATTCTTATAAGTTTCGGAAAACTTCTTAATTTAATGTTTTATGGATTTGAAATGGTGCTGCCGCAGGCTTTATATTCAGAACTATTTTCTTATACTTTCACATAGCTTGGAGCCAAACCATTTTTTTCATTTTAATTTTCGAAAAAAAAAAACGGACCTTAAGGAAGGACCTTTAGAAGTTCAATTCCAATCACTTTCCTTCGATTAATGCAATAAATAATTTTTTAAAAAGTTCAAGATTACTGAACGAGTGAACCCATACGGTATATCATTGTGGATGAAGTTGCCACAGAGCTCTTAGCACTATGCCAATGAAAGCAAAAGACATTTATTGAGCCCAAGATTTGTTTGGCAGTAGCTGACACTTAAGGTCTCTTGCTGAGAAAAACACAGATTTCTAATTAAAATTGAAGAATAACAAATGACCTCCACGACTTTGCTGGTACATACGCAACTTTTTGTCGAAGTTTATAAAGATCATTCTGCATAAATGTGGCTGAATTTTGCAAATGCAGAGCTCAATTTCTTTCTAGAAGGCGTGCGTGGTTGCAGATTTGTTGGCATAAACCTAAAGCTATAAAAAATCTCATGGAAAAAAGTCCAACGGAGTTAAACCGCGTAATCAGTTGGCCAATTTTGATCAGCAAAAGGGGAAATTACACTACCAGGAAATAACTTATAAAGTAATTGAATTGTTTCTCGAAATCTATAGTCTGTGCCACTTTCTTGTCGATACCACATGTCATCGATATACACATCTTGAAATTTAAACACAGAAAGCTGGACTATCATGGTGTTCGCACCATTAACTCTTATTGCCCGATCTGTCGCATTTTTGAGAAAAAATGGTCTAATGATGCCTCTAGCCTAAAACCCCTACAAAACAGTAACTCGTTGTCTATTGTTTCCTTACAATAACTCGTAGATTTTCTGAACCATAAAAACGACCGTTTTGACGATTAATAAATCAATCAAAATGAAAATTAGCCTCACGCTGCAGATGGTTTTGATCGAAAACCAGCATTCACTCTTTGTTCTATAATCAATTTAACGAAATTTTTTCGTTTCCCGTGGTCAGTAGGATCCTGTTTTGTGAGACAACTGAACTTTTTAAGTATGAAAATAAAAATCCTTCTAGAATTCTCTGTTGTAATCACGCTGTAATCACGGTGCCAAATTGATGTTCCTGAGCTCTACTTAACGAACTGCTTTGATGTTTTGAGTTGATCGACTTGCTGAAGGACGGCTAGAGCGTATAAGATCATTTATGATCCACAAAATCACTATTTCGACCGATTACAGCTTTCATGCTGTCTGTTTTTCTGATAACAACACTTTATAACACAAAAGGCGCGTAATTTAAACCTTGGGTAAATTTTTGGGGACCCCTTACATGACAAGATTAGTACAAGTATGCTCAGCCCACATTTAAGCTTTATATGACAGATTCCTGTCAGTACAGAGGCCCTATCAGAAGAGAAGCTGGTTGTCAGTATCACATTGGAGATTATAGGCGCGATCATCTTGAGTATGGAATGGCAATCCTTCTCAGTCTTATTATATGTCCCAGACCTTCTGATTCAAATCAACCAGTCCATGGAAAGATTGTCTATAAAGGAGGACACCCCGCCAATGTTCCTTATCTTTATATATATTTTACGAGTCTGCGGTCTTGAAAAGTCCTCCTAGACGTTACCTTTGGCTTTGACGAAAGCTTATTACTTTTGGACTTTGTGTGTTGGTTACAAGTTATTCATAATTTTAAAATCAAATGCCGATCCATGAAGTCTACCACCTTAGATCTGACGCTTCATAGACTTAACTAGAATTACTGCGGAGTTATGACATCCGCCACTTTCACTAATGAAAAGTAGCGTACATTGGGGGGGGGGGGAGGCCGAGGGGCTGGTCGTGAAATATATCTTATTTGCTAGGTTTTTTGAAAGTCAAAAATGAGGACCTTTTTTTTAACAAACTTTTACGGTATGCCTCTGCTAATGAAGTGCTTCTGCGTATTACCAATCCAATAAAATATTGATTTCCATAAAAAAAATGTTTAATTAAAACACCAGAGTTGGCATCTCTATTTCTTATATTACAACTTAAAAATGTGTTCCTTTCGTGGGGTTTCGTTCGTTTGTTTTTTTTTTGTTTCTTCTGTGACTTTCGCAATTGGCGAATATAAGACAAACTACTCGCGTAGCAGTTGCACGAACAGCTGAAATTTGCGCTCGCACATGACACTTGTTTGACAGTCAACATCAGTCGCAACAGTGCTGCCAATGCAAAGTTGTACATTATGCAGTGTGTCAACTGTAGCAGCAGCAGCAGCAGTACAGTGAAGTTGAACGCAGTGCTGTGAGGTGTTTGCTGTTGTTGTTTTTGTTGTTGTTGTTTATTTCTATCCACAGCATGATCACTATCGTGTTGTTGTTGGAAAATATATATCCAGTTGTAGTTGTTGCAAAATTGACAGTGTCACTTAATTTCTTGTTGTTGTTATTTTTTATGGTTTTTTTTACGTTTTTTGCAGCTGTCATTATTGCCGAATATCAAATATAACTGTGCATTGTAGCAATTTGTTGCGATCTGATTAGCTGTGTTTAATTAGTTGCATGTGAAATTTTGACACCTGACACATCCAACTTGCAGCATTTGTTGAGAACGGCACGCTGGGTTGAATGAATTAATGAACTGTTAATGCTTGATGATTTTTGTTTTTTTGCTTAAAAATCGATACGGCGGAAGCAAGCCCAACCCACTTTGCACAGTTTTCTTATTAAAAAAAAAAATACTTGGTAGCAAATGCCGACAAAGTAGGCATTTTTTCGCTGTCGATTGATTAAAACTGCACTTATATTTTCCACCGGGCTATATTTCTGAAAATAGTTTATTTCATATAATTTTTTGTTAAATACGATTTTTCGGATCGCATAATTCAGGTTCCCCCCTTAAGGGATAGCGAAATGGTATTTTAATTAATCTACGTTTCAAAAAACCTTAAATAAATACATTTTAAAAGTTTCAGGTACAATTATTATCAAATGCATTTTATCACTGAAATTTTAAATATTTATTCCCTTAATAATTTCCGTAAAATTCTAGAAGTGATTTTGAACATGTCTAATGTACATACCCCAACGAGAAACAGAAGCGCTTACATAGCGCTTCAGATGTGCTTCAAGGAAAGCGGGAAGCTGCTTCTAATGCTCACTGCATATCTTTTTTAACATAGGATGTCATTGTCATTGCGGTGATGCACGTCCTTGGAAGCATATGAAATGCGCTTCCTTGAATGCTAAGTAGAAGCACATCTTTGAAAGCATGTAAAATACGATTCCTTGGATGTTGGAAAATGCGCTAGAAATTTTTTTATTTGCCCGGATCAGATTCGAACATTTGCCTGAGCTTCTCTTATTATTAATATCATTGAGACTAAAACTACATTAATTTTCTGTCAAAATTAAAATCTGTTTCTATAGTTGCCACTTGATAATTCATATAATATACTTTAAGCCTTCCAAACTATAGCAAGAAACTTGGCTGATGTCGCTATACTGCGCATAGTTCAAAACCCAGTAGATGCGGAGTATTGTTTTTTTTTAATCAAATAGAATTTCGAATCAAATGCGTCCGAAGAAGCACATCTGACGTGCTCTCCTTGGAAGCTGCTTTCAGATTTCCCGTTGGGTATAGTAATGCTTAACACTAACTATTCAGTTTTTAATTTATCTAGGTGGCTTTGTTTAGGCTCAGATTCCTAATTGAGTTTGATATTTTGGCGCAGTGATAGTTCGATTCCCAATATTACACTTTCCAAATTTACTAATTATATTTCTTGATAATTTTTCTTTTCTTAATTTCCAAAATACTAACATAAACATTAGCTATGGAATAGTGCAGGATTTTTCGATTTCGATACGCTGGGAACTTTTTTTTTGTGAGGTTTGATAAAAAAATGCGTGAGCCAAAAAATTAAGTGGATTGGAAAGGGCTAAATGGCCTCTCATCAAGGTCAAAGTTACAAATTTTGGGAGATTTTCAGACAAATCAGCCCATAGCTGCTAAGGAGTAGCCCATAGAGCAGTAGGTTGTATGACCGATCCTCAATTATTTTTCATGGCCAACATTTTTTCCAAACATACTTATCACCTCTCTCCACCCCTTTGGTAGGTTTCCATACAAAAGAGATGTTTTTATGAAATTTAATCCCAACGTTCCCAATGCTACCAGGGTGCCCCAAGAAGATTCAAGTATATGCCCAACCCCCCCTAATTTATTTTTCCCAACATTTCTTCAGAATACACTAACCCCCTATCTCATCCCCTTAACGGGTTCCCCATACAAAATTGAACTTCATACGGAATTTGGCTGACTACTCTTACCTTTCCACCGCTTCCAGCGTGTCTTAAGCGGATTCCCTTGTATCACCGACCCACATAACTTTAGTTTGGTACCAAAAACAATTAAATTGAGAATTTCTAGCTCGAGATATGAATTTTAAAGTGAAAGAGGTCGAACAAATTAAAAAACCACAATATCTCAAAAACTGTACCAAAAAAAGAAATTTTATTTTCATTTCCGTGCTCCGGGATAGCAGTAGTTAGTTCTAAGCACGTTGTATGACTGTAGGATGTCTTGCCTCTAATCTCTTGTTTATGTCTTGGCTCTTTGCGTGTTTCGCAGATCTTTTCTACGACCTTTCAAGTTGAGTCAGTCATCTAGAATCTAGCAAAGTAAAATCAAGTATAGTCTCATTCGCCGCTAAAAACCAGTGACTTTTAGGTTTATTTAAGTATGTTCTATTTTGATTTAACAGCTTCAAATGCATAATTTTTGAAGCCACGATAGTTAAAAAATAAACTTTTTTTAGATAAACTTTAATATACGCTGCCCCTGACTTAGAATACAGACACCTTTTGCTTCCACGCACTAGGAAATTGGGCGCTTACTATTAAGAAGGACTATATTGGTCCAGTAATCTCGTTCAAGAGGGATCATGGAACTTAAATTCCATTTAGAGATGACTGGAAGGAAGGCCTCCCGGGGAGAAAGGGCTATATTAATTTCTATACGGATGGCTCCAAAAGCTAAATAATAAAGTGGACTATTGTATTTACTCTAAGCCAGGCCCGGATTTAGAAATCTGCCGCCCTTAGGCCAGTCAGAAATTGCCGCCCCCCTTCACTAGTAAATACAGAAAAAAAATTTTGTAATATTAAAAGTGATATTTTTAGGTAACATTTTAGGTAATTTAGTGCATACAATCCCAGTATTTGCCTTTTTTTCAAAATTCCCAATATTTTCCGCCTCTAAAATCGTGCCGCCCTAGGCACTGGCCTAGTGTGCCTCTAACTGAAGATAAGAATTGCTACGAGATTACTGAACTATTGTAGCGTTTTTCAGGCAGAGGTTATAGCGATAGAAGATGAAACATCCTGGCTGAGGATGAATCTTGTATCCAGAAAGGATAAAAACATTTATTCAGACAGTCAGGCTGCTAAGCTCACTAATGGCCCAACAATGCCGCTCGTCTCTAATTGAGATGGCTCAACATTTTAACGTTCACTTCATCTGGATGCCTCGGCATAGGACTATAGAACTTGTAAGATTCTATATATTTTTATTGTAATTTTATTTAAATTTAAGTTTTGATATTGTTTCTTTTTTTTATATTTTATTTTTGAATGAAAATTTATATTTTTACAATTTAGATTTTAGAATGAATTTTGAATTTTAATTTTCTTAACATCTCAAACAAATTTTTGAAATCTTAAAAATTTTATTATTTTATAAGTTGTTTTTGTGTATAGTGTTTCTTATGTATTGTTGTTTATGTTGTTGGTTAAGTCACTACAGGACCATTGACGGCAATTGCAAAGCTGATGAACATGCTAGGCAGGAGACTACTGCACAAACTCCTTAGGACAAGAAATGTGTTGGAATGCCACTTGCAATCTGCAAGTTACTGCTTAAAAAAGAAATGGTAAAAAATATTAACAAAAGATGGCGTCAAGAGTCAACTTGCAAAATAACTAGGCAAATCTGGCCGAAATGGGATGCTAAACGTTCGTCAGAACTGATTTCTCGCATTTGACATAGTTTCTCGTCAGGTTTTGCAGTCATAACTGGCGATAGCTCCATCGGCAGCCATGCGGAGAGATTAGGTCTTTTGACTTCTGTAGAAGTCTTCTGTGGAGATGTGCAGGAGGACGAAAACATTAAATATTTTTTCTGCTCCTGTCCCGCACTTGCTAGAAAACGTCACAAAACACTTGGTTCGTTTTATTTGGATGACCTGGATGTTAGTATACGTCATCTATTTAGTTTTATTACTAAATCTGGTTGTTTTAATGAGAGGATATATTCAGACACCCTGTGGTATCACAATGGATTGCATTTGGTTTAAGTGAGTCGGTTCGTCACTGACTGCTACTCCTACCTAACCTAACTTACTATTGAGATTTTCATTATCCAGTGAAAAATTTTGTGACAGACGTTATCCAAGATATCACTCTCTCTCTGGATTAGATGTTTTCTGAATACTCTGAGCTTCTGTAATATAAATATAAATTTCGGGAAGTGTCGACTAGACACATGACGTGTAACTTCTGCTTTAGATATTTTGAATATAAAATTAGTTTTATAAGTTTTTTATGTTTTATTATCCACTACCATCAGCCTTCTTATTTATTCTACTACCAAACTTTAATTTATTTCTTAATAACATTCACATTAGATTTACACACAATGATTTAATGCGCTTACATAAAAATAATATGATTCTAAAAGAGTGAGGTATAGCAGATCCAAAAAAATAAGGTAAAAACATATTATTCCCCCCTTTGTTGGTGGCATCTTTGAATTCTTTACCGCACTAGTGGACAATAATGACGATGAGGAAGAAACATGTTATCTTTGGTTTTAATTAGACAATTTAACCGCACTCTTTTGCTTTGCACTACGGCAGTTAACCAAGTTCAGTTGGAAAGGAATAACGACAACAGAATGTGCTATACAAAAGTGAAACCTTTTGCTTCCTCTTTTTTTTTGTGCTGACAACAATCAGCTTTGAGTTGAAGTGTTGCGATTCCGTATGTTATGGTGATGGTGGCCTAAAGCAACAGCACTGATACAGTAAATTTTTACACTCATGCTTGATTCCGTTGGTGTTTTGTGTGCTCGTGTGGCTTTGTTTTGTTTGCTCTTTGTTTGCCTGTTTGCGGTCAAACTGACTGCTTTAATGAGTTCAACTTTTAAAAATGCAATGCCCGTTAAAGGATGTCAATGATTTTGTGATGACAGTTGACATTGAAAGTAAATCAAGGGAGTAAAAAAAAATTGAAAACTTTGCTGCTTGGAATAAAGGAAAAATGCATCATATTATCATTCTTTAATTATAATCAAAACTTGAAATGAAAATTCTATAACTCGCTCTTTCCAAAAGAATGCAATTAACGAAAACTTAAGAAAATTTCCTTAACTGTCAACTCTAAGTTGACAATATAATTTCTGCCATCTGCCAAATCGGCAAACAGCATTAACCACAACGTCAAGTATATGCATTGTTTTTCTAAGAATTAAATATGGCAAAAGTCTACTACTGATTTCTGCCTATCAATGCGCATTCCCTTGCTCTTCCTCCACGACGACGCAAGTGAAGCTGTCAATTTGCACATTACTTGTTCAATTCGCTGCTGCATCAAGTGATTTCAAGTTTTTCCATTGCGACAACTTCTTTTGTCATCAGCTCCAGCTCCAGCTCTAGCGACAGCAGCAGTAACTACTCAAACTTCCGTAGCCAAAGACTTTCAATTATTATTCTCTTTTCTTGCTTACATTGATTTCTTTTAGTTTCCGGCCTGACACTTTTCACGCGCACTCATTGGTAGTAGCTGAGTATGAGCAGTCGGCGCAAGTTACATAAAAAAAGCCTATCCAATATGGGGTATACGTTGAGGCAATTTGGATTGGGAATGCAGTTTTAAAAACAAAAGTACGAACATTTCTTGAAGCGAGTAACAGAAAAGAATCCACAATTTTCGTCTGGGTTTTCTCACAAATACTTTAAAATCAAGAAGAAGTAGAAGATGTCTTAGAAGTCTGCTTGTCGACTCACCGTCTGGGGTGACGAAAAAAAATATTGTTTTTTTTTTGTATTCATCGAATTCTTTTCTAATTTCTGATTGAACTTTTCTGATAAATTGAAATTGTCTTTCACAAGTTCGTCGTTCTTTTTGCTTCAGATTCTGGTAGGTTTTTACTTGTAAAAGATGTGTTTATATTTCCATTTCAATTGTAAATTTGTAAGTTGATGACAGTATTTTTCCCTATCTGCATGTTGTGCTCTCAGATTTTTCTTGTACTTTATGTCAACCGCAATACAAAAATTATCTTTTTTTTGTATTTTGCATTTTGTGATTGTTTTTAAGTTATATGAGGAGTGTCATTCTAAATTAACATCAAGAATACAAATTTTTGGCAATGGTTCTTTGGAACGATTAAAGTTTTTTCGATAGCATCTGAAGGATGTTGTATTTTTACATATGAAAATTTATATGAGACATCTTTACATTTTTAAATATAGTTCAACTATGATAAAAAGACTGCCTGTGCCCTGTGAGCGATCTGAGCCTGAATAATTGTTAAAACCTTCTGAGATAATACCGCAACTCACTTTGTCAAGCATAAGGCTCGTCTGCATTTAAGCATATTGCATAATATATATTATGATCATATTCATTGGATATTTGATCGTCACGTATTCCAAGATGTAACAATCAAATATTACAAAATCAATACCTACACAATAACTGCCTGAAAATCTTACGAAAATTGCGACATTAAAACCAGTCGGTTAAATTATAATCGATGATTCTAGTCATCTGAAATTGATCATTTTCTAAAAAAACTTCATCAACATCTAAACGCGAAAATGCCTGAATAACTATGTAAGCTAAGAACACAATCGAGTCTCGGTAAAGATTTGTATGGAGCAAAATTTAAGAACGCCTCAATAAGTTTTAATTGCAAATTTCAAGGAAGCTTCAAAAGTAAGGAAACTTATTTGAATATGTTTTGAAATAAAAAGTTAAAGTAGTTAAAAGTATGCACGGCATCAAATAAGCTGTGAGCCACTGTAGTTCAAATGAACCCAAAATATGCTAAAATATGCCATCATTTACATACATATGTATGTGCAAATGTCCTAAAGGTTTCTGCAGACAAACCCTTAACCCATTTCCAACCAGTGTTCGATTAAACGAATATCAAGATTGTCTATTTTCATTGATTTTTTTAACTAAGAAGGTAAATGATATTCGGAAAACAGTTAGTATCATATATTAATTCGATATTTTGGCTATTTGAAAAAAATATTTATTATGTCACATCCCCACTCATAGTTCTGGGGGAGGTGGTTGAAAAATACTTTACCAATGGACCTTTCTTGTAAATTATATTAAAAATATGTTAAAAAAAGAAATTATGATGATGTCTTATATCGAATAGACCAAGCTATCTTTTGCATAGCATAAGTATTTGCTTGGCAAACTTGTAGGAAAATAAAAAAGTTAATTTCCATGGAAAGCTTCGAAACCAGGCCCGTGCGCAGAAATCATCCATGGGGGGGGGGGGGGGTTTCACTCGGATATTTCATGTCAGGTTTTAAAGTTCTAAAAAAGGTATTTTTGACTACAAAGCATACAAAAAAAGACAAAAATTGTTCATCGGTCATTCTTTTAATAAACGCACGCTTTGTCTTTTTTGACGTTTTTGATCATTTTTTGAAACGAAATATCTCGAAAACTATAAGAGATACGGTAAAAAATTATCATTTTTGTTAAGAAATACTATAACTTTATAAAAAAAATTAAAAGGATTTAAATAAATTTGTTGAAACACAAATTTTTTTAATTAAAAAAATTTTTCTCAAAATATTTTCAATATAACACCTTTCGTTTTTTTTTTTTGGTTTTTTTATGTTATTCCTCAATTAATCCTAAGACTGCATGTGTTAGAGTATTCCATAGCAAAAATTATTACATCATTTTTTATCCTATCTCCTATAGTTTTTGAGATATTTCGTTTCAAAAAATCTGCTATAGTTTTTGAGATATTTCGTTTCAAAAAATGCTCAAAAACGTCAATAACAACAAAGTGTGCGTTTATCAAAAGAATGACCGATATGTGCATGATTATGTGTATATAGTAAATATGTATGTGCATATCTATGTATGTACATTGTACATATCGGTCATACTTTTAATAACTGCAATCTTTGTTTTTTATTACCTTTTTGAGCATTTTTTGAAACAAAATATCTCAAAAACTATAGGAGATAGGATACAAATTATAGAATCTTTTTGTTAAGAAATACTATAACTTTATATAAAATTAAAAAGATTTAAAAAAATTTGTTGAAACATTAATTTATTTTAATTTTTATTTAAAAAAATTTTTTCTCGAAACAACTTCAAGATAACATCTTCTTTTTTTATGATTTTTTTATATGTTATTTCTCATTCAAATTCCCGACACAACTTTGGAAAATATCATAAAATTCAGACAATTAGGACTCACATTTTCCAAAATTATGGCGGGAGTTTCAGTATGACAGTACATATCAAATTTTCGAGAAACATTTTTGTGAATCAAAAAATTAATTGCAATAAAGATTTCAGGAAGTATTAGTTGGGAAAAATTTTGAAGCCAGATAACCTTACCAACACTTTGAATTTCTTATTCTTCTCCCAAAATAAGGTTATTTTTTAATGAAAAAACAGAATATTTAAACGACAACTTTTGCTTGGATCTGGTTTGTGAAATATCGGAAGTTGCGGATACATTTTCTAAAAATTACTACGAGTATAAGCTGCAAACCTTTTAACTTTTTAACTTTGTGCATTATCAGATTCGGTTGACAATTGATCTTGGTTCAAGCGAACCGTGTATATGTGAGTTTTTTTTTATTAAAAATTAAAAATTTAAATTTTTCGTAAGAGGCGCAAGTCTTTTTGGTTTTTCATTTCAGTAAGAATATATTGCCAATAAAAGTTTATGTAAAGAATTTCCAATAGGGGGGGTTAGAACCCCCAAACCCCGCCCCCCCCTTTTGCACGGGCCTGTTCGAAACAATGCGAGTGCATATGCTTGCCACATTTCTCCCACATCCAAATTGTTGGTTTGCCACAGTCTTATAACTGGCATCGAAAATATTTTCCTTCTGGTTGACAGAGGACGAAGTTTTCACCAACCTCGATTGGTAAATTACGCGATATCTGAAGCTTCAGGTCATCATCGGTTAACAGAAGAAAATCAGTAACGGACAACTTGTATTGCTCATTAGCTTCTCATTTTTAAATTTTGCGACCAAACAATTCAGTAAAAAAGCGTTCAAAACAGAAGAAATCAGGGTGTTTATGCAAAGTGACCTGTACACCGAAAAAAAAACTTACTCCGTTTAAGGAAAAATGCCTAAATGTAAGGGAAAAATGTCATTCAATACGAGCTTAAGCCATGGGTTCCTCAAAATAAGTAAGTTGGATTCCTTAGTACAAGTAAATGTTGCTGCTTTGAAATAAGGAAAAGTTTACTCAATGTGAGGACAAGGTTATAAAACTGAGGACAATTTTACTTCTTCTAAGGATGAAGGTATCCTTAAATGAAAGAAATTTACTTAAAATAAATTCGTTGATTTCAAAAAAAATTTGTTAATTTTCTATTTCCTCTATTTTCTTATTTGTTGGTTACTTATTGTCAGTCATTCTTATTTTAATTGTAATACGTTTTTAAAACTTCAAAGAAGAACTTAAATTTTTTTTTACCTGTCAACCCGATCAGAGAATTGAACCTGTGACCTGTGTCTGCGCCATGCCACTGTTCAAAGATGCTCATCTTACCCAACTCAGCCACCGACAGCATTTTTAAGACATACTAAAATGATGTTGTTAAACTGCGCATGTAACAACCATTGTCTGATCAGGAAAGCTTCGGTTCAAATCCCGGCGACGACATAATTTTTTTATTTTTTTATTTAAAAAACAAGTAGAGAACTATAAATATTGTATAGGCAAAAACAGAATACTTACGAGAAGAATAAGCATTAATTTCAGCGAGTAAAGCAGCGAGTGTTGCCACTCATTTATTAAGGAAAATTTTCCTACTTTATAGTAAATTTTTTTAAGAAACTAACTAAAACTGAGTACGAATTTCCTTAAACAAAAAATTCCATTAGATTGAGGAAGTTTTTACTCAAATGAGGAACAAGTTGTCCTCAAAAATTCTTCCCAAAGAAAAATTTACTATTTCAAAGGAAAGTTTTACTAAAACCACAAACTCTATATTCGAGGAAGAGCGTTGACTTGCTTTAACGAAACATGAACTCATTTCAAAGGACTCAATTACTAGATGAGACGATATTTTCATCAATATGAGGAAAAATAACTTAGATTAAGGAAAATTTTTACACTAAATCGGAGGAAGGCAGTTCTTCAAATTTAGTACGGTCTTTTTTTTCGGTGTACTATGTATTTCTTTCCACGGAGGTTGACTCGGTGATTTTAAAAGGCGTTGTCGTGGAGATCAACACCGCACTTCTCTTTGTTAAAGCTTCGAAACACAGCAGACTGATCCACGTTGTCTGAAAATACCACGTGAAGCATGGCGGCCACGACAGCAACTCCAAGACTGTCTTGAATTTATCGGCTTGTCCACTTTAAGGGATGACCAAGTACAAAAAGTCGGTTGACGAACGGAGGCACTAAAGTTTATATGCAAAACGAATCGTCTTTGAATACATTAACATTTTGCAACTATGATTGCCAAAATAAGCCCCAAGATCTTATGGTATGTGATAAGCGCCTACGTTCGATTAATCGAACATATGATTTTTTAACATGACGGGAAAACGTGTGGGGTTAGAAGTTTTTTGATGAAGTATATGGAATCAGGAGGCCCTAATTACTGTTGGAAATTCACCAATTTTTGCAGTGCAGTCGGATATGGGTTAATACTGGAGAAGTGATGTACGTGGTAACGCGGAAACTTCTGTATTTAACAGTTAATCAGAATAGAATTCAGGTATTCATTTGGAACAATGGCCAGTGTAAGAGAAAGTGCCGCGTAAATTACATCTCTATTAAGAGGCTCAACGCGATGTTTTATTATTATTTCTGTTAGTTGTTCTTATCTGTATGAATAACTTTACCATTAACATAAACATTACCACAATTTTGTTTTGCTTGATATTGTGTAACTTTAAAAAATGTTCCACAACCCTTGCTGATATACCAATTTGCTTTTATTTATGACCATTTAAAAAATGCTTATTATATTGTACAATAACCTTTTGCATCTAACTACCTTTTTTCCAACAATACAAACCCAAACTTGATTGTGTAATTCTAGACTCTTATTCTTTATTTATACAAAAAATCAGTATTTCAACAAATCCAACTCTGTTGAATTTTAAATCCAATCAATCTGCTGAACTCCATTTCGCCCATTTCCATCACTTTCCGACTGCATAGTCAATGTAATGTCAACATCATTTTCTTGTTCGCCTTCTTTTTTACGTCGCCTGCTTCGTTGTCTTCATCCGTTTTGACATTTTGCATTGAGGATTAAAAGTTCTTCCTTCGATTTGAAGAAAACATCAACAGCAGTAGCGTTCAAGTTGACGACCCCAACAGACCAAAACGAAGACGTTGCTGCTGCTGCATCTTGCTACCAACAGCATCTTTCTTTTGCTTCTTTTGATTGTCAAAACCCTAAAACCGTTCCTGAATAAAACCCGGACACAAATTGTCCAATGCATCAATGTTGTTTGCATTGTGTGTCATCGCGCCGCGTCACACAGCTGATGAAGATGTAGGAAGCAACTACGACAACAACAAAAAAAAAAACAGCACAATAGAATTTACACCCACATGCAAGCAGAGGCTTCAACCCGGCATCAAGCTCATCAGTTTTAGAAGTTCGATGTTTAGTTGTTCGTTCGTTCGTCCTTTTCTTCGTTCGTCCATTTTAGATGGTTTCTTTAAGTTTATCTTATATATTTTTGCTATCTTTCATGCTGTTCCTGTTGCTGTTACTAATGTTGTTGTTGTTGTGGCCATTCAATTTTTGCTTCATCTTCATCTCGAACATCAACGCCAACTTGTCGTAGAATGTCATCAAATGTGCAGGTCCATTGCACTGTGGGCCAAAACTAAAAACTGTTAAGACATATTTCTGAAACGTCATAAAAGTATCCGGTTTCAGCTATTAAGCTTAGTTTTCTGAGGGAAAGCTCATCTCAATTGCAGATTTTAGATGAAATGTTCATATGAAAACTTCATTATGTGGGCAAAGTCCATTTCCTCTTGAAAGACGCTCATGCAGCTTCGTTTTGTTCTACAGTACAAAAATCAGCAACGTCTTGACAGAGCACAATGCACAACTCGTTCTCCACTTTTATTTTTCTTCTTTAATATTGTTGTTGTTTTTATCCTTTTTCTTTTATATTTTATTATTTCTATGTGAACTTTCTTGCTGCCTTCTGTTGATATTTTCCATTTAGCTGACATTTGCCAGCATTGAGCGAAGTACGACAACTTTTTGAAAAATGAAGGAAGATGACGATGACAACGACGACGACGTTCTACGAGAAATCCTTGCGGGAAAAAGGATTCACATAAGAAGAGGAATGGATGTAGCGCTCTTGGTGGCTGCAGTTGGACATATTTTTATGTTGTCTTCTTCTATTTCGTTAATGTTGTTGTTGTTTTTACTTACTTTTGTCCTTCGCTGCCTTGATGCTCACGTTGGAAATGCTGTCAGTAGACCATCCCCAATGGTGGAAATTTTCAAGCTTTTAGATCGATGGAAATTGGATGTGACATTAACTTTGATGCTGCTGCTTCTGCTATTGCTGCCACTGCAGTTGATGATGTTGAGTTCGATGATGTTGTTGTTTGTTGGTGCATCAAATGACACTGGACCATTTAGTAAATATGAAAAATCAATGAAAATTATGTCTGTAATGGTTATTTTGAGCTAAGGCTGAATGAAGTAGGCGCGGTTTAGGGTATGACTTAAGACAAGCAACAACTTTTTGTTATTTCTATTTTAATTTTAAAATAATAATATTATTCAAATCTAATATCTTATGAAACGATAGGGTTGTGTTCGTATATCAAGTGATTTTAATTCCTTCGTGTTAACAAAACTAAATAATCTTGTATGATACTTACTAGTGGCTTTATTAAAGATATAGTGACAAATACACTGAAGCTTCACTCATCGCTTTTATCAAGTAACCAGAGCTCTTTGAGGCACTTTTTGGAGAGCTTTAGGGAAGCTACCATAATATTGAATACTTCGATCTGGGCACTACAGCTCATGCAAACCTTCAAAAGTTACTTTCCAATTGTTCTAGAGATGCGTCCAAGACACTATATAGACGTCGACGCTTTTCCAAGGACACCTGATGTTTCTTCCAATCGCTACATGAAGTTTCTTAGACCAGCTACTACAGTACTAACCAAAGCAATCGCGAGCTACATATTTCAAAAGTATTTCAAACACTTTATAATAGAACAACCTTTGGCAAGACATCTTTTCAAATGCCAAAGAGGTAGTACTATTCGAAGAACCTTAAGTTAGCCACAACAGTAAAAACAAAGCTTTCGTAAGCCACTTATTTCAACTGACCAGTAATATCCAACATATGTGAAGTGCTTTGGGTTACTACTGAGCTTCTAAATTAAACTAATTTTTAAACAATCTAAAATATTTATGCTTAAAAAATTTATTTTTATTGCGTAATCAACATTTTTAGTGAGTTTTAAAAAAATTAGAAGTTTTCATTGGTCGAAGTTTTTTTTCATTTTTCTATTTGTATGTAGCATCATTCAGACTAACAAGTTTTAAAATGTTTCGGTGGCAAAATCCTGCTCTTCTGAATATTTAATACACGTATTAAATGCGGATATTGCTTGAGAGTGTCGAATTATTGGATCTTGATTTTCATTTTCATCGTGATCGCTGTTCTCGATGTTGTCTTCTTCAATCGCATCGTCAATAAATTCTGTGTCGTCATTCAACCACTCATCAATTTCCTTATCATTATATTCATTCGGAGATATTTCGCCAAGTTGGTGAACTATTTCAGTTGAATTACTGGGGCGTAATATTGCAAGAGGCAAATCATCATCTGAATCCCATTCAAAGTCTGATAATGATTTTGGATGGCAAGTTTCATTGTCGAGTAGTAGAAGTGCTTTGGTTGACAAATTTTTTTCTTTTAAATAGCATCTTACTTCCTTAAGAAATGATTTTTCAAACCAATTTTAAAACAAGAATTTTTTGTGCTAATCAAATATAAAATGGGAAATCCCGGTAAAAAATAGCAGACAAAAATGATTAAAAAAAAATTGTCTGGATTTAGGAGGTAAATAAAAAGCGTGGTGTCCGGATTACAGAGTCTACAATAGAAAGCAATCGGGTGTCCGGATTACCGCGTTGTCCGAATTATCAAGATTGCACTGTACATATATTTTGCCGGTCACACTAGTCCTTAGAAAAAAATACCACAGGATATATAGGGAAACATTTGAATAAAATAAAATTTGTAAAGCTGATTTAATCAGTAATTATGTCTCAAAGATTTTCTTTTTGGTACTGAAATTCAGCATCTCAAAATACTAATTAGCTCAAGTCTAAATGGTTAATCTTATCAACAAAACCCGAAGCAATGCTAACGCAGTCCCAGGTTAGGAGGCCTCGAGGTCTGATAAGAGGTTGTGGGTTTTCGTGAAGGGACACACTCTGAAGCTATGACGGTAGTTTTAGGTTAGTGAATTGCATGGTCATTGCAGTGCATTTACCACAACCTCCCCCACGAAAAAAAAAAAAAAAAACCTTTCCAAAAAAATACCTACATGACTTTTCCTAACAATAAAATCAAAGTCAGCACCCAATCACTGATTAGATTTGAAAAAAAAAATTCCATAAAGCTTACTTGTCTCCTTTTTTTGAAAATTTTCGCTAAATCACCAGAATTCTATGTGAATGGAAAAGTCACTTTTTACACAAATTTAATGTTATTTTGAAAAATGGCTCTTAATTATAATTCTGTTGGTCTTTTGTTTGCTTTTAATGGCATTGAAGCAGATGTCTTTGGAGAAAAATTATTAAAGCTCACGGTCAAATTTTGAGCTCTCGCTAAAGTTGAAACCGTTTGTTTCTTCAGTAGTCACTTTACTTAATAAATGGATTTTGAAATTACTTTTTATTAGTTAAGCTTATCGGAGATATAACAGAGAGTATTAAAGACCGAAACTTTTTTCCAATCGCGGAAATAGTTATTTAAATTTTAGAGTAAGTCCTTTGTCACCTACCTTACATTACTTAGTACAATACTTAATGAGTTTTTCGACCCAACTGATCATTCTATTGCCACTGTAGGGATACGGAGATGGTCATCATACCCATTCATTTTCCTTTGTACTCGGCTGACCATCTCTCTCTAAAAGTTCCAACGATCTCAGATAAAAACTTAGCTTATCGGAAATGTTAGAGTTTGATGTGTCGAAAAATTTGATTTAGAAATTCACAATAATTTTTTAAGAAAAAATTTGTTTAGAAAGGGAATATCTCAAAAACTACATATATATAGAGAATAGCCTAAAAACTTGACGTTATATTGTAATGCTTTAAATGGAACGATACTATGTACGCGTAATTAAGAAATATAATTTGAAATCCATAATATCCAAACACAATTTAACAAGACTTTAACAATAACCTTATAAGTACATGAAATTCATCAACAAAAATTTTGATTTCTATATTTTTAATTCATCCATTATAAGACTTGGTAAGCACTTCTTCCTTGACGAGGCAAAAATTTAATATATGAATATGAAAATTAAACTCAAATATCACAATGTCATACAGATGAAAATCACCCAAAGGATTCCCTCATCAAGTTGACAATCATGTGCTCTTGTCATGTTGGCAGCAGAAACGACGGTCCTTTTTGCACTTCGCTCAATCAGCCATTCTTTCAATCATGCAAACATTTCTGTCACCGTACCAATAATTCTGTCCGTTACAACGTCCGTCGACTGCTTGTCAACTTTGCTTTCTTTCATTTTTTTACTGAATGTGTTTTTCTTCACAATTTTTGCAATATTTTTTGTGCAATTTTATAACCCAAAGGATTTTCAATCGAATCTGTCAAACGGCAAATATCACCCTTCAATCAAACCGAAAACACTATTCTTCATTTTTTTTTTCTCTATATGGAGCAAAGTATAGAGCAAGTATGCGATCTGAATGGTCCCCAAATGGTTTGGGGTGGGGGGGGGGATGGAGAATACGGACACTGTTTAACCATGAACGGATGGACACACGGTAACGAAGGACAACATGTCAAACTAACGGTTGAAATAATAAAAAAAAAATAAACGAACGAACGGATTGCGACAAAAGGACGTAAGACGACAACGAACAAAGAATGACAACGAGACATATTCTTCAATTTTTCATATTTTCAATTTATTTTTATACAAAAACATAGACGAATGGATATGAAATGAAAAATAAAAAAATTAAAGTATTTATGTTAATATAGGGTCTTGAGAATGTTTTTGTTTTGCGCATTTTTATATGATACATATATCAAAAAATAAAACAAATCCCTTTAGTCTTGTAGTCCTTCAGAGTTCAAAAATTAAAGTAATCCTTGCAAAGTTAATTGCTTGCTTAAGCTTCTGGAACATTGTTTTGCAATAAGAACACTTTACATGTTCCATTACTCTAGAGCTATTATTTATTTTAATGTACATTATCTGTAAATTTATCAATAAATTCAAAATATTCGCAATATTCCAAAATAAAATAAAATAATTTTTATTATATAGCACCCAGTTTCTTTAAAAATTGTATTTTCTATAACTTAACACTGCTGAATGAGATGAAGTCTTTTACACCAAGAATTCCATTTCATTTCTCATACCATGAAAAAAGCTATAAAGGACAAAAAAAAAAAAAAAGATGAGCGTTGTCCAAAGAAAGAAAGAAAGACAAAGCGTCCATCAACGAGAGCATGAATGTCTGATGGTCATCGACAGTTGAGTAATACGAGAGTACCGTTATATAAGGAAGAGGACATCAGTCAAATCGACCCACTTCACTCACTTTCAACAGAACACCAACACTAATGCGCTCATACAAGAACTTTTAGCTAACCCAATACGAAATGCTTTTTTATTGCCATGAAACTCTATCATAGTGAAGTGAAGGTGAAAGTAAAATTGTACAAAGGCTTATACAAAAAATATAAGTATAAAATATGTAATACAAACTAATATTATGCTGCTATGTGTAAAAGTATTTGAAATGGTTAAATAAAAAAAAAAAACAAAAATATTAGTGACAGATTATTCAATAGACCGACCAATTTAGTCTGAATTTACAAATGAGCGGAGTGAGCAGTGATTCCGTCTGGCTTTCGCTACAGAGTCATATTAACCTTTTTGATAGTTTATTTCTTGTAACATAAACCAAGCGCTTTAGCCTGAAAAGCCAGTGAATGCCTAACAAGGACAAATTGCAAAGTGCAATTCATAGCATTTTCTCGAACATTTTATGCTTGACATTATGTCATCAATCTTAAAAAAAACTACCTACGTTAACGTCAGTGTCTCCCAAAATGCTCACTACTTTTCATTTATTGTCGTCGTAAAATATCTTTTTTTTTTAAACCTACAGATGAACATCTCTTAGATAAATATGTTGAAAGATGCTAAACTGATCAATGAGCCAGATGCTGTCTGGAAACTTCCGATGCAACATTTGGCTATTGACAATTGTAGTCTGTTAACCCTAGGAGGCTCAGAGATTTTTTGGCGCTAACTGATACAACTAGATCTGCGCAGACCCAAATGGTATTTGTATAGGCAGGAATTCCTAAAAGTGTGTGTAAATCTGTAGTAATGGACAGAATCGTCTCTAACACGCAAAACAAAAGAGTTATACACACATTTCTATATAAAGGTCTGCACAGACCTGCTTGTGCCGTATGAATCATTTCCTTTGTAAGCACGAATAGAACCGATCACAAAAGCATAAGTGGACTGCTTTTGTGCTCATTGGGTTCTCCGTAGCCGCTTCTAGGATATCATGAACGGATTCGTCTCTAACACGCAAAATAAAAAAGCTATACACACATTTATATGGAAAAGAGGTCTGCACAGACCTGGTTGAAGCTCCTAGGGTTATGCTTACTGTACACTGCACACTCTAGCGAGAGCTTAGGTTAAGGTTAAAAGGATCGCTTGCATATAGCAAGTTTCACTCGGAGGCAGTATGCCCATTGTGTTACCCAACGCATATATTCCTCTCTTTTTTCTTAAATTTTCTTATTGATTGGGGCGATCCACTTAGAAGCCTTGGTGAAGTTGAGGATGTTGGTGAGCTCGAACTCCACTAGTTCCTCAAGACCAACAAAGAATGCAGAGATGAAATATTTGGTTCGTTTCCTCTTTAGCCCCGTACAGCTTAACCGCCTCACACTCTTCTTTATCTCCACAACTCTGGCGGCCATAGGGCCAATAACACAGTGTCCCGTCAGTACTTCTACAACAGTTCTTAACTCTCCTCTGATAAACTTTAAGAGAGTTTGTGTCCTTCTTAGGTTCAGTATAGACCAAATGTATCGAGACGTTCTGCATTCGGCGGTAAGGTTCCACCTTCTGTTCGTTTGTTTCTTGGTTATGCCCTCTCTTCATTGTAGATCTGCCAGCGGTACTGTCACTTGTTGATTCTCCGGTTGTTCTGATCCTATTTTGGCACATTCTTCAGCTTTCTCATTTCCGCAAATACCATTAATGCTTAGGCAGATCCTTGGAGATTGTCTGGTAGTATAAACTTCAAAGGAATTTATTATTTAATATAACTTCCGGACATTTCATTTCGTTGGAGAGTAACATTTTTTTCAGAGAGCCAATCCGTCTCGGTGAAATTTTCTATTAAATAGAACTGTATTTTTTAGAATTGGCTGATAGCATTTTTCAGTTGCAGCATGTGTCAATTATTGTCAATATGTTCCAAGAGTTTTTTGCCAAGAAGAACGTAGGAAGCAAGTAATATTGTGGGCTTTCCGAATTTAGTTAAAGTATTTCATTTCCTCTTTCGCAGCTTATGAAGTGAATGGATTACTTAAAATGTTCCTGCATAAAATAATGAAATCAATATTTAAGGAACTTAGAGATGCTCACATCAGAAAAAAAAGGAATAATTTCGTATTACACTCGCACTCCATTTCCAATTGGGTCATTATACATAAGCATATTTTTCTTTACTGCATTATTTTCACTTGACTGAAAAATCATTATCCCTAAGGTAACAGGACTTTTGTAAAAATATATGCTTGTATATGTGGGTTGTTAAAGCTGTGTAATAACGTCAGTGATAGTGTGTGTGTGTGGTGCCAGTGCACGGGTGTTTGTGTGTATGAAAGGATGAATTCCTGTCCATGACAAGTCATCGTCAGCTGTCAACTTATTCTTTTGAAGTGTATTTAGTTGTTGTTGCTTTTATTGTTACTGGGATGATGCTGGTGACACTGACACGTAAAGTTCATCCAGCATCGTTGATGGTCAAACTGACGTAGTCAACAAAAGAGAAAAGATGCCAGTGATGCCTTGTGCGATGTTGTAAGTAATAAATAAAATAGAAAGAATGATTAAAAATTAAGATGTTTTCGGAAAATTAAACTGATAATTTAATTAAAACTAAAAAATGTGTAATTTTTTTTCTCTTTCGATTTTAAAAAGTTCTTCGCAATCACAAAGACACAAAGTTCATCGATTCATTTGTAATTTGTCAAATTCAAGAAATGTCCTTCAAGCGAAAATATAAAAAACCCAACATATAAAACATTTTCTTTTTTTTGTTGCCAACGCACAGTGGAACATATTGTGTGAAGCACTGTATATTTGGTGGAATTCAAAGGTTAAGTGGTAAAATACGATACGATTATGCTCTCAAGGAGTTGCGTTCGAAACGAAATTTATTTAAACGTCTGCTGGTTTCTCTGAACATATTTTCTAAGCGTTTATCTCTACTAAACAGTTCAAAACTATTTCTAGTGTAATTTACAGAGGTAAATTGTAACGTGTTATGATATTGAATTAATTAAATTTATGACCCAATAAAGTGACAAACCTAATATAAAATATCTTAAAACAAAAATAGATCTTTTTATCATAACCTATAATTTTGTAGGAGTTTGGAGAAGGATCTTGACTTATTCGATAATTTTGGGCTCTATTAGTTTTAAGCCACAATAAACAATTTAAGACCAATGTCTCCACGTGCTTTTTCGGACCTCTAATCTTCGAGCTTTTGTGGTTAGGCCCGGGTCCGTACGAAGCTCTCACGGAAATTAATTGCGAGGCCCAAACCTGTCGCCATAAGGGAAAGGCACACGGGCCAAAACCTCGTCCTGCGCTCCTCTCTTGATGGAACACATATCCTATTATTAATTTTGTGGTCATGAAGCCAAAACAAAAAGAGAACTGGAGCACGATATCGTATATATCCAAAAATCGATAAATTTCGGAGAATAAACGTATAACGAATCGGTAAGTCGAAAAATATCAATCAGCCCATGGAACTTGAAAAGCATCGAAAAGTCTATAAAGGTCTGAAAGAATGGAATAATATGGAAAATATTGAGTTCTATCCAAAAGCTTAAGAAATTGATGAGTCGAAAATTATCTTCAAAGTCAAAGAAAAGCATTGAAAAGTAACGAATAATATAGAAAAATATCGGAGAGGCGATGAGTATCTTAAGTATCGAAAATCATCGAAAGTTTGAATATTGAAAATTTGGAGTGAAGTGAAAATAGAATATATATATATATTTTTTTATTATAGTTAATAATAAAAATACAATATTTACAAGTAAAATATACACAAGAGCAATAGCTGCCAGGGTTTTCACCTCAGGATAAAATATAAACAGCATTGCATATGTTGAGAAACTTTTTGGGGTTAGGTGCCAAAGGGCAAGAATCAAACCGAGTTAAGTACAAGAATGAGTAGTTAATATTTCGGAAATTGTTGTTGAACAGGGATACAGGTATTGTTAGGTGCTGCATTATGGTGAGTGGAATTCATTTCACTTTCAAAATGTGCTAAGAATATACCATAGAACTTTAACTATAAATTCATTTTTCTCAAAAAGACAAAAATTTCATTGCACCTCTGTTCACTTAACCGCCACGTATGCAGTTAATTCCCGAGATATTGACAAAAAATAATTCTTAATGCTTGCAGCGCCATCTATGAACAAATTCTCGAAGTTTCAAACAGAATTTCATCTCATTTTTAAAATCCAATTCAACATAGAGCCTCTAATTGAAAATATTTTCTGCTCCACTGTGCTGTAGCTGAAGAAAAAGTGCAAAGAAACAAAGCAAAACAAAAAAAAACAAAAAGCTCCCTTTGAATTGATGGAAAAGATGACAAGTTGAAAATTATTTTAATGAAGGACTTTTTGTACACCATTCACACAGACACACACTCCCAGAGAAACACAAAGGACTTATGCGCCCATTCTGCTTGTGTTAATGTTGTCCTAGTAAAGCAAATTATTATGTTCATCTTGTAGCAGCACCAAACTCAATCTCCTTTTTCCAACCCCCAGCACTCCTCATCTTGTGCAGTTGTCCGTCTTGAGTTCTTAGTTAGATCTTTGTTATCTGCTTCAGTGCACATATGCGGGTGTGTAGAAAGAGTTTAAGTTGGAAAAAAGGATTTTTATATCCATACGAGTACGAGTATAAGCAGTAAAGAAAAAAAAGCGTTGTGTTGAGTAAAGAAAGGAGTAGCATAGTCAAAGGATGCAGCAACTCCTGGGAAACCATACTCTGAACTTTGAACATATTCGTTGAATATGCAGCACTGCCTCCTCTTTATTGAGATGTTCCAGATTTATCAAATTATATTTGTAGCTACAAGCAAATATTAACAAATGACACATTAAAGTTGAACATCGACTGACTGGATTTAATTAAGTTAAAAATAAAATAAAATCAAATTTTGCTTTTTGTTCTTATGGAAATGCATTCTGCGCACAAACTGACCAGAAATACTGAATTGCTGGATATAAACAGGTTAAAATATGTTGGAATGTTTAAATGCTAGATATAGTAAGATTGGGTAGGAGTGGCAGTCAGTTACAAACCGACTCGCTTAGACCATATGTGGTCCATTGTGGTGCCACAGGGTATTTGACTATACCCTCTCATTGAACCAACCAGATTTCGTAATAAAACTAAACAGTTGACGCAGGTCTAAGGTCATCCAGTTCATCAAACAAAAAAGAACAAAGTATTTTGTGGCGTTTTCTAGCAAGTGCGGGGCAGGAGCAAAGAAAATGTTTAATGTTTTCCTTCTTCACCTCATTCCTACAACTACTACAGAAGTCAAAAGACTGAACACCTAATATCTCCCCATGTCTGCCGATGAGGCAGTGGCCAGTTTTAACTGTAACAACTGACGAGTCACTATGTATAGTGCGGGATATCAGTCTAGAAGACGCTTACCGTCCCGTTTCGTCCAGATTTTCCTTTTTTTCCTTTTTTCTTTGTTAACCTTTCTTAAAATGTCTTCTTTTAGCAACTATCTTGTCCTGAGAGATTTGTGCAGTAGTCCTCTGCCTAACAAGTTCATAAGCTTTGCAATTCCTATCAATGTTCTTATGCCCAGGCACCCAGCTGAGATGAATGTTAAAATGCTGAGCCATCTCAATAAGATACGAGCGGTATTTTTGGGCCACTAATGAGTTTAGGAAGACTGATTATAGAGATTCGATTGCAGCCCGACTATCTGAACAAATCTTGATAGTTTTCTGGATACAAGATTCATCCTCAACCAGGATGCTGAGTAAATTTTTTCTTTAAAACAAGGCAAATTTCATTACTTTAATGAAACCTGCTTTTTTTGGAAAAGTAAATGAAGTAGATATATATTTTCAGTTTTGTAAACTTTTCCTCAAATTGAGTAAAATTGCCTTTATTTTTAAGCAGCAACATTATCTTATTCTAAGGAAACCAACTTACTTATTTTAAGGAACTTGTGGCTTAAGTTCATATTGTAGAATATTTTTGCCTTACACTATGGAAGATTTTTCTTTGTTCTTAGTACAAAATAAAATTTTCTTCAATGAAGTCTTTACTCTACGTTCATGAATTATACATGAATTTGTGTTAAAGTGCACAGAAAAAACAAGATTGGTAAAATCAAAGAATTGCAATTCTATGATTAAAATTTGTGGAATTCAACTATTCATTTCTTTGAATCAAAGAAAAAATTTGCAAAATCAAAAACCTTTGTTCCTTGGATTTGCAAATTCAAATTATCTGATTTTACAACAAAATATTTTAGCGTAATCAGCAAAACGTTTCACTGATATTGCAAATAAAAAACTTCCATTGTCTGATCAGGGAAGCTTCGGTTCAAACCCCGGCGAGTACATAATTTTTTTTTTTTTTTCTTTTTTTTTTTAATTTAAAGGTATTTAAAAAACAAAAAGAAGTAGAGAACTGTATTTGTATAAATTGAAAATATCTTGAAAACTGCCTTTTATGTTAATAAAAAAAATGAGTCCGTAATTTTTTAATATAAAAGGCAGTTTTCAAGATATTTTCAATATATTTATAGTTCTCTACTTGTTTTTTGTTTATTAAATACTTTTAAATTAAAAAATAAAAAAATTAAAAAAAAAAATTATGTCGTCGCTGGGGTTTGAACCAGGATCTTCTCTGATTTTACAATGGTTGTTACATGCGCAGTTTAACAACATGATTTTAGTGTATCTGAAAAATTATTTCGGTGGCTGAGTTGGGTAAGATGAGCATCTTTGAACAGTGGCATGGCGCAGAACACAGGTTCAATTCTCTGGTCGGGTGACAGGTAAAAAAACATTTAATTTCTCCTTTGAAGTTTTAAAAACGTATTACAATTAAAATAAGAATGACTGACAATAAGTACCAACAAATAAGAAAAAAGAGGAAATAGAGGGAAAAAAAGAAATGGAGGAAAGTAAAAAATCAAAATAGAAAAATTTTTTTTTGCGAATTTATTCTAAATTTCAACAAAAACTTTAGGAAAATTAACAAATGTTTTTTTGAAATCAACTAATTTATTTTAAGTTTCAACAAATCATCTTTTGTTGTATCAGAGAAACTGTTTCTCTGACTGAAAATCATGCACAACATTCGTTGAAATCGGACCCGAAATTGTTTGATATCAGCGAATCGTTTTTCTCTGTGTGCCCATTTTAGTTTTAATAAATTATCTATATTACTGCCAAGTGGGCCTTTAATTTGCTCTTTCCAAATAGGCTGGACAGCTTTGAAAACAGAAACATTTTTTAAAAAAATTAAGGCATGGGAGGGGGTGGGGCGGCAAAATGGTCGTGAAATATATATCATTTTGCTAGGGTTTTAAGAAACTCAAATATGAGGACCTCGTTTTTTTAGTGAACTTAAATCTATGTAGGAAATTTGAATGTATAGACATATATTTTCGAAGTTTTAAGAAAATATATCTAAAATTTTCTTTGGTACTTACGGGGGCCGGCATTCAAAGTGTTCGCACCACTCGCCAAAAATTGCTCGCTACGCCACTGCTCAAAGTCTCTTACATTTGTTTCGGTGGGAAAAAGCCAAACTATTTTACTATTTGAAACATATGTGGGGATGGATGAACTTTATAACCATTACTCATTAAGAAGTTACAGGCCATTTGAAAATACTTAGACATATTTATTAACATACTTATTCAATGGAAATTTAATTCTAAAATTTTTCCTAACTACTATATGTAGTATATTTCTGCAATTTCGATAAATTTAAAAACAAATTTTAATATCTTCAAAAAGAAGACAATCCCTGACCATCCGCAGCAATCCTTTTTTCTATGCCACCTGGATAAATGAATGTGCCACGTGTCACTTCACTACAATAAGAAAAAGAAAAAGGGTCAAACTACTTTTGAGTATAAACACATACACATAAAGACACCAGACAGTCCGTCAATCGGATTGTAAGTGTATGGGTAGCAAGTATGTACATATGTAAGTACTTTCTCTGGTATACATAGAACTACGAGTCATTTAATCCTATCCGTCTATCCAGCTGTCCATCAATTTGTCAAAGTTGAGCGAAAGCGTTCGTATGTCTGGTTGTCCATCACAATCAGTCCAGTGTTGGATTTTATTGATACATACATACATATAAATGTATACATTTGTATGTATTACCAAGTAATACTCGTATAAGAGCTGTCCATCATTTTGTCTGTAGTCTATAAATTTTATTCTATTTTAAATTGACAGTGACTTGACTTGACTTTACAGACATGACGCACTACTACATTTTGTAACTGACGTGCAATTGTACAATTTTAGTAAGACTTCTTTAGGGAATTTAAAAATATTTAAAAGATTCTTAAAATAAAATTTTGAAAAAAGAACTGAACAGTCTCTTCCTTTTGTATTTTACTTGTTCTTTGCATGACATTAAACATTGCACTTACCTGGGTCTCATCGGATTCAGGAAAAATGTGCTCGGACAGTAGATTTTTTACTCAAAAAAGAGTTTTGGACAAGTTATTGCATAGTAATATCATCCGAAGAAGTCCATTTTAGGACAGGAGGATTCCAGTTACCTATCAACAAAGTATCGTCATTTATGTCATATGGCCTTGGAGTTACAATGTGGTAATTTATCATATAACAGTTCAACATTAGATGCATAGGCAATTTTGATTACTGATGTGATGAAACAGAAGAAACATCGTCCAAGTGTTTACCTCCCCTAAAAATATTTAAACTAAAAAGTTCTAAGTTGAAAAAACTGATTTTTAACTATATCCCAATGTGCACAAAAACGGATGCGGGTCCGTTACGGACCCGGAACGGATCATAAATGGATCCCTTACGGACTCGTTTTTTTAAAACTAAAACGGATCCGTTACGGAATTGTTTTTTTAAATAAAACGGATGCGAGCCGGACTCGTTTTTTTTAACTAAAACTCATTTTTTTAAACTAAATCGGATCCGTTACGGAACAGACTTCTTAAACGGATCGGTTCCAGACTCCTTTTTGGTGAACAAAATTAATCCGTTCCGAAGTCGGTTTTTGTAAATAAAACGGATCCGTTCCAGATTCCGATTCTGATACGATTCGGATGCGAAATCGTGGGTGATTCGCCTCCAAACAGCGGGAAGGATCGTCCGCGTTGTCGGATCCGTTTCGAACTCGGAATGGACATATTCGGATCCGTTTCGGACTGGTTTTTTTGTTAATAAAACGGGGAAGCTCCTGGTTTAAACCGCGGCGACGACATAATTTTTTTTTATTTTTCTTAATTTTTTAATTTAAAGGTATTTAAAAACCAAAAAGAAGTAGAGAACTGTATTTGCCTAAATTGAAAATATCTTGAAAACTGCCTTTTATGTTAATAATAAATAACGAGTCCGTTATGGATCCTTTTTTTTTAATACAACGGATTCGATCCGGACTCGTTTTTAATTATTAATATAAAAGCCAGTTTTCAAGATATTTTCAATATTTCTATAGTTCTTTTTTTATTTTTTAAATACTTTCAAATTAAAATATTAAAAAAAATAAAAAAAAAATTATGCCGTCGCCGGGATTTGAACCAGGAGGAAAGAAAAATGTTTTTTTAATTGCGTTTATTTGATACAGTAAAATCAGTTTTATTTAGATAAAAGAGTCCAAAACGGATCCGACAACGCGGACGATTCTGCCCTCTGTTTGGAGGCGAATCACCCACGATTTCGCATACGAATCGTATCAGGATCGGAATCCGTTTCGGATAAATAATACGAAGAAGCGGATCCTAAACGAATCCGAAACGGATCCGTGTGGCACACAGGGATCCCTCTAAAGGGATATAGAGGAATAGTGAGTTGATAAAAGATGTAATGCTTCTAAGAATATCTAACTTAAATACTATACAAAACAGCACGAATTTCTTCCAATTAAAATATTGCGTATCATTTTTTTCCAGTATACACAACAATCTTTTAAGGTTCTCCTAGTTTGATATAAGAAGATCAGTAGATCCGTTTCTAAAAACTTATGGCCCCTTGCGGAGGGTTTGAATATCGACGGATGCAAAAAATAACAACTTTCCAGTGGGTTACGATCGACATTCGATATTTTACGTCAATGGTACACAAACCTAGTGTCGACTCAAACACCAAGGTACCTAATGTGCTGTTGAAAAACAATCTCGTAATTTCGCGCTCTGGTAACGAATACGTTATGCAGTCTCCAAGTAGTCAAGAAACCGCATTCGTCTTCTCGGCACATAACTTTAAGTTTACACTGCGAAGCATTTTGCGTCCCTGTTTACCACTTCACAATGAAGTGCTGCTAAGATTTCTGTGGTTTTCTCTACTGTCACCACTGCAATTTCGTTCACGCAGCCCAACAGTATAGTGCCAATGGAAAGACTGATTCTACAAGCGGACAATATAGGACCTTATAATCCTTCATACCAATATCGACGACGTGCAGTACCACACCGAAAAAAAAGACCGTACTAAATTTGAAGAACTGCCTTCCTCCGATTTAATATAAAAATTTTCCTTAATCTAAGTTATTTTTCCTCATATTGATGAAAATATCGTCTCATTTAGTAATTGAGTCCTTTGAAATGAGTTCATGTTTCATTAAAACAAGTCAACGCTCTTCCTCAAATATAGAGTTTGTGGTTTTAGTAACACTTTCCTTTGAAATAGTAAATTTTTCTTTGGGAAGAATTTTTGAGGACAACTTGTTCCTCATTTGAGTAAAAACTTCCTCAATCTAATGGAATGTTTTGTTTAAGGAAAATCGTACTCAGTTTTAGTTAGTTTCTTCAAAAAATTTACTATAACGTAGGAAAATTTTCCTTAATAAATGAGTGGCAACACTCACTGAAATTAATATCTATTCTTCTCGTAAGTATTCTGTTTTTGCCTATATATTTATAGTTCTCTACTTGTTTTTTAAATAAAAAAATAAAAAAATAAAAAAAAAAAAAAATTATGTCGTCGCCGGGATTTGAACCGAAGCTTCCCTGATCAGACAATGGTTGTTACATGCGCAGTTTAACAACATCATTTTAGTATGTCTTAAAAATGCTATCGGTGGCTGAGTTGGGTAAGATGAGCATCTTTGAACAGTGGTATGGCGCTGAGAACACAGGTTCAATTCTCTGATCGGGTGACGACAGGTAAAAAAAACTTTAAGTTCTTCTTTGAAGTTTTAAAAACGTATTACAATTAAAATAAGAATGACTGACAATAAGTAACCTACAAATAAGAAAATAGAGGAAATAGAAACAATTTTTTTTTGAAATCAACGAATTTATTTTAAGTAAATTTCTTTCATTTAAGGATACCTTCATCCTTAGGAAAAGTAAAATTTTCCTCAGTTTTATAACCTGGTCCTCACATTGAGTAAACTTTTCCTTATTTCAAAACAGCAACATTTACTTGTACTAAGGAATCCAACTTACTTATTTTGAGGAACCCAGGGCTTTAGCTCGTATTGAAGGACATTTTTTCCTTACATTTAGGCATTTTTCCTTAAACGGAGTAAGTTTTTTTTTCGGTGCACTCTCTCTTCAAATTTGTCAGCCATTATTTGCATACCTTGGCATTTAGAGGTCTAAAAGCGCTATTATAAATCCAATCCAGCTTGTTGAGTTCAAAGTATTTCTTAAGTCAATTCTTACTACGGTGCAGTATTTTTTGTTACTTAACTTAACATAATTCCACTCATTACTTCACAAGTATTACATGAACAATTGGTTTGCTATTTCGGAATTGGAATTGTGCGGCATATACTCAAAGGTCTGTTATTGAATAAAGGCAATCGAGTGATTGCTTTCAAGGCTTCAAAATATAGACCCACATTATACAAAGTTATAAGTAGAGATCTGATGTGATAATTTTTTTTGCCTTCTGAACTGACTGAAACTGATAAATATCAATAAAAAGAAATGGTTTCTTTCAGCGCAAGTTCGCTTTCTTTTCTTACAAATATTGATAATTTTTTTTCTTAATTTGTTGACTTCTAAAAATATAGTAGAAAGTTTAAAAAATCATCATACATATGTACACATGTGCAATTTTCCTAAACGTCTTGCCACTGACAAATGAAGCAATAAATTTTCTTGACGAAAAACATGCTACACACAAGTAGCTCTTGTTGTGAAAGCCTGTGAACCCCTTCACCATCACCGTCATCGTCATCATCATCATTATCAGCAGGAAAGCGGGCATTCTATAGCCAACAGCCGCAAGATTTTTACGTTATTCATATATCACTCACATATGTGTCAGATGACAAACAACTGACAAGTGACAAGCATCAACGAAAGAACCAACAACATGTCACAGAAAATTTTAAGTTTTTGGCATAGACTTTTTAATAAGGCGACGAGGCGAATTATGATGATTATGAGATGAGCGGTAGATGTCCAAGGCAGAAAAAATCAAATCATATCACACCCGGAGGTGTGTTGAGGCGAGACGAAATGAGATGTTGATGATGTTCTTGGTGCTTGTTGTCAACATGGCAGCCACAAAACTGTGTGATGCACTGCTTGAGTAGCTACGGAGAATTCTGTCTGGCTGAAATATGAAAAATTCGCGTTCGTGGTCGTCGCCGTCGTTGTCACAGCGATGTCAAAACTAAGAAGGCCAATTAGATGTTGCCACCTGTCAGCAGTTCGTCATATTCATTCGTGAATATGACATTTTTGCTCGCGTTGCTGATATTGGAAAGATTGCGCTGTGTGATTGCAATTTGTGGTTACTTGTCGTAAATGAGCTACACTAAAGCGAATGATATCTTCGTACCCTAAAATAGGATCAACAGCAATTTGTAGCGCATAAAATGTGAAGAACTTAAATTTATGTCTTACAATAATTCATGGTTCATTGCGCGTTAACTTGCCAGTGGCGGTATAACTCAAAATTAAACTGTCTGAAATGATATTTAAAGCTTGATCTAATTTGTTTTCAAAGGATCTTATAAGTAATTTAAGCTTTTTTTATTATTTTAATTAAAAATGCTAATTAAAATTATTTTAAAATATGACTTTCATTTGCGGTTACAAGGTCATACGTCCAAGTTAAGATACATTCAAGGCATTGAGCTTAATATTGGTGTCAACTCTGAAGGTTTCATAATATTTAACCGCAATAGCGAAGGTATCCACACTGCCGATTCTGGAAACCATTCTGGGAACAAAGTCCCTTGGAAACAATACATTGCTCAGGTGACAGCGTTTAGTACTAAAATGTTTACAGACTCTTCACACATGAAGAATATGAATTTTTTTTTTCTCCAACACGTCACTTGTAGGGGAGAGGGGGGCTAGTGTGGGCAATTTTTACATAATTATAAAATTGTATATGTACATATTTATTTTTTGTAATAAAGTAATTTCTAGTGATTACTTATACCTCTTACCTTCATAATTACACCAACAGTTACACACTAGCCCCTTAGACGGGACTTGATTTTAATAGGGGCTAATGTGGATACCAATAGAAACTTCATAATTGAAACAGAAACTTATGAAAAGAGTTCAAATATATATATTTTTTTGAAGACAATAATAATACAGTTCAATAAAAATTAAAAATTCACTTCTATCCCATGTTAATCTTGGAGAAAGCGAAAGTTTCTTGGAGGTGCATTTTTTCAGCGGTTCTTCGTTTGTCTTGTCTGGTGTTGCGATAAGAATTGAGGACCAGCCTTTAAAAAAGGTCTGACGATTTCTGGATCCATTTTCGGAAATTTTTTTTTTTGCTCCAATCGATGGGGAAAGGTCAAAAATGGATTTTAAACATCACTGGAGTACCTCCGCACCCTGGAAAATACCGTTTTTGACCCATTTTCGGAGAATTTTTTTTTGTCTCAATCGATTGGGTAAGCTCGAAAAAATAATTTTGGACATCACTTAGGGTGGCTACGGACCTTGGAAAGTACCGTTTTCAACCCTTTTGGTGCTTTCCAAGGACCATAGCCACCCGAAGGTATGTCCTAAAGCCATTTTCGACCATTCCTTATTGATTAAAGCATGAACAATTTTTTTGGGCGGTTTAAAATACAATTTTTTTTTGCACAAATCATTAAGGAAAATATGGAAATAGCTATTTCCGAGCTTAATCTATCAACTTGTGCAAAAAAAAAATTATTTTGAACCACCCTAATAATGCCACCAAACTCTCCGATATACATATAAGCACGATCCGTTTCCCGTTTGTATGCAGCATCTGTAAATAAATTTAATTTCGATTGATATTACCTACCTTCTCATCAAAGTAAATGCATGTCCACACTAGCCCCATTTCAACTGTCCACACTAGCCCCTTTGTGTTTTTTTTATACAAAAACATTTTTTTTTTAAACTTACGGTAAACTTTATAAAAAATAATTTCAATTATTTGAATAAACACTTGCTTAACTTATATTATATATTTACACTTTAGCAAAAGAATGATTAATTTCTGAGTATCACTGAAATTGAGAAAAAACAAAAAATTTAATTTTTGCTGCGCAAAACACGTCTGGTCTCGTTACCATGAAACGGTGAACTGAATACAAACAAATTTTTATTGGTGATGGGGAGTACAAAAGCCTACTTAAAAAAAATTCAACGGGAAACATCGACTCAAAACGGTGCGAGAATTTGAATCTGTCCACACTAGCCCCCCTCTCCCCTACACGTTACGGTGGGAATATCTAAACAAGTTACTGTAAGCGCGAACTATCGCCTCAATATACGAAATCAACAACTAACAAGAATTTTTTTGATTTCTGCTTATTCCCATAATTTTATTGAAAATTGTTTTTCAATTGTATCAACCGCCACTGTTTTCTTTTATAGGATCAACAACCCATTTGTTGTACGCAACCATTCACTGTACAACTTTTGGTGGCAGTGATTGAATGAATGACAACGTCTTCCGTCTTGTTTGCCCCTGATTCTTGTAGGACTGTTCACTTTAATATGTCTTCACTTTGGCGCGAATGCATGGACATGATGTGTTGTGATGTGACAGTTACAGTGACAATTTTCATCCACAATCATAAGTAAATTGTAGCAGCGTCGAGCGCGAGATTCACTTAACAAAGATGTTTGCATTTGTCGCATATGCTGACATATTTTAGGCCAATTTTATTCAAGCTCATTCTGAATGCTTTTTACGACTCTTTGCATTGGCTATATATATGTACATACTTGCAGTACTTGCAGGCCATTTTTTTCAGTCTTTTCACGGCAGGACGAATATTAAGTGAGGCGCGGATGAAAGCCCGTTTAATTATGGATATATTGTCTTATAAAAAATATCTGTGTCGATTTGTGATAACAAAGCAAAACATCATAAGTCTATGTATAGGCTTAAATTTATTCTGTTTTAAACATTTTGGCAAAAATTACCTCCAGGAGAACCAAAACCTCTCCATGAATTTTTCGCCGATCGAAAAAGAAAATTACGCATTAATAGTTTTTAAGAGTCCTTCCAAGATTTCAGACTCCGTCGGGCTGGTCCAATTTTCAACTCAAATTATAAGAACTTAATAGAAATGTAACTTAAATGTTAATATTTTCCCGAAAACTTTATTCTTACTGCACAACTTTTTAAAAGTGCTCATTGTTACCATAATTAAGAAGGCAGACATTTTAACTTCCACTTTAGCGTATTAAACTAATCTAAGCATCCGTTCCCTCAAAACACTGCACAACTTAACAGCAAAATCGCCTTAATAATCAACATATGACAGATTTATTACTTAACACACCAATGTGTAAGCAAAAAAAAAGTCTGGAAGACTAAAGCTCAAGACATACGAGCATAAACGGACAGACAATTGAGTGGACAGTCGTGAGAACAACAACAAACAGTACAACACGCTGAGTTGTGGCAGCCTTTGACGGAAACTTGAACAACCTGAGGTACTAAGCAAAAGAAAAAAACTATGTATGTATGTATGTACCTACGTCAACTAACAAGTAACCAACTGAACAGTGCAGCCAACAAACTGACAAAAACTTTGACAGATACAAGGCATTTCCATCACTGTAATCAACTTAAATAAAAGAGTTATTAAGATACTTGTGGCAATAATAAAAAAAAAAATTCCACAAACAATAAGTTACGGAAATGTTTCAGTAGAGTTCTATCGATTTAAGACAACGATTAGATCTTTATAAGCTTAATAAGTTATGCCACTCACAGTTTGGGGTAACAAGTACTCATTGATTTCTAAGTACCTAATCATATCACTAAATTATCTTATCATATCAAATCAGTATTTCATTAACACGAAAATGCTATCGCTTTAGTATATCGTAACACCAGACCTTAACACTACGTGAAATCCTGAAAAAATCTCACGAAAACCATCATCTCTTCATCGAAAACAAAGCTGATTTTGATAGCCCGATACGAGATTGCCTATATACCACCATGTCTGATGTTTGAGTTGGGTATACCTGCGAAGGTTTGCAGAAGGAACTCTCCGAAACTTTTGATACTGTACGAGGTTTCTGACAAGGCGATCCGCTATCCTGTCCTACCTCTTCAATTTTGTGATGGAAAAGGTGTTGCGAAAAGCCGGTGCACATCATAGTGGCAATATTTTCTACAAAAGTGTCCAGCTCTTCGCATATACCAATGATATTGCTATTATTGGACGATTTAAGCGAGATATTGCTGTAGCGTTTTGTGCTATCGAAAAAGAATCAGCGAAGGTGGGTTTGACGGTGAACAAGAGCAAAATAAAGTATATGCAGTCTATAGACAGGGAGATGCCATGTAAAAGATTTCACGTTACTGCCAATGACTATACTTTCGAAGTTTTCAAAGAATTCACCTACTTTGGCAGCACTTTCAACACTCAAAACGGTGCCACCCTGGAAATAAAGCGAAAACTCACTCTTGCTTATAGGTCTTAGGAAATGTGCAGTAGAGAACTGCCTTGCACGACAAAACTGACACTCTACATAACGTTATCTTATCAATCACTCTACGGTGAAGAAGCATGGGTTGTATCGCAGACCAATGCTGCCGCACTTGTGGTGTTTGAGAGAAATATTTTTTGGAAAATTGTCGGTCCTGTTCACGTCAGCGACAACTGCCGTTCTCGAATTAAGCACGAACTGTACGAGCTCTACGCTGACATTGACATACATATTCAAGCGCATCACTAATTCTAAGCTAAAGAGCTAAACACAGTTGGGACGTGCAATATCGTCCAGATTTTTCCAATACGTTTGTAGTTAGTACGAAATTGACACTAAAAAATTTATCGCAGAGAAATAGAATAAATTCTATTTTTTGGTGCGATTTGACACAGAAGATAAGTCGTACGTCCCAGTTGTGTTTTTGGCTTAATAGGTTATGACACTTTAATCGATTTATACCGAATTCGCAAAAGCGTTTTCCTGACCCACCTTACTGAATATCATAAAACATATGAGTACTTCTTTAAATTGACATCACTCTGCTGTTGCATATTATATTGTTACCATAACCACCTCCTAAATTCAATGAAATTCCAAAAGTGTCACGTGTTGCAGTGATTTATGTTATCAGCCACAATGATTTGTTTACATTTCATGGAATTTTCTTGTTTTATCCATTTCAATAAAAAAAAAAATTTTTTTGATAAATTAATGACTTTACAAAGATTTTGCAAACTCAGTTTTATGCAACTTTCTTTTCATTAACAAGCGAAGCTCATTTGATAAATGATGGCTGATTAGTAAATAAAAATAATTACAAATACCGAAAAATTTGGGAATAAATTTGAGCAAAATGAGTTTTATGTAAATATATCTAATACTTATGATCTTACAACTCATTAATATTAGTTTCTCATGGAGAACGTGCACTCTAAAAAATATATTCAATATCGAAGTTGACGAACCGGACATAAATTCAGTTAAGCTAGAAGTCGTATATTCAAAATACATATTTTCTTAACTATATTATATCGGTCATTCTTTTATTAACCCTTTGACGTCCGCTCCTGAACCGCGGGAATTTTTAAAACCCGACACCGGACTCGTGTTCAGCGACCCCAAATTATTAAACAAAAGTGTTGCGAAAAAAAAATTATTTTACCTGCAAAGGTGTGAAAAATCGTGGGACCTATATGTCCCAATGGTCATCAACGGTAAAAATGTATGCGGCTGTTTTCAGAACTGAAAAGTATTATATTACGCATGAACTTTTATTTATTTACTTAAATTCATGAAATGGGCCGTCTATTAATTACGTGAGTCAAAACAGGGGGAGGGGGTCCGGCAAAATCTCACCAAGGGGGAGGAGGGGGTTAAGAAAAACTGCACATCAACTTTTTAATGCACAGAATTTACATTATTATAGCATATAACAGATTGTTTAATATTAATTCGGTTTGTTTGGCATGTTGATAATTAGTGTTGAACACAATAACATCGATGTAGAAGTTAACACAACTGGGACGTGCGATTTAGCTTCTGTGTCAAATCGGACCAAAAAATAGAATTTGTTCTATTCCTCTGCGATAAATTTTGTAGTGTCAATTTTGTACTAACTATTAACGTATAGGAAATATCTGGACGATATCAGACGTCCCAGTTGTGTTTAGCTTCTTATGCGTTGCAGATATCACGACTGACTGAACGCGCAAGGATGAAACTCCCTGAATGATATTTGACACTTGTACGGCGCATTTTTCAAATCGAGAAATCCCGGGCATAGGAAATATATGATTTTTAATATGCCTGCGTGTCAGTCAGATTTAGCGACAAAAAAATTGATTATAATTCAGGATTTATTTTAAAATTTATAATAATATGAAAGAATATTAAAAAAGCTTTGAAATCCACTATTATACAAGTTTTTTTAGTTCAAAAGGACATTTATATCACACCAAGAGGTGGGGGGGGGGGTTTGTCCAAATTTAAAAAAAAACAACTCACGTAATTAATGGACGGCCTCGAAATGAATGTTCAATGTAAAGATCAAAAAGATAAACAACTTTACTTTTGTTCCAAATAAATAACTTCGAATTTGATTTTTACCGTTGACGACCATTGGGACATAGAGGTCCCAACAGATTGGGTGTTCGCGTGGGTGGCCAAAGTGAACTATCTTTTTTATTTTGTTTTTGTTGGAAAGAAGATGATTGCCCGCAACGTGTCCAAAAATTTTAGAGCTTTAGCTCCACCCACCTTTAAAATATTCCAGCATGAAAATGGGGAAGAAAAAGTTAAGATATTTCGACTTTCGAGTGGTCTGGTAAGTAAGTGGACGAATATACCTTTAAAAATTATAAACTTTCTGAAAGCCACATTCATTCTCAATTCAATAGTACCTTTTTGACGAAAATCGATTCAATGGTTTTTCCAGGAAAAATACGAACGTAAAAGAGTCACCGGTGTCCCAATGGTCGTCAAAGGGTTAAACGCACACTTTGTATTTTTTAACGTTTTTGAACATTTTTTGAAATCAAATATCTCAAAAACTATAGGAGATAGGATGAAAAGCCATTTAATAATTTTTGTTTAGAAATACATACTATAACTTTATAAAAAAAAAATTTGAAATAATCTTGTTTTAGGACAATAAAATCGTTTTTGATTTTTTTCTCATTTTTTCGAAAAAAATAAATATATTTTTAGAAATCAATTTATTTCACCAAAACTAACAAGCCAACCGAAAAGTAATGTGGGCATTATTTATAGGAAATTTAATTACCTTTTATTTGACATATAGTAAATTTATATATATATATTGGTTCTTAAGGTATTTGTAAGTAAGTGAAACCAACTTTTTTTTTTGGTCCTACTTATAACCGAAAATGACCGATATTTCGAAAACGACGTGAAAAAAGGGATTTTATATATAAAATGAATAACGGTATTCAAAGTTCATTTTGGCTGTGTAACTGTGTAATTTATTATTGTTATTTCCTCAATATGGAAGATCCAATAAAACACATGTCACGAAAAAAAAAAATTGGTGGTACAAACTAAAGCATTCTCAGACTTTCAGCTCCAGTTCCATTTATATTCCAGATAGAATAAAAATTAAACTGGTTCAAGAGTGATTTTTTAAATGTTTAACCTTACCGAACCCTATAGGCAACCTGTTTTTTATAGTGTTTTTCAACCTGAAGTCATCTCTAATTCTTAAACTTAATAATAAATCCCTGCAATTGAATGTTAAAATACATATTTATCTAGATCTGATCTAGTCTTAAAATGTTAAGCTACTCTTTGCAATTTATTCAATCGTCTTAAAGTCATTCTATGAATTATATTTTTTTATATATTGTTTTTTTTTCTATGTAACTTAGAATTTAATTTGTTTCTGATGTAATTTATGAAATAAGGTAAGGAAATAAGGTATAGAGCATACAAAAACAAAGAAAAAAAAATATTAAAACTTTCACGTTTTTGTTACGGAGCTTTTAATCTAAAAATGAAAAACATCCGATAAAAATCATTTGATACACAGACCGACAGCATCTCAGACCCAGATACCAGACTATATATTTTTGATGGTTTCAGCTCTGGTTTTCGAGATATCCTAACCTAAAAGTGCAAAAAACACGGTTTTTGGCTATATCTGAGGTTATTTTACTTTGGAAATATACAGTCTGGTTTCTGGGTCTGGATTTTTTTAAAATTTTGTTGGTCTGTGTTATCAAGAGACAACATTTTGAAAATTTATATATATATGGAAATGACTCAATTAGAATAAACCGTTCATGGTATAAGTTACAATGATATGTCAACTCCTAGAAATAACCTTACCTAATAGCCTAATAACTAGCAATCAGTAAAGAGCTTGAATAAAATAAAATAAAACGTGACGACACTCTACTCATATTGAAAACTGGAAGTAAACATTTTTAATGAAAGAAGTTTCCGCATCACATTACAAGAGAAAATGTCACTGCCAGTTTTGCAATGTTCCATATTTTGGCTAAAAAGGATTGCTATTGCAACAAAACAACAAGACAAAGAAAAAACAAAAGCACACCAATATTGCCTAGAGACAATTTGACATTTTCTTTTTACGACAAAAGATTAGAAAACTGGAACATTCTACCCTAAAAAAAAAACCAAAAATCAAGCTCCAAAGTGACCATGTAACTGTTTGGTTCAATGTGGCAAAATGGCAGTAGTGACAAGTGCACCCAGAAAACAGCTAGTGTACAAACGAAAATTATTCTTTGAAAGCAACCCATATTAAAACCGAATACTTGACCTAAATTTTATTTATGAAAATCAAGAGATGCGTACATTACTAGCAAATTTTCGGTGTGCTCCTAACAAAAGACTACGAGAAGAGTGCCATAGTTACAATTAACCGACACCTACAATCTATTGAAATTTAAAAGTTGAAAATCGTCAAATCAGCATTCGAAACCGAATATTCATTCGTTCGAAAATTTATGTATGTAAATAAGCTACTAGCAAGTAGCAAGAAAACTGTCAGCCATCGTCAATCAGTGTACCACCTCCTCGTCTTTTTCTCAATGACATCCCCCATTTAATTTGCCGGAACGATTGTCAATGTCTTTCATGAAAGCAGTACAGGAATATACATAGCTAGATTTCAGCTCGTCAGCAACATTACTTGATGTGATATAGATGAAATGCCAAAAAGTTTGTCCTCAACAACAGCAACGAAGGAATTGCACAAGAAGTTTCTTTGGGCGATGCAGTGAGTTAAAAGAAGTTGCAGCAGCAATCGCAGTAACGGAGGAAATGCGCTCGTCCAAAGGGATAACGAAAATGTGGTGCATAAGAAGATAGTACACTTTGTTGGCAATATTAGAAATGACAACTGCTAGGCAGTACAAAACGAAAGCTGACTGCTTTAAAGAAAGTGGATAAGACAAGGTTTGACGACGATAGTCGTCAGTTTGCAATGTCAGACGGTCATTAGGTGGCTATTTTCTTTCAAGTTTATGTTGTTGCAAATGCAGCTGCTACTACTACGAACTTTAAAAATATACATATGACGACACTTGGGTGACATAACCCAAAAAGAATGAAAGAGTGTGAGTACTTTTCAAATTTTTGACTTGGCCAAAGTTGCTTCACCGAGTAGTTTGTTGAGTTTATTGAAAATCATTGAAATTTGAGTACTCTGACGATCTCCCAATATATTAAATAATAAAAACATAAAACTTCGAAAGCACTCTGTCACATTTCAGGCATCAAATTCATAGTAGCCTTAAAAAATATTTTAACATTATTATGCACTTTGTGCGTCATCATCAGCATATACATATGTAGTACCTATTAGATAAAATTATCGGAAGCTTCTGTCTGTACATACATTGAGAGTAACTTTAGGAAGTACAGATAGTTTTTCGATTCGGTTCTGGTTTTAGTTTTCTTTATAAAATGAACCAAATTTTAAATTTTTTATTTTAAGCCATTTTTGATTGAGTTAAAGAATTTTTACATCAGTCCATATAGGAAGCCGTTGTCTACGGTGCTAGAAATTGTAAAGAACATATGTCTATTGTGTCAAGTTATAAGTTTTCAATATGCAGAATGAAAAAATTCATTAGTTTATATATCCTCACATTTATGTTATGTTAGGTTAGGTAGGAGTGGCAGTCAGTTACGAAACCGACTCACTTAGACCAAATGTGATCCATTGCGATATCACAGGGTGTCTGACTATACCCTCTCGTTGAATCAACCAGATTTCGCAATAAAACTAAATATCTGACCTATACTAACATGTCTAAGGTCATCCAGGTCATCAAATGAAAACGAACCAAGTGTTTTTTGGCGTTTTCTAGCAAAGAACAGAGAAAATGTTTAATGTTTTCCTCTTCTTCCACAACTTCTACAAAAGTCAAAGGACCTAACACCTAATCTCTCCGGATGTCTGCCGATGAGGCAGTGGCCAGCTATGAGCGCTATGTCCAGTGCGGGAAATCAGCTCTGACGAACGCTTAGCGTCCCATTTCGGCCATATCAGCATAGTTATATTGCAAGTTGACTCTTGTTTTCCTCTTTTGTTAGCATTTTTTACCCTTTCTTCTTTAAGTATTAACTTACAGGTAGCAAGTGGCATGCCAACACCTTCCTTGTTCTGAGGAATTTGTGCAGTAGTCCCTTGCCTAGCAAGTTCATCTGCTTTGCAATTGCCGTCAATGTTCCTATGCCCAGGCAAACAGATGAGGTGAATGTTAAAATGCTGAGCCATCTCATTTAGAGACGAGCGGCATTGTTGGGCCACTAGTGAGTTTAGGAAGACTGATTCTAGAGATTTGAAAGCAGCCTGACTATCTGACTAAATTTGTATATCCTTTCTGGATACAACATTCATCCTCAGCCAGGATGCTACCTCTTCTATCGCTTTAACCTCTGATTGAAACATTTATGTTATAACAATTAATACTATATCGTAGCATTTAATAAAGTAATTTTTATAAACAAAAACGAATTAGAATTCGTAAAAAGGGAAATTTGTACAAACTTAATACAATTCTTATTTAATTTTGTCCATTTAAAAGAGATATTTTGATCAAAATAAATTTTGTACGGAAAAGTTAATGAAAAGTGAGTGTCGCCGAAATGAGTCCGATTATGCGAGCTGTCCGGTTGTGGTGACTGTCCGTAATGGCGAATTTCACTGTATTCGGTAAAATTATATCGAAGGGTAGGCAAACTCTAAGAAACATCAATTGAAAGTATGTCATTATTTTGATTCACTAAACTTTTATCCAGAAACTCCCATGTGCATAACCCTTTAAAATTTACTAGCAATCCAAACAGCACAGAGGCTGAACTCTCTAAAATCAAATTTACACAAAATTAGATCTGACATATATTTTATGAATAAGTAGTTACAGGGTGCTGATCAATAGTTCTCAAGGGCCAAGCCTGTTTAATATCTGGACATTAGATGATCTGTTGACTTTTTCTACCACGCGGAGGTCACAGACAAAACTTTTAAGGGTAATGCGAGTGGAAACTTTTGTTCAAAATGGTTTTATTAGAAATGTCTTTCAAATTTATGCCATTTCACAAAATAGTGCTCTTTTGAAACCATTTTCCATTACATTATGGGTTTTGTACTAAGATCTAAGCTCATACATTGGTCTTAGGCTCCCATAACGTTGCCGGCTCATGGGGGTTAATCTTTCATTGAAATAAATATAGAGAAAATAGTTAAAGCCAATAAAATCAAAAAGAATTCTTTTTAGTTATCCATTATTCAAGTCAATGTGTGACCCAAACAAATTTGATTTTCAGAAAATTTGACTTACTATTTCATAAGGGGCAAATGGAACTTATCTGCTGGGATTGCATTCAGATGATTATGAAAACGATAGCTCGTAGAATTTAATGCTCTTTGTTTTATTAAGAAAAGCTCTAGAAAGCTCTTACTTATTTTTGATGGGAGCTCAAGTTCCCAAGATTTTTCTGAATATCAAAAAAACGAAGAAAATCGCAAGCAAAAGTCTTTTGAACAAGATTGAAAAGGAAATAAACCAAAAAGTCAAAAGGCATAAGAATTCGGGTTTGTTTCGAAAAAGTCAAAATGCCACGTAGTATTTATGTGAGAGAAACATCGGTATATTTATCTATGTAAGAAAATGCAACGAGACTTACATAAGAATTAATTAGCATTGAGTACATTCAACAGCTTCACAGCTATAAACCGAGTAATGCCACTTGAACGCGGTTTCCTTATAAGAAATTTTAAAGTTCACATGTACTGGGCCGCTTGTTACAGCTAGTTTCCCCTCAGAAGCTATATAACTCGTTTCAAGATAATTGATGTTTTGTTTATGTCAATTGACTGAAATACATATAAAATTAAGATAGATGAAATTCTCTTAGGTGATTATTTATAGCTTTGAACTAAGATAACTGCATTTGGTGTAGATCATTAGATGTGTAATTTCTTAAGCTATCCGATGCCGTAAGCATCACGATTATGAATTTTTTAGAGATACGCCGATTTCGCTTCTGAAGGCAGTAGTGGTGTATACAAAAAAAAAACCATACTTTGACCTTTGAAACCAGATACCAGCCGATAACCAAATATTTTGCCGATATATTAGATAAGCTATACTGAAGTGATTCTGAGAGTGGCCTCTATGTTCCAATTTTATTATTGAAACTCATTTTCTAAGGACATTAAATGTTTGCTTCATTTATCTATGTATTTATTTTTTTTTTGTTTCGGTTTAAGAATATAATAAGATTTATAAAAAATATATATTTCCACTTGCTATGAATCCATTTGTTAAATTTTCTTTAATTCAAGCAAAAATGCCAACCTCAAATCCAAGGAGTACTTACGCATACTGCTCACATCAAACTCACCCTACATAAACTTTTAGTACTTTTGAATATAAAATCTAAAATATTTAGTTCAAGAAGCCATTAATCGCTTAGTGCAATGAAAGAAACAGACTCATGAAAACTTTTGTTATTTGGATGATGGCTAGAGGACACCACAACTACCCACCACACAGAATATTCCTCGGCATTTTTGCACTGGGTTGAATTTGACAGAACATCGCTTGACGATTGACGACTACAGCGGAAATGTTATGTTGAAAATGCAATGTTGGATTTTGGACAAACCGGGTTGGATATCTTAGAAGTTTCTTATTTTGCACTCGAGCCAATGTTGGCCATCTCGTATGATACAAAGTTGACGACGAGTCATTCCGTTGGTCGCTTAGACTGACGCGTCAGTCGTTCGGTCAAATGTCTTAGCTTCCGCTTTTTCTAGTTTCCGTTGATTTGCTCGACTTGGCAATGGCGCCTCAACATCATAGAGTTCAATCCAGTTTGTAGTTTCTTGATGTTGCCGTCACTGTTACTGGGTTGATTTCATCTTCCTCGCCTGTTGGGCTGTTTTTCTTATGTAACTGCAGTTGCTGCTACTGCTGTTGTTGTTGTTGTTGTTGCTATCAATCCGCATACATAGCAGCAGCATTGAACGACAACGTCAGGATTTTTGCAATTTGAAATGTAGCTACGTGACATTTCAATAATTTTTGAAAAGTTTTCTGTTCTGGTTGCATTTTTTTTTCTTCGTCGTCATTTTCTTATTTTTATTGCAATTGCAAAATAAAAATAAAAACAAAAACAAAAACAGTTTCAAAATTCAGTCAAGACAACTGAAAGCATTGCACGTCAATGTAGAGAGACAAATTTTTATATTCGTCTAAGTTTTCATTTTTTTTTTTTTTTTTGTGACAACGTCATTTTGTCCATTTTTCTGAAGCTCTGATGCGTTGTCGTCTTAGAATTTGTTATGTTCATTTGAAACTTTGACACTTGAATGGCGGAGAAAATGGGTGCATGTTGGGTGGACCATAGTAGTAGTACGCCTAGTGTAGATGAGGAGCAAAAATAAATAAATGCGAAAGTTTTTTATTTATTTTATGAATGTAGTAATTGTCAGTATGAGGTACGCTTTATTTGCAAACTAAAATATGTGGTCAAGTCAACTTTTTTGTATGAGAGCTTCCTTTTCTTCAAAATATGTATATCTACAACCAACGTTTTGTTCTGCATATAAAATAGGAATAATACAATGGCCTTGAAACCCAATGTGAAATTAACATTTATGTGACTTCTATCAGGACATATCTTAATGACCTACTGCAAATAACGGAGCAAAAGATTACCTCTCAATTATCATGAATTCTGAAACTATTGAAATCAATATAGTAGTTCTGCAAGTCAGCGATGGGCAAAATAGGAAAAATGAGCAAAGAGCTTTGCAACAAACATATCGTTTTTCTTAAGAAAAATAACCAAAACAACAAACACATTCATTCATCACTGCTACGCACGGAAATCGTATTCGTATATCCCTCTCAATTTTTTTTTTGTAATTGATAGTTTATGAAAGGCTGATAATGAAAATAAGCATCAGTCGCCAGAATCGTGATGGGTCTGGTTATGAGAGTCGGTCGAAAAAAGTTTCGCTTAATAACTCGGGAAGTAAGCAACAAGTAGAAAATTATGTTAAGATCAATGTTGTAGAGCAGATGAAAGCACAACGATCTCAAGCTCGAAAAATGTCGGTATGACAGGAGTTGACCCACTTTTTATAATCTTAAAGTTTTCAATGACTTTCTCCATATTCGAAGAAATAAGGTTTATGTTGAAAGTTTTAAATCAATATTACTCTTTCAAATCTGAAACCCATATATTTCGCCCAAAATAATAATTTTTGCTCAAAATTATATATAATTGGAAACTTTAAAACGGTGAAAGGAACCACTGCTGGACTGGATTGGAGGATGCAACAAACTCTGAGTCTCGAAACATGCAATTAGCGGTCTGGCCGCGTTAAAAGTTGCCACTTGACAAGCCTGATTTCACCTGATCACCGGTCAGAAAAGTAAATAGAACGCTTCTGCATGTAAGCCACTGGAAATATGTATAGCCTTTCTGGCGGAGAGTCAGTAGAAGTGTTGACTTTAGCTCTGAATACCACCTCTTTTGGGCTTGTCTGCAATAATAAATAGTTTGCACACGTCAGATCAGCGGAACAACCAACAAGTACGCCCACCACATACATACTCTGTCGCCCAAAAGTCTTAAGCCAGAAATAGTTTCTTCAAAATTAAACATTATTATGTCGAACTTACAGTCATTCAACAAATATTATTGTAAATTTTTACTAATTGATCAATGCTATTTTTTATTCAACAAACATGACAAAGACAACAAATGGAACAATTTTAACCTGGTCTGATGAGGTCATGTGGTAATTGCCGAAACATATGACACAAATTTGTAGAATAAAAAATAGCATTGATCAAATAGTAAAAATTAAGAATAATATTGGTCTTTGTTGAATGATCGATATATTGTAATAATGTTTAATTATAATAAATAATAAGTCGCTAAAAATCAAAAGTTTCTTCAAAATATATGAAATTTCACCATTTAGATATTGGCTCAAAAAAAGTATAAGAAAGAATTGAAAATTAAAAAATTTGAATCGAAAAATATCTAAAGATAATTTTTTTTTGTTATCCGGTAATAGATTATTTATTTATTACGCCTTTTAGTGCTTTCTTCGTTAACAAATCCACCTTTAGGATGTCACACACTAATTGAGGCATTCTTGAAATTATTTTTTGGATTGTGTCTTGTAGTATGAGGACTTGTCAGTCAAGCTCTTTCCATAATATTTTAAGTGGGTTAAACCCTTAGCCATCTTTTCTTTTTTAGATGTCTTTACATAGTTTTGAAGTATGAAGGATCATTGTCCTAATGCATTATAAATTTTTCTCTAGTTAAGGTAAGAAGAGACGGCAGTGCATATTCTTTTAAAATGCGTCTATAGTATATACTTTTTTTTTGTCCCCCGATGCGCAACAAATTTACTACTTCATTTACAGGGAAACATCTACAGACCATGACGGTGTCAAACCCATGTTTCACCGTAGGCACAGCCAAATCTGACATCGTTTCTTCTCGATCGCATCTTTCGAGAAATATTCGCTTCTTTGGGAAAAAGAGCTGAAACTGAGAATCATCAGTTAATATTGTCAGATTGAAACAATGGTTTTTGTATTGCTATACGACCAAAAAATTTAGCTTCTCTTAAACATCTATTTTACTCTATCAACCGAAATATTGATTTCAGAGCGAATCTCCGGTGCTGTTTTTCATCAGTTCGCTTGCTGATTGTTCAGATGAGTGTGTTGTCTCTGCTGGTCATGATCCTCAGTGTTTCCAAGGCTTAGTTGTATTGTGAACTCTTCTAGTCTACGATCACTTTACTTGTGATTCGAAACTTATGGTACACTTTTTTAGAAAGGTACTGTTTCAGGTACAGGCAAGGTGAGGAAAGATGAGGTAAGGTGATAAGTGAAATTAAATAAGATCATGGTTCATGGACAAAGACGTTTTGTTCGTCATAGGTCGGCAAAATTTTACCAAAGTTAAAACTTGGTGGGTACGGTCGAGTTTCGACCACAATACGATACTAGTTTAAATAAATAGACTGACTGTAAGATTGTCATGGATTGGCTTTCCATGCTGAAATTTTTTAACCGAAGCAGGCACTTATTGACATAAAACAAAATAACTTACTACCTTCATCTTATCAAGAGCAAAAATGTAGAGTAAAAATACTAAAACCGAAAAATTTTTTCAATGTCTTCGGACTTCATCAACGTATCGTATCTTGTCCTTCTTAAAACTGGCTCTAAGGATTTGAAAAAAAAATTATTTAATATCAGAACTTCATATTATTAATCCTATCCAAGGTATTCGTGACAATTCACTTCATCAAAGTCAGCGCAAAAATTAAGCCACAAGAGATAGGTTTTTACCCAAGCAGTTCCTCTTGTGCACAAATAGATACCCACCTCATTATCTCTTCCACTTTAACGTTTTTGGTTTTTGTGAAAATTTTCATTGAAAAAAAAAGAATTTTGCTAGGTTTGTTTTCCAGTAACATTTTTTTTCAACAGATATATTTCTGATATTTAAAAGTGACATTTCTACTCAGGAAAGTTTGGCAAAATATCATGAAAAGATAGAACCCGGAAAAATGATTTGTATAAGTGAAAAACATCTTAACTTATTTTTGCATTTTTGAGTAAGGACACATTTTGCAATATTTACTACAACGATTCCGCCGAAGAATAGATTGCTGTACCTAAACTTCGATACCACTTTCATTCTTTCAGTAAATCGCATGATCATTATTTGCAATTATCTAGTCGACATTCAATGTGGCGCAACAACAAAAAGCTACTGATCTAACACAAGCCATCATTGCATGACATGTTGTTCCTGCCACGTTAGCAAAGCTTCTTGTTCAGCAGCAGCGGCGGCAATAGCTAAGTTCAGAAGCAGAAGCAAGCAACGTTTTCGTAAATTCTTGTTAGTGAACATATCGTGTCGGACGTCATCTCCCTGAATTTGTTACAACTTGTTGCTGTTACGACACCATCAACAACAAAAGCTACAGCAGCGCAATTTCCCATGCAATCACTAAGGTAAAGACAAAACACTGCAACAGCACCGATCATCAGTTAATGTCCAGCATATAGTCAATTCCTAGAGAGTTGAACGTAAGGAAAGTCCAATATTCTTTTTTTTTTGTGCAGCTACATTAGCGATAGAAAATGTACTACACTGACTCATAAGCGATTTGGTAGTCAACTTCCGTGAAATGTGCTACACTCTCGCTGTGAAAGCGTCTTCAGTGTAGTAGTCATAGCTGATATCATGCTAAAAACGGTTCCGGATGAAATATGACCTCAATCAACGTTGGCTCATTGTAAGCGCGTAATTTTTAAGCATGCAGCGCCATCAAATGCTACGACTACAAACTACCGCATTTCATGGCTCGTCAATGTTTTAATCCGGTACGCTTGCTATGTAGCTGGTCTGTGCAGTCTTCGCTGCTCCAACGACGACTATATGACATTTTATTTATGAATACCAAATTGTAAATTATTAACATGTTCTTTATAAAGAAATAACCCGACGATCAACAGGATCTCAATGTCTGTTCGGTTGTAGTGGTTTTTTATGCATGTCGTGCAGCTGCTTCATTGTGGATTCATCATTTTTACACATCGTAGGAATTCCATTGGAGATATAGCGGCCAAAGTAAACTATGTTCATTTGACTACGAATGAGTATTATTAGTATTCCATTTAGTGTTTAAAAGTTTGTAGTCTGTACTTGAAAAATTCTGAAATTTTTCGGGGCTGTTGTTTCTTCTCAATATGTTTGATTTTTCAATTAAAAGCATACTTTCTTGAACACACCACAAGTATTAAGTGATTTTGGCTAACACTTCGGCTATCTGTTTTTTTATGGAAGGCGCGCACCAGTCTAATTGAATGAATACCTACAATTCCTTCATGCAGACATAAAATTTATACAATAAGACTGGTGCGCATCTTCATTAAAAAAAATCATATTTTCCAAAAATATGTCGGAAATTTCGATTTGAACGCAGATTGACTCTTAGGCCTTACATAAAAAGTAAAAAAAAAAAATACTCAATCAAATTTATTTAGGTATAGTTTTTTTTAGTACTATGTCTTTAAAATGTATTCCTCATAGTTTTGGAAATAAAAACGATCAAAATGATAAAGTGTGCAGTTATTTAAGGAATGACCGATCTATACGTTGGACATTCCATACTAAATCGGCCACTTTTTTTCGCTCAACACCTCCGATTTTTTTCAAAATTTCATAGGTTTTTGAGACTAATAAGAAACGCATTCATGAATTTTTTGAAATTTTTTTGACCACCCACTTTAGAGACAAGAATTATTTTTCAAATATGTTATGTAAACACAATTAGGTTATCTTTGCCCAGTGGCTCAAAAAATAAAGCTCTTATAAAAATAATTATATTGGGTTCAAAGTTATAGAGAATATAAAAACACATCCATTTTTGACAAAAAGTCTATAAACAATATGATTTGACCAAGAAATCAAGATTTAAATGTTTTTGTCATGATGTTTCGTTAAGTAAGTCAAAATATGTCGCAAATTTGAAAAAATTCTGAAAAATCGAAAAATTCTTGAAAATTTCAGAACCTCGAGAAACAACTTTAAAACCGTAGATGATTGAAAAAATCGTTTTGAATAAACGAAATATGTTGGAGAGGTCGGAAGCGGCTTAAAAGACGATATACATACGAGTATATTGAAAGAGCCGTATACATTAGCTATGGAATAGTGACATATGGAGATTATTAATATTTATATTTCGATACGCTGGGACCATTTATTTTGTGAGGTTTGATAAACAAAATGCGTGAGCTAAAAAATTAAGGGGATGGGAGTTAATTAATTAATTAATTAATTAATTAATTTTACACCACTATAATTTAACCCTTTCTGCTCCCCCTAAAAAGTTTCCTAAGCAATTAAACGTAAAAACCACTTTGAAACAAATTAACCTAATAGATACATCGAACAGTGTCGAAGAGATCAATAAGGCACAAAAGGCAAAATAAAGTACATTACTTCGAACCTAGTACCTGTTTTGGAAAGATGTAAAATAAGGGACGTAGCAGCAGTTCGAGTACTGATTTCAGTTGCACGGTCGTTCGAACTCGACCCAAGGGAATAAATTAAAGATCGTGCATCCCTTCGACAGTGCCGTTCACAAAATCCAGAAAAGATCGCTGAATGCATGAAAGAAAACCAACCACAAAATTATACTCTTATGTTCTCCTTTTTTGTTCAGCTCCTTTTCTGGTTTGCACCCATTCCCATACAAAACTCCTAATTCCGATTCTGATCAACTTCAAATCCTCCGTGAAGTGGGAAACTCCTAGAAAAGTTGGCACCACTTATCTGCACCTCTCTTATGATATACACATTTTTCTTTTCAACACAATATTTTGATTATTATGTAAAGTACGATAAAACCACGATCCAGGATCTGGTTAACTTTACTATAAATAATCAAAATAAAGACTTAACTATGAATAAACCGCAAACATAGCGTGTCATAAAGTCATACACAAACAACACACACAACTTTTTTTCTTAGAAGGGGGAGTAATGTAGTGACTTAACCAACAACATAAACAACAATACATAAGAAACACTATACACAAAAACAACTTATAAAATAATAAAATTTTTAAAATTTCAAAAATTTGTTTTAGATGTTAAGAAAATTAAAATTAAATTCAGAAAAATAAATATTCATTCTAAAATATAAATTGTAAAAATATAAAACTTAAAATTTAAATATAAAAAATCTAAATAAAAAATCAAAATAGACAAGCTCTATATTGTATATGTATTAACATATATTCTGGCTACTTTTAAGGACAAGTAGAACGACACTGAGGTTTTTAAAAGGACCGCCTCGTGTTTTTATAGGCATTGTGTTATGTACAATATAGTAACACCTACGAGACATGTCTCCTAATATCCTTATAATCTGCCTTTTAAAAATGCATATTAAAGACATTCTTACGTCTCTCTTAATTATGGTTTTACATATGTAATGCTTAATGGTTTTATATAAAACCAAACTTTCGTTACAAAGATAATGTAACTTTTTAATTACAATACCAAGCTATTTTCAAGACATCACTGTTTTGTAAACTTTTTTTGCCCATGACAAATTCAATGTTTGTTACTAGCGTTATGACATATGACAAAATAGATAACAAATAGTTTATTACTTTTAATGCCTTTTATTGTTGAAATCACATACAGACGTATTGTTCGAATGCAATATGCAAAATTACAGTTTTTGAAAAATAATATGATAACAAAAATATTTATGCCTTAACTCCTTTTTTTTTATTTTGTTGCACATTTCACTGCACTTAGCGTTATTAATATCACGACAAAATACAAAAAAATCCAATCTTGTAAATGCTTTAATATATTGCGGTAATTCATTTTGAAATATTGTATAAATAAATGCGTGAATTTATCGCAGGACATTACACAGCGCACCCAACCCATTAGGCGACAGGCTGAGATGACTGTCCGGCAGCGAGAGTGGCTACAAGCGATTGGAAGTTGATGCAGAAACGAAACAACATATTTAAATCATACGATGGCCATATGTGCATCATTCGTAGGAGATATTCTGTGTATATGTAAGTGGGAATAGGTGGATCGTGTCGTTAAGATCACTACATTAATGAACTCAAGAATTGATCAGCCAATTAGAGAATGATAATTTAATATTGAAAGCACTTGTAAAAGTTCGGACTTTTTTGATAAAATTTATTTTGTGCATCATGAAAAAGAAATTTTCGTTAATTTTATATCATTAGGTAGAATTAGCGCGCCATTAGTTTTGCACATTAATCATGCTGCATACAGTTGCAGTAGCGGTGAGATGTACTACTTAAGATCGTCTGCATATAAACGATTCCCAATTCAAATATAATTTTTCAACTTTCAAAGTTGACATACATATACATATATACATACATATGTACAATGTACATTCGTACCAAAAAAAATGAAATTTTTATTTTATTCATGTTGATAAAGAAGTACGTAAAAGTACGTATTAAAACATATACCATTTTCAACTTCATCTGTTGGAAATTATAGCCCTGTCGGTTGAGAATGCAATTCAAAATTGAATCTTTCATACAAAATAGGTGTCAGTTGATTTTAGCGCTGGTACCGATGAACCCGTAGTATACATTGCCTAAGTGGGTATGCTGAGAAACTGCGATAAAGCTAAGGAAAATATTTAAAAAAAAACACAAATCTAACATAGAATATTTTCCCTTGTTCCTCTCATAAAATTAAGCTTTAAACACGAGTTAAAGGTTTTTGCTAGATAGCATAGACAACTAATAGCTGTAGTAGCTGAACTCTTTTATTACACTGTGCGACAGCCAAAATCGGTGGGGGTTCTGACTACCGGGAAAAGTTATATCGGTAAAAAAAAAAGTTATACGTGTCCCGGCGTTTCGCTAGGTCACGTCTGGGAATCGAGATATATCGATTTAAAGTTTGTAAGTATCATATAGGGGAATTTTGTTTGACATAACTCGAGAACGACTAGTCCGCTTTTGCTGCAACAAACTTAAAAAAATTAAAAATTATAATTGCTTTAATCTATTGATATACTGTTTCTCTACATAATCAACAGTTTTGCAGTTATAAATAAATTTATGAAGAAAAAAAAAGAACGCTTTTTCCCGTTTTTGGATTTTTCATGAATTTTAAAAATAAAAAATTTTAATTTTTTAGGCAAAAAATTATTTTTTTTCTTCATAAATTTATTTATAACTGCAAAACTGTTGATTATGGAGAGAAACAGTTTATCAGTAGATTGAAGCAATTGAAATTCTTAATTTTTCTAAGTTTGTTGCAGAAAAATCGGGCTTGTCGTTCTCAAGTTATGTCAAACAAAATTCCCCCATATGATACTTGCAAACTTCAAATCGATATATCTCGATTCCTAGACGTGACCCAGCGAAACGCCGGCACACGTATAACTTTTTTTTGACCGATATAACTTTTCCCGGTAGTCAGAACCCTCGCCGATCACTGACCCCTACCATTTGTCGCACAGTGTTATTATTCGAAATTGTTGAAAAGATTTCGCAGAAAAATTAATTTTTCTTAAGTAAAAAATACATTTTTATTTACTTATTTATGTTATTTTCTAAATTTAAAATTAATATGCCTGTAACTTTATTATTCTTCTGGACTCTTTTATTTTCATACGGAGCACAAGGCATCCACAACATTTTCCTGATTCACGTATTTCCTGTTGAAGAGATAGTTTCCACGATAATTTTAGACAGCCGCGTTTACTATTACCCTGAGGGATTCCTTTATAGTGCTTGCCGACTGAATTCAGTGGGTGGTGGTGCTCAATCCATTTCTATTTTTGCCATTTTATTTGATTGGAAATCAGATTTTGACAGCATCGGGTGAGCAAATCAACATTAGAGATGGTCCTAGACCACCAAATTTTCAAGATTCGTCGAAGACAATTGTTGGTGAAGACTTGTATGTTCGTTAGCAGGGCGCTGCTTGTAACCCAACTTTCACAGCCGTACAAAAGAACTGGCTTCACGTTTGACTCAAAAATTTTTGTTGTCGCTGAATTGAACGTAGATTGCCAGACATTATGAAGTTTTGCTTTGTTTATTATAGCATTGATATGGTATCACCGTCAGGTTGTAATAATTTCGAGTCAAAACAGGATTTCCTATGGAAAAAGCATCGAAAACAATATTTGGAGAATATAATAATATCGGACAATGTTTTAAGAAATCGAATATATGGGACGTTCTTTTACAAACCGCATAGGATTTTGGACTTGGTATTTTAGAATCGCCCGAAATTTTTTTTGCAGCTTATATACATAAAATTACTAGACCCATGTCTATTGTTTTTGCTGAAAAAATTTTTTTTTCGAAAATATCCACATATGAATTTTTGATAATTGGCTGGATTTTGTCAAATGTACTCATTTTTGAAGTCTATTATCTCCAGTTCTACTGATCCGATCAATGTCGGATATTTTTCATTTAATAGTCTATAACGTTAGCTTCTGCACTAAATTAAAAAAAAAAAATTATACTGTCAAGAAATGAAAAATAATAACAATTTAATTGTTTAAATAGTTTTAATATGATGTTAGAATACATTGAAAACAAAATAACATTTTGTTCCTTATTCTTTTATCTACAAAACCCAAAAGTGGAGTCTCTGTTAGATCGGAAGCTATTAAATATTTTCCATCGCAAGTCATGAATTCCAGAACAAATTTAAGAGTGCAGCGTGCGACGAATCAAAATTTAATAACGAGTGTTAAATACTCGTTTCTTTGTTTTGACTCGTCGCACGCTGCACACTTAAGTTTGTTCTGGAATTCATGACTTGCGCTGGAAAATATTATAGATAAAATAATTGTTCTGCAAGTCGAAGATGAAGAACGCAAAAACGTGGAGAATTTGTATATAAAGTATGTATGTAAGTAACGTAATATTTGTAAGCATTATATATAAATTTGGCAAGAGCGTAAGTAACACTATGTGTTGACGTCAATGTTTGCGTTGCATATTAAATTCCAGTCAATTCACTACAGTACCTATGTACGTAATTTTAAGAAACGTCTATGAAATTTACTCCCCTTAAAACTGCCTTCACTGCAGTTTCATTTACACTATCAATAACCTCATCAGCGACATCGTCTCATTTTCATATAACATCAAATGGCTGTCAGCATTTACATCACTCATGCACTGATTTATTTAATTTTGCCTACAAATATGATTGCAGTTAGTACCAGGATCATGTGAGTCTTTTCATATCCTTCCTGTTTTAATTTTTGTTTCTTCTTTCATTTTTACTGCTGATGTTTGTTGTTGTTGTTGTTGTTGTTGTTTTGTAGCTGTTGTCATTCACATACTTAGTCACAGCGTTATTATGCACATCATTGTCGTTGTCGTCGTCTTCATCGTTGTCGTCATCATCATAATCACAACTATCAGTATCAACTCCAACGGCATCTATGACAAGTTTTATACGCTGTCGCTTCTATTCGCCATAACATTCGTTGTGGGTAATGCAATGTAACAGGGCTCATCAGCAACAGCTATGTTAGCAGCAGCAGCAGCATTATGACTCCAGTATATATCATCGTAAGAGTCATCATCAGCTGCACATCAGCATCACTGTGGCATGAAGAGAATTTCTACATGTACTGGATACAATAATCGTATGTTGTTGGAAATCATATGATGTCGCGTTAGTAATTTATTTTTGGTATTTTTTTTTTTTGGAAAATTCAAGTGTTTAATTTCATTATGGAAAAGTTTGTCACTGATAAAAAAAAAACATATCTTAAATATGCAGCAAACTGAAATTAAACTATTATGGCATTAATGGATCTTAAATTAAAAATACTTGAATAAAGTACATAGAAACTTTGAAAGGATAGTACTCCTTATCGGTAAATTTTACTGTTTCTCGAAGCATTATCAAATTTTTCGAAGAGAAATAATAATAACAGCCTCAGCAGGCAATCCGAGTAACGTGTTCAGTAAAAGAACAAAAGTTTGCAGAACTACAATTTAATGCCATTTAACAAAGGAGCTCTCAGTAATGGGGCAAATGGGCAATAGTAATATGTTTTTGATTACTCCTAAGGAACTTTGTTAAATATCCTGTTCAAGATTGAACCCCGTCCCCCCCCTATACATTTTTTTACTTACAATGAATCAAAGAAACTAATTTTTTTCGGGATGCCACATGTATCCGGACCACCATATTTACAAGGTGGGGCAAAAGTAATGTCATAATATGAATGCGCCATAATTTTTGAAAATGGCGTCAAATGTCATTGTGCTTTGTTATTTATTCTCTAGAGTCTAGACCTATAGAGAATTAGTTGACAACAAGTAAAGGAGCTCACACAGCTCGGGAAACGATGGAGATTTTGAAACACCAATTTCCTGGCCGTGCGATCGCACGTTTTGGGGTCTTGAACTGGTCGGCCAGATGTAAAGGCGCCAGACTTCTTTTTTTGGGGCTTTCCAAAATCTCGCGTTTTCCACAGCAAACCACAAATCTTGCATGTCGTGAAAGCCAACATTGAAGAAGAAATTGTATTGAATTTGGAACCAGATGTTGAAAACTTGTCGAATGTACTGACGACGATTTTTCACGACGCAAATGTTCTGAAGAATGTAAAAATTGTACAGAAAATGCCATCACTGGTACGGTTCCGATTTCATACATTTTTTAATTTAGAATTTTTTGTAATTTCAATCTTAACCTCAGCTTGTTATAAGGTCAGTATAATATCTATACCTAAGTCGATGAACAGATTTAAGAAGATATTGAGATAGTGACGTTAAAAAAATCAATTGAAAGGGCGCAGTGCTGACGAAGCCAAACTCAGGTATGAAACAACTATGAGGTGCAATAATGGTACACTGGCTATTTTTACATCAATGAAAGAATGGTAAAGAATTTAAATTTCGTTGGTTCCTTTTCAAGATTTTTTATAGTGAAAATTTACAATTCGCAGTTGATCAGTTAGGATAGAGGCCACAGTATATGTTTAACAGAGAAGTGTTCCAATAGTTCCTGCAAGACATAGGATCAACTTACTCTCGTTGTCAGACAAGTATACGTTATCAGATTTTAGAGGTATTCTGCCAAAACATCAATTCCAGAAGTTCTAATACCAATTTAACGCCTTAAGTCCCTTATTCTTATAGACGTGGCTACTTCTTTTTCTTCTTCAGGTTAATATTTTCTCGAAGAAGATTCAGTTTTGGGCTTAACTGATGTAACTACCATTACAGACATTCAAATCTTGAAATTTTCTTGTTAATGATTTTGAGTTTAATATTAAATCTGCTAGTTATTTGCTCATGATGTTGCAACACAGTTCATTGATGCATCATCAAATCAATTTGTCAGCTGTTGTCACAGCCACAATTGCAACAATAAAAAGACGACAACAACACAAAAGCCTTTTCCAATGAAAAACTCATCATTCAACAGGCTGTCGCTGTTCTTATCTCTATCTCTTTCACACACTTTTGTCTCTTGTCGTTGTCATCTTTGGTAGGCGCACAAAGTAAAAATATGACAAAGTCACAAAGTACAACGAATGATTTTTATGGGGCAACAAGTTGTGAAGTAGCATAACAACTGAGTTGACAACGCTAAATTTAGAGTTGCCAACTTTTACTAAACTGTAACGTGAAATACAAAAATACCATAATATAATAGTTAGAACCTTAAACAGTTCTCTCTGCTTATGAAAAGATGTCATTTCATCTTAGGTGAAAGTGTCGTAATATGCGAAAGAATGAGATTCTTAAAAGTTTTTTGCGTTCGGACCATAATCAAATAACCAAGTATTGGGAATTTGATAAAAAGAAAAAATTCCGTTGCTATTCGAACTTCCCTCGTAGTTACATGAGATGCAACACTGCTCTTGTCAAGTAACATCTTTTAATAGACTACTGTCAAATTTTGAGACACTTTCGTCATTAACTTGACATTTAACTGGTGTTTAAAGCATACAACCACGTGGATTTTTGTAAAAATGGCAAAATGAAAAATTCGAGTGCTCATAAAACATTATTTTTTGCGACAAAAAAACCGTCACTCAAACCAAGGAGAAGCTGGATAAGTACTATGGAAACTCTGCACCATCAACTTCAAGGGTAAAAAAAGTGGCTTACTGAGTTTAGCTGTGTTCACAATAGCACTAGTAACGCTAAGCGTTTTGGACGGCCAATTGAGGTCAATGCACCCGAAAATGGAAAAAAAATTCACGATAGGCTGTTGGCCGATCGGAGAGTGAAAGTGCTTGAAACTGTTGATGCCATAGACATTTTATATGGCATATGTGGTCTTGATTTCATATGATCAGTTGGGTTTTAAAAGCCATCTGTAAGATGGGTGCCGCGTTTGCTCTCAGTTGACCATAAACACAATGGTGAGAAGTACGTAGCAAAATTCGATGAAATGGAGTACGAATCGAAACCTTATCCGTTATATTCCCCGGATTTAGCCTCCATTTACTATTTTATATTTCCAAACCTAAGGAGATGGCTCGCTGGAGAGAGATTTAGCTCCAACGATGAAATTATTTCTCAAACAAATGCCTATTTTGAGGATCACATGAAATCCTATTTCTTGAAAGGAATAAAAAAATTGGAGAATCGTTGGACTAAGCTTATTGAGTTTAAAAGACACTATGTTGAATAATAGATACACACAGAAAAAACAAGATTGGTAAAATCAACGAATTGCAATGCGTTGATTAAAATTTGTGGAATTCAACAATTCATTTCTTTGAATCAAAGAAAAAGTTTGCAAAATCAAATCCCTTTGTTCTTTGATTTTGCAAATTCAAATTATCTGATCTTACAACAAAATATTTTAGCTGCCATTGTCTGATCAAGGAAGCTTCGGTAGAAATCTCGGCGACGATATATTTTTTTTTTATTTATTTTTTTTATTCAAAGGTGTTTAAAAAACTTTTTTTTTGTTTTTTAAAAACTTTTAAATTAGAAAATACAAAAATAATAAAAAAAAAAAAATTATGTTGTCGCCGGGATTTGAACCGAGAATTTTCCTGATTAGGCAATGCTTGTTACGCAGTTTAACGACATCATTTTAGTATGTCTTAAAAATGCTGTTGGTGGCTGAGTTGGGTAAGGTGAGCATCTTTGAACAGTGGCATGGCGCTGATAAAAAAAAAGTTAATTTCTCTGAAGTTTTAAAAAAAACGATTACAATTAAAATAAGAATGGCTGACAATAAGTACCAACAAATAAGAAAATAGATCAAATAGAGAAAAAAAAATAGAGGAAAGTAAAAAATCAAAAAAGAAAAATTTTTTTTGCGAATTTATTCTAAGTTTCAACAAAAACTTTAGGAAAATCAACAAATGTTGTTTTGAAATCAACTAATTTATTTTATGTTTCAACAAATCATCATCATCAAATCAGCGAAACTGATTCGGTGACTGAAAATCATACGAGTTATATACAAAAAGGCACTGATTTATTGATCAACTCTCGTACATCCGAAGTGGTTTTTTTCTGGTCCCATAGGTCTATATTATGGAATTGGGTTGAAGAAAATTCTCCAAAAACTTAAGCTTCTTAGCTTAAACCTGTGAACAGTGTAAGTAGTTTGTTTCCTATTACAGATCGACAAAATTTGGCTTAACCGCTGCTTCTGAAACCCGAATATACATTTCCGAAGGTAATGAGTTAAATCCGAGCTCAAATTTTTTCTGATGGTTCTGGTTTTTAAGACATTCCAACCTAAAAGAGCGACAATCACGGGTTTTCGAGATATTTGAGGTAATGTTACATCGAAAGGTGATTTTTTTTTTAAACCATTAATGGGGCCCAAAAGAAATCCCCGATCGATATATATTTTTTTTCAAAATTGGACTTAATAAAAATAATAAAAACCAATTCAATAGCGAACTTTGAGGTAGTAATAGATCGATTGAAGTGCCCTATATATGCATGAATATTTGTATGTATATTTTAGTAACAGAATGGACGCTGAATACCAAATTTTATATATGAAGTGTTGGCATCTCTGATCAAATCTCATAAAAATGACTGGGGCATACTTTTGAAGAATTGCATGTCAACGACAGGCGAAAAATGTCACTAGCAGATAAAAAAAAAATTGAGAAAAGAATGAGTTTGAAACAAAATTATAGAACATAAAAGAGATGGCAAATGTTGCAACTTTACTTCCGGCTAAATGTTGGCCTTTGCGTGGTTACAACACGCAAACAAAAAAAAAAGCCATCATCATCACTGGCGACACTTGCAAAATTTATTGCAATTCAGCGACAAAATTAAGACTTTAACAGCAATTGCAATAACATTAACAACAACATACTCGTAAATTTAAATGGCAACATATTGAACAAATAAAGACGTTTTACAACTGTCATGACACATTTTTGCATGCGTCATTTGATGATGTTTTTATATCACACGTTGTTTATTTGTTTCTTCTATTTTTCATTTTCATCACAATTGCAATGTGACAGCAATTTTTTGCATCCGGCTTGATGCTGATGAGTGCGTTAATGACTTTTTTTCTTTTCTTCAATAGATTTGAAGAAAATATGTGACAAAAAGCGGAAAATGCAAAACATTTTTCAAATTGTTGGGGTGATAAGTTTTTATTGGCAATTTGTTAGTGTACCAAAATAGAACTTTTTCGATAGCATATACTACACCATGGTTGGTCACTGTTTAAAGATTTCATAAAAAATTTAAGTACTTAAATGTTTTTTGCATAAAATATTTGTATCGATTACAAGCAAAATATTTTCATTATTATTTAAATATTCGTAGCATAATGTTATCGTTTACTTCGATCATAATAGTTTTATGTAAATGTCATAAAGACAGGCAGACATCAAGCACTTAATTTGTATGATGGCTTATTTCATTATCTTTATGAATCGTCGTGTATCATGTGTTCATTTATGAACATGCGACATTGTCAACATTGTTTACGTCACTGGCAAACAAAGCAAAAAATTTTTAAAAAATGCATTTTACGGTTTTTTCAACCCATCGCCTTTTTCATTTATTTACCTTTCATGCGAGCCCGACACATCAGCTGTCAGCATATTTCGTTTTTATAGCGTATTCCTCATACTGTCAAATGTCCTTGAACATTTACCTCATTTTCATTGTAAATAATTGACAGATTGATCGGTGAATTGGTTATTCAATTAGTCAATCAAAAATAAATATTCACGAATAAATTTTCACTTGGAAAAAATAGTAAATAAATTCATTATGCCATTTTGGCCGAAGGACAGCACGTAATGTGGCAAGTAGGCGTTAACATGTATTTTCAATTGAATCCCCAACGGACACTGCTTTGACACAAAGTTCGTAAAAAACAACTACACTATGCTAACACTCAAGTTTGGAAAGTTATAAGACTGTCAATATCTCTCAAATTATCATGTGCCATTTACATAGTGCGAAGCAACCTCGTTCTACGAGGCGAGAATTGCTCGCTCGACTGAAGCGAGGTGAGATCATACTAGCACCTCGCCTCATTCTTGCCACTTTAAAATATTTGTATTCTCTGTTTCACACTAAGCTACTAAATATTGGTTTATTTCGGTCTCCCAATCGCGACCCTTTTGAAAATATTCTTGTAGAACTTGGTTTGAAGTAGTTTACTCAAAATAAAATACTAAAATTGTGTTTAACCTATTTCCAACTGCTGTTCGATTAATCGAACATCAAATTCGTTCAGTCCGGTTTTTTTTATGGGGAAACTATGGAACAAGAAAATGAGGCGTGCAATAAAATCCGCGCGCCGATAAGATGTTCCGCACTACATAAATTAATTTTTTTCTAATAGTAACAATAGTTTCCCCATTAAAAAAAAAACGTTTTCGATAGGAAATTTGACATAGAACAGGATTCTGACATTTAAAATTTTATATAGGGTGGGAACAATTGTTTAAAATTGATTTGAACATTTAAATTGTTTATAACAATATAAATTTGTTAATAATATTTTAAAAAATTATTTTTTTATTTAAGTTCATATTTTTAGCTTTACAATAAAATTAATTTCAATTTTATAGCTTTAACATAAACGGAGTTATGAATTTTTGAAAGTGAGTCTCCAAGCCAAAAATCACGAAATTCTCAAAATTTGAATTCGCTCTATTTTGAAAAAAATTTTTTTTTTAAAATCCTCGAATACGTATCTCTTCTTTTTCGATAAAAAAAAAAAATTTCAGCCAACTCAAAAATGCGTCGTCCGAAAAGTGTTCGGTTTGTAAAAGACCGTCCCACGTATGTATAACTACTAACAATTACACAGTTCCTTTATGATATTTAGTTAGGATGGAAATGCCGGTTTTTTTTGAAAAATTTTAAAATTGACACTTAAAACTGAAATGCACATATCTTCGTAAAAAATGTTTTTTCAATCAAATCGGAGGAACACGTGCGCTCTTACTTCCCCTGAAAAGCAGTTTGTGCAAAGTAGCAGTCGCGACCGGTTCGTGGTGTATTTGACATTTAAATAAATTGTGGTTTTTTTCTCACGTTTCATCTGTGCTATTAATTAAAAAAATATCAAAATGCGTCTGGGATCAAATGTACCAAATTTTCAAGCTGAGACCCCAAAGGGTCCAATCAATTTCTACGATTTTCAAGGAGACTCGTGGGTCGTTCTCTTCTCGCATCCAACTGATTTTACATCTGTCTGCACCACAGAACTAGGACGTATTGCAGTGCATCAGCCTCATTTTGAAAAACGTAATACGAAATGTTTGGCACACTCTGTCGATGCACTAAAATCCCATGTTGATTGGGTCAATGACATTAAGTCGTACTGCTTGGATATTCCCGGCGAATTCCCATACCCAATTATTGCGGATCCAACTCGTGACTTGGCTGTAAGCTTTGGCATGCTAGATGAGGATCAGAAAAATTATCCTGAAGTGGGAAAAACCATACGCGCTCTCTTCATTATCAGTCCAGATCATAAAGTTCGTTTAACGATGTTCTATCCTATGTCCACCGGCCGCAATGTTGATGAGATTTTACGTTGCATCTATTCACTACAGTTGACCGATAGATTGACGGTTGTTGCTACTCCAGCCAACTGGACGCCTGGAACGAAGGTAATGTTTCTGCCAACAGTTACCGATGAGGAAGCTGATAAACTCGAAAGAAAGATTTCTGGTTCATCGGCTTTGGTACCCATAGTGCTTTTGCATTAAGATTTCGGTGCGTTTCCTCAAGCATACGAGTCAACTAGTTTGCTTTAAAAACTAGCATTATTAAAATACCAGAATTGCTGAACTTTCGCATTCAATTTGGTTAAAGTCTACCATCTGACAATGAATAATTTTTATATCTGAAAAAATAAATTGACTTATAAAATGGTCTTAACTCGTTTGATCTATCACCAATTAGTGTTTTCTATAAGCAATAACTCATTATTGTTTTAGAAAAGGCTTTTTCGAGAAGAGTATCTAAATTAGCATGCGCATGCTAACCGCGATCATAGTGTGACAGTTCCCGCGCAATTGGTTCTGCTTAATTTTAAGTTTTCGCGATATTCATTTGACATGGGCAATTCATATCCATTCAATAATTTGCCAACAGTCCAGCATTTATTTATTAATGGTGAGTAATATTGAGTCTATGAGCATGATGGGTGGGGGTATTTTGAGGAATTGGCGTTAAACTACGAAAAGCTGCTATTTATAACAGTGTTACGCAACTCTGTTGCGATTGCTGCTGCTGCTGTATCAAACTTTGAAAATTCTTTTTATTTGACAGCGAACAATTCATCTTTACTGGCAGACTGAACATTAAATTGGCAACTAAATTGCGTCTGGTCTCAATTCGTTGAATTTATCAATGGTAATTGAACTGAATTGGAGCAGACGACGATCATGAATTAACAGCGCTGTGTCTAAATTAAGCAATTATTTGATTAGCTTAGACTATCGCAAATTATCTCATTTAAAAAGAAATAAAAACAATTTTTGTAAAGTTCAACGTACAAAATTTTGAAAAATGTGTTTTTTAATAAACATAAAATTATGGTAGTTTAGATAAAAGAACGTCATTGTATAGGTAGGGAGTATACTTTTCCACTGATATTGTGTTTTTGTTGAGTCTACTTTACTAAATGACGTACGGAATCATGATCGAAGTATATGCAGACAAGGTGTGCACATTGATACCGTAGTGATCACTTCGAACTATACGCTTTAAATTACCTACCCAAATTGAATTAATAATTTTCCATAAATTCAGAAAAAATAGTAAAGGTGTTACCTTTGGCCTCGCCAAAAATTAAGTACCCTACACCCCACCAACAGTAAAAGTGCGTCCTGAATTTTTAAATAAAAGGGTATTTTTTCCATCACTTTAGATGCTAGCTGATGTGACTTAACTTACCCAAATTGAATTTGACAACAGATAAAGTTTAGGGCGCTGTCACGCCTTTGAAACCTTGAAACCTAGTCCAATCCTAATTTTGTCTACATTTTCACCTAATATCCAAGTTTAATCATTGTTCTTTCACAAGGTTTTTTGTGAAAATAGCCGCGGAATAATAAAATAAATTTAAGGTTTCTTGCGCAGAAAAAATTAGAAGCACTTATTTCTCGATCACACAAAAAAACACGTCCAAGTCGTTTCAGTTGCAAAAGTAGAAGAAATTTTATTGAAAGAGTTTACTTGTACATACTAATGATCATAGAAAAATTTACACAAAGGAATTTGCAAATATCATGTTAAGTAACTGTTTACCAAAAAAGAGAGTTAATAAGTAACATTGTGTACTATGTGATTTAATGTATATGGAGATGCGATATAGTATCGATACTTCTCATAAAGATAAAAAATATTTTAATGATAAATAAAATGTATGCTCCAACAATCATCGATGTAACGTATTTTGCATCAAATTTTTATTCTTCATATCATTTGTAACAACAAAAACTTTAAAAGAAACAAAAAACTTCTTCACAAACTATGATAAAATGAAAATAAAAATACATAGATAGCCTTTTGCGTATGGCATGGTTGAGTTATGTCTGGCTACAAGGTATTCAATGCAAAATATATTTCGTTCACGTTACCGCGTTGTTCACGTTAGACGGTGGTCAAGTTACCGTGACTGCACTATATATCAATGTTTTTTTCTTGAGTAGACCAACTTTTTGATCTTAAGATCATTGACATCAAGTACCCCGTTCTTGAACTTACCCACCAAACCTTAGTTCCTACCATCCTAATGTACCAACCACCCTAATGTCAGAAAATTAAAGCTTGCAAAAAATCATTAAATTTTTCCAACTGAAGTATGTATGTATTTCAATTATTCCATTAAAACTATTTTTAAAACTGTTTTTAAATTTTTTTTACCGAATGTAGGGGTCGCTTTTAACCCTAGTGGGACGGATGGTGGTTCTGACAACTTCGTCTCGTCATTTCTACGCATTTTTAAGCTATATGCATTATTTTACTTATTTACTGATTCGGTTAGGAGCAAGTTTTGCATACCTACCTCGTGGATGCCGGTCGGTGGTACAGGTGTACCACCATGTATTATTCGCTTGTAAAAATAAGAATTCGCAACCGATCAGGTAGTTTCTGACCTCAAATTGTAGCTCCTAAAAAGCTGGTGTACAAAGTTGACAGAATCCAACATGGCGGATTCAATATGGCGGTCAAAAAGCCGAATTTTTGAAAAACAACCGATTTGCATCAAATTTAATATACGGGGGCCTTAAGAGTCACTGATGACGAATCCGAATTCAAATTTTACAAAACAAGACGGGGGCTTGGGAGTCACTGATCACGAAACCGATGTCAGATTATAAAAATTCTAGATGCTGGACCAAATACAGTGGATTGTGTATTTAAAAACGACATCTTGAATTTAAGAATTTTGGAAATCTTACTCCAGATTCGCAAACGGTGACCCCAAAAACCTCTGTATAACAAATTTGGTACAAATCGGTATATTTTCGAAAATTTTGTTCGCCATTTTGGATCCGCCATCTTGATTTTGTAGAATCTGAATTCGGATTGGTTATGAGTGATCCCTAAGACCACCGGAATGCCAACTTTGGTTCAAATCGGTTGACTTTTAAAAATTCGGCCACCATATTTGATTTTTGACAGCCATATTGGATTTTTGACCGTCATATTGGATTTGCCATGATGGATTCTGTCAACCTTCCACTCCAAATTTTTAGGAGCTACAATTTGAGCTCAGAAACGACCCGTTCGGTTGTGAATTCTTATTTTTACAACCGAATAATACATGGTGGTACACCTGTACCTCCGACAGGCCCGGATTTATCTTACAGGCACACTAGTCCAGTACCTCAGGCGGCAAGTATTTAGGGGAGGCAAATATTGGAACTTTGAAACTTTGAACTTTTTTTATGTGTGCTAATGCATTATAATGCATTGGTGATGGTCGCGCCCAAAACTACCTGAAAAATGTTGAGAAAAAAAGGTCCTCACTTTTGATATTAAAAATTATTTTTTTCTCTTATTCACCCAGTGAAGAAGGGCGGCAATTTGTGCACGGCCTAAGGGCGGCAAATTTCTAAATCCGGGCCTGACCACCGGTGTCTACGGTAATGAAAAATCCTAACATTGGGTCACATATTTGTGGTACGTCATTTATTTAATACCGAGCATACAACTTTCTTTCTCTCGTTTGAATTCTGGCCAAAAATACACCCATTGCTTCCTCCACAGCTAGAAACTGTGTTTTGTTCCACACAATTAATTATTTAAAATAAAATAAAACTTTTTGTATATAAGTTATTATTCCATAGCTCTGGCTTAGATTTTTCAATTGATTTGCAATACCACAATGGCAGATTTGAAAAAAAAGTTTTAAGAAAAAATTAGTCCATATCTATTTAATTTAATTTGTAGTTGATATTTAAAGCTACGCTTTTCGCCTTTGTTTTCAGTACAACTGTCACACTGACTGACATATCAAATAAATTAATTTGAACTGTCAGCCATCAGAGCTAATTACACACTCACACGGTACAAAAAGTTTATTAATGACGTGTCAAAATTAACATTTCATTATTTGTCTAAGTTTTCAATTGAATTGGAAACTTTTATAGCATATAATTGTGCGTTGTGGTATTTTTGTCTGTTTGAATTATGCAGGATATATTGTTTCCACCTGAGAGTGAACCGCTAAGTAATAGATTTTCAAATTAAATGCGAATTCTAGCTAATTTTTCATCTCTTGACAATACAGATCTTATGACGAAGGTGAAGTATATTGTGAATGTTCCTCTATTTAAATTGTATGGTCCTTAGAAAACTGCTCTGCAAAACTCTTGGTGAACTTCAATGACTTGTTGTATAGAAAATATATTTGTATTAAGGTACACCTTAAAACATAAAAACCAAACATAACTACCCGTACAAGCAAAACAAATGTTAACAAAACAACGACAACAGCTCAATACGAATAATCCATTGACATCAATCGCGCAATCTGTCTGCTGTCAATCCATCAACTGATGAAATCCTTCTGCGTAGTTGTCCTTCCGTCCTTCACCACATTGTGTTCTTGCTCTGCGTCAAGCGATGAATGACCACTAACCAATTGAATTTGTCAATTGATTTTAACTGTTCAGGCGGATGTGTGCTACTGCTCATCAAATACAACAAATACAACAACTATAGCATCAATAGTGGTGCTGCTGGTGGCACAATGAGGCAAATTATTGGTAAATTATTATCAGAGATTTAACGAAACTTGGCAATTTCAAAAATTAGTTTCTTCGGAAGATAAGATCCCGCAGTGTGGTCTGATTTTGCAAGGTCTCTTAAATTTAAAGCCTTTAGCTAAAAATAGACTTTTTTTAATATTTCTGAAACAAAATTAAAGCTTAAAGCTCTAAATTTATTTTAAACCTGCATGATCTCATTTTTCAATACTTTTTTTAGTAAAATACTTAAACTCAGCAAAGTCCCAAAAAAGCATTTTAAATGGAAATTTCGAGTTTTTCAAAGCATTTTCAGAAGCTTTTTACAAAACCATACATATTTCCAAATTTGCTTACACTAATTCCAAGAATCAATCTTTGCTCTAATTTTGTATAATTAGGAAGATATGAAAGCTTACCCGAAACTGTTAATTTTTGTTATTGGAAAGAAATATTCAGCCCTATTTAAATTTCATTCGACAAATCTATGTGTTATGTGAATGAATTGTATGCCTATGAGTTAAATCGTTACATACATATGTACATACGTAAATGTTTTAACAGGATGTGCTCTAGAAAAACACGTGATCTCCTAACATCAGTTCAAAAATGTTATTGCAGCTCTTGAGCGTATCATTAGCTATTAGACAAGTGGCCAAGTTTTACACAGCTAAGCCCGGAGTTTCATGTCAAAGCCGGGGGCATGGTAGAAATTGAAAAATTCCTGAAAATGCCAGGAACTAGATGATTTTTGTTACATGTACATCAATTTCTTCGGCTATAAAAAAGAAGGTAATCAAGTTTTTCCCTGACAGGTCTTCAACTTTTTTTTGCAACAAAAATTTAACCTTTTCCCACTAAAAATGTCAGGTACTTTTTACCATTTTAAAGAAAAAATATTTTATTTTGGGAAGGCCTAGAATTTCTTTTGTTAACTTAGCAACCCTGTTCACGACTAATGGTCGGTAATACTACTGCAGCCGTAATTCATATGATGGGCCATTGTGATTGGACGTACCAATGCCTGATGTAAATATTCCGTGTGCCATATTTTATCTCTCACAGCGCAGGTGGTCCGAGGGCGAGTAATTAAGAGCTACTGCTTTAAATAATTTTTGGCTCTACTGTGAAACTTTCACTGGAATCACGTGACATTTCCTTTGCACAGCGATAGTTCTAGAAAACTTTTTCGAATCTCGGGTATGGGCCTTAAGTGAGCGGAGACAATGAGTCTTTAATCACGTCGCTAGAGATGTGATGGAAAAGAGCTAAGATCTAAGAGGGATAATGATAAGGACTACAAGAGAAGTCAAGTGTGGGTGCTTGTTATTGATGCTAATGTGAAAGCCAATGATGGCACTTAACTTAGACTCTGAAGGTATTTTTTAGATGTCGAATGAATATCGTGTAACCTCAAAATTTAGCAAAAAGAAAAGGTTTTAACGTTTTCCATTTGTATGTACAGTGGCTCACAGCCTATTTGATACAGTTCAGTCGAAACCTTAAATAAGTATTTTTTTATTGCTTATTTCTATAAAACTAGGATTAGGTGTGGTAGCCCTCTTGGTTTAAAACAGCCTTCAGTTGTTTGCGTTTTTGTTGAATATGGTGTGGTTTCGAATTTTTTTTTTTTCAACAAAGACCATACATTTTCAGTGACATTTGTGTCAGGTGCCTGTACCCGTGGTGCTATCAAGTGTGGACAGTTTCAAATTAGCCAGAACTGCACAATTCCTGACTTACGCTTACGGTCATTGTCCTGATAGTGTCGAAATTCGTCTCGTATCCCGAATTGTATAGCACTTTGGAGCAAATTTTTCTAAAGGATATCAAGATACATATTTTTACTCTTGCTGCCTTTAAAAAAAACTAAACTTCCATAGGCGGCTACTGACATACAGGCCCATACCATAACGCCATCGCCACCATACTTTACATTCAAAACTTGCTAAAGTTCGCTACTGATCACATTTCAAAGGATATAGACTTCTGGAGGATAGTTTTTATTTCTAACGAATCTAGATATAATATATTTGGCTCAGATGGAAGGACTTTCGTATGGCGAAGACCAAATACGGAACTGAAAAAGAAAATCTGCGTCCGACTGTAAAGCAAAGTCGCGATGGCTTAGTGATTTGGCCACTGTATGTCTAAAACAAAAGAAAAGGCCCTGTCGTGAAATATTCAACTAGCTACTGAAATAGTGCGTTTATCGTCATATAAATGAGCTAACTATAAGCTGGCTGAAAAGTCATGCAACAATAGCCAGTAAAACATGTTCGGGGCACATCGTATGTGACACATTTTTTGTTTGTTTTGATTTTTGAATAAAAATTGCTATTGACTTAAGTCAAATAAAAAAAATACAATCCATGGAAAGCAGCGTCTCAGAGACTTTTACAAAGTATAATACGAGGAGTTAATGGGTAGGTACATAAGAATAAAAACTTAAAAGTGCATTTATAATTATGATATTTTATTTTCCACAGACACAATTGGAGCAGTATGTGATGGCGATGCAGATAAAGAGCTCAGAGAACTCCTCGAAATATGAGGATGATGTACAAAAAAGAGCAAATGTTATATAAATAAGATATCATGTATATTAGACCTGTTCAGAAATTTACGAAATATGAATTTTTTAATGGGCTGAAAGCTTATCTGAAAGCTCTATGAATTTGAATAAGATTTGCATAAAAAAAAATGAAAAATATTTCTGCACTTTTAGCCGGAAGGTCGAATTCGGGTGTTAATCTGAATTTTAAAAGGTTCTCTCAGAAACACATAAACAACTTTTATTTTAGAAAATATTTCGTAATAAAAATAATGCAGTTTTCCTATGTTTAGTCTAATTAACCTTAGATTTTTTTTTTCTGAAATTCCAACATTAACCTTAAATATTTTCGAGAAAAAATTTTCAAAAATTTTTGAATTATTTTTTTTTACTGTTATATAGCCTACTACCTTTGTGCTTAACTGAAAGCAGCCAGTTATTTTTGACCGTCTTTAAATTGCTTCATTCAAAAGAAAATGTACAAATTGATGATGTAACATATTTTTGATTTTATTTTTACTTGCCCTACCAGGGATGGCATTTGGGTTTTGTGGAAATGCACTTAATCGATAGTTGAAATGTACTTTTTAGTTTATTTTGGTGAAAATACCCAATTTAACAAAAAAAAAATAAAATTTTTGCAGCAAATTAACAAAAAAAAAGAAGGTCATCAATATCGAAAATGGAAAATATGGGTAGGTATTCCTTCACTAAAACACACAAATACTTCATTCATATATATTTCTTTCAACTTTCAAATCAGGAGCGTTACTTCACCAAAACCTTGGGGGGGGGGGGCAAGAATTATAATTCCACCACTATTAGATGGTTTTATTGAATTGTTGTATTGAATATTACCAAGTATCAGATCCTTGGGGTGACCAATGCCCTCCCTAGCCCTACGGAATTGACGCCACTGTTTCAAATACATTACAAAAGTATTCCGATGCAATCGAACAATAACATTAAATTAATAAATACATTATTTTTCAACTGTTCTGCAATATAATAAAAATATTTTGCAGCCATTCTGATTCCATAAGAATATAATTTACTCCTTTACTATATTACATAGATAACATAAGACTCATTTCATTTACGTTAAAAAATACATTATTTTTAAACTGTTCTGCAATCATTAAATCAATTACTTTGAAATATATTACAGCCATTCTGATTGCAAAAGAATATGATTTATTCCTTTACTATATTACGTATACTTTTAAAAAAATTTATTTTACCAAAATTTACTAAAAAAAAGGTAATTTTTATAAATTGTCCAAATGCAGAGGCGGTGAGTTCTAATAAATATTGGGGGGGCCAAACTTAAAAAAAAAGTTTCAAGTGATATTTCATAGGAGGGGGGTTGTAGAATCATGATCATCAAAATGTATGAAAATGTAAAAGTAAAACACAACAAACACAAAATGAAAGCACATGAAGAGTATACAATTCACAATTGTAATCAAAATTTATTGTTCAACACATTACAAAATTTTTGTTATGACAATGCAAATGTTTAACGTCTAATTTCACATCGTTCTATGAATTCAAACGCAATCTCCTTTAAATCTACATTCAATGCATCTTCGGAATACATGCAAAATGCATGGCTAAGAAAAGTGAAAGCTTTCGTGTCAAACCTTTCTTTCAAACAATTCACAATATTGTCAATAATTTCATAGTATCTCTGAATTTTTCTTCGTGGTTTTGGAAACAATTTTTAGCATATTATTCGAATCATCTAACTTTTTTAGAACTTTTCTGTTGCGTTTTTCTTGTGGTAGTTCAATGCCTACGAAAACTTTTTCTGCATCAATTTCACTCCAAATCACTGCGAATTCATCTCTCAAGCTTGCAATAGTTTCGCTTAAATTTTCGATCAGTATTTTAATATTACCAAAATGAAATTGTTACTTTTGAATGGCAGTGATGGTAGCATCTACGTGAGAAAACATTTTGCTCTCTAAAATATTGGGGGGCGAGGCCCCTCAAAATATTTTTTGAGGGGGGCAAAAAGTGCTTGGCCCCCCATAGTCGCCGCCTATGTCCAAATGTACCGAAAATGTACTGAAAGTTTCACGAAATGTACTGAAAATGAACCAAATGTACCGAATATACTGAAAACTTGTCGAATGTACCGAAGACGATTTTTGAGACGCAAATGTACCGAAAAAAACACAAATGTACCGAAAATGCCATCACTGTGCCCTACTAATATGCTATTGATTATGTATTTGAATAAGGATCTTACCCTTAAAAGGTAATTCACTGTCTTATATGTTCAATTGTACCCTAAAAATTATACATCCAAAAGTGCAATTAAGCGTCGGCATGGACATTTTAGGACGGTGGAAATTTGTCCATTTTTTATTTTTTTTAGCTATAACTCAAAAAATATACATTTTTAATGCCTAGACATCATATAACTTTTTGTAGAGAATCAGATTTCCTATCAAATGACACTTTGTAAAGTCAGAAAGCTTATTTTTTAAATAAGTTAAGCCAAAAAGATTATTTGAAAAAACCGAAAATTGTCAATTTGTTGTTCTTATTTAAATTTTTGTGTATAACTTTTTTCTGTGCAGATTTAGGTAAATCATTGATTCACAGAAAAGAAAGATTACGTAGTTTCCGTCAAAATGGTGATCCATAAAAGAATTTTTGATGAAAATTGGCTGAAATACGGTCGTTCAAAGCTATCTACTATTGTATGACTTTACAAATTTTTCACCTTTTGTTATTTTTAATTTTTTCACACAAAAATAATAGGTCTGTTCCGTAACTTTTGGAGAAATAACAGAAATATTTTTAAATTTTTTTTTATGCAAATCTTATTTAAATTCATAGAGCTTTCAGATAAGCTTTCAGCCCGTTAAAAAATTCATATTTCGTAAATTTCGGAACAGGTCTAATGCATATATTGCCAAAAAATAATAAATATAATGTAAATAAAAAGATCTTGCTCATCATTTGCTAGCTTTTATGAACCACACTATAATATGAGTAAAACAAAGCCAGTAAGCTCACTATTACCTAACTTGTGAGTAGCTAGCTAATACTTAGTTGTAAACACATACAGATATAGGGACTACTCACTACTTTTGCGGATATCCCCATGTTAAAATAGTCAGCAAAATAATTTAAAAATAAACCAGTTGTGCTTATAAATAAGTCAATGACTAGTTAGCTAATACTGAGATGAATTTCCTGCAGGGGGGTTTGTATTTACATATATAGTTTTGACGTATTTGACATTTGTAATAAAATTAAAATAAGTTTAAGTTTAATATAATAAAATAAAAAAAATATAAGAAGCGAATTCTACTGTACGTTTTTACTCCAAAGTTCAAGCAGTTGTGACCTATGTTTATAATTAGCTTTTGTTGACTTTGCTACACTGTGCTCCTGAGCAAAAACAACAGCAACAGCAAATGCTTTCCATCATTCTCGCATCGTCAATGCGCGTCAATATTTTATTAAATGACATTAAACTGTCTCTATCGGCTTAATTAATTTATTGTTGCTGTACTGATGCTTTAGCCAAAAACAGATGCACACATACTCGTACGAACACACGCACACAAATGAGCAGCTACTCACTCACACACAGTCGCTTATGTGACATTTTTATTATGAAAAATCAATAAAACAATTTCTCATATTCATATTCAGACATGTGATGTCCTCGTTTGGTTTTATGTCTTTTTTTTTTTTCTTCTTTTACTGATATTTTATGCGTCGCACTCATTCCATCACCTGTGATATTTTCAATTTAAACACAAAAAAGGAAAAAGAATCCACCAATTAATTTATAAACTTTTTATATAGAACGCAGTTGTTGTTGTTGTTGGTGCTGCTGCAAAAAATCAGACATTCTGTCATTCGTCTGTTGGACATTTGACAATGAAGTCTATTTCAGTAAGTGAAAATGGAAAGGTATATTAATATTACTGTGATATACTTGCAGTGCAAAAAACAAAAAAAACTGTTGATATTAATGAATTGGGATGAAAAATATTTTAAAATGTTCAATTTTTATATACAGTAAGAGGTATTTTTAACTGATTGATTTTGTTTTTTATCTTCATCTCTGGGTGTAGTTTAAACTACATCTTTATTACAAATAATAGTTGGAATGATATTAAAGCTACAATTCAATGTGCTTAACAGGTGCTGAATTGCACACTATGCAACTTGACTAACATTCAAATTGACATGTTTAAACATGCATTTAAATAACTATTTGCCATCATAATGTCTATGTTGATTCGCTGTTGGCGAAAGCAAAGCACAGAATACGAAACATTCTCAAAGGATATGCTAAATAGGGCGTCATGATCCAATTAATGGAATTCCAATGGTTCAGCATGTTGACGTTGCGGATGACAAGTACGATGACAACAACAACAGACACAAGAAGAAACATCAACAATGCAAACCACAGCGAATACCACATAAATAAGCATCGCGGCGGCGGCAATCCCAGGAATCCCAGCAGCACTGAAGACACGCCATAGCTAGAGATACCAACTCTTAACAATATTAAAACAACAAAAATCTCATCGAAAAGAACATTAAATGCTAAAAGATGTTCTGTAGGAAACTGACCTTATCTTAATTTTCAACGTAAATCTTATACTGAAAACTAAGGTTAAATGCATACCAAAAAGTATATCTATAAAGCGATTATCGCTTTGAATAGTTGATGAAAGCTTATGAAAAAGTATAGTAGTCCCGGAGCATATCACGGTATTTCTTCCACAATCTTGAAAATATGCGATTCGATACACGAGACCTGGTCCAGGTCTGGGCATACTGGGAACACTTGTGAATTTTACTCTTGTTAAATTTTATTTTGTTCTGATTTTGTTGTCTATGAATAAAAATATAAATTTATATTTAATTTTGAGAAAATATAACAATAACACAAATAACTCTTTTTCGTAAACCACTGATTTTTCCTGACGACATCCAACATCAAGTGATCAAAATACAATGAGCGCAACACTTTCGCATCAAAATCGTCAAATGGCTGCTGCAAAAGTGTGGTGTCCAAAGCTACGTGTTTTCTAGAAAGATGAACCCAAAATTTGGTTCATCCAAGTTGAGACCAGCTTCCGTATATCAGGCTTCATGCAAGATTCAACAATATTTTAATACATCTTGACAACTTTGAACCAGTCCATATTACACATTGTGGAGAAGGACACCATATTGTCTCCTTAGTAATGTGATAAACTCTTTCCTAAAATAAACCCAATTTTATTATTAATCACACCACAAGTGAGTTCTTAAGAATGGCGGCCTTGTGACTGTCTGTCATTGAACAATTTTCACATAATCTCTCTCCATTCTCGACTTCAAAATCTCTCTCCAGGTGTCTCTGCTTTGCTCACGCTTTCTTCAATCAGCGACACAAGCGGGAATAGGATTTTCTCGGCCTGGAGACATGGTGTTTCTTTTCGTTGCTATCCAGTGGCTTTCACTTGAGACGCCTTTTCCGCCGGAGCTTCTTCGACCATATGCACAACATATCCCAGTAAGCGCAGACGTTGAATAGTGTTGCACTTGACTATGTCAACGTCAGCATAGAGCTCGTACAGTTCGTGGATCGTTCGAATATGGTTGTCGTTGCCGACGCGAACAAGTACAAAAATTTCGTGAAGAGTTTTTTGCACGATTTGGTTGCTTGTTTTCTGATCAATGGGCAGCCAGTTGGCGTTGTAAATGGCGAGGTGTTGAAATCTGGTGCTACTACTACTACGACTATCAGCCTTAGACCGTTGTTGGAGATGATCTCATGGAGGCTGAACTGTTCGGCAGTGGAGCCAAATATATATTCTCTTCCTTTCCGTTGAAGTCCCCGAGTACAATCTTAGCCATACTTCCTCGATTGTCGCATAGAAGGCATCTCTGATAGCATCGTTCTTTTTCTCCATCGAGGCTGAGCTGATATTCAAAAATCGAGCACTGATGCGGATCATAGCCAACCTTTCGTTCACAGGTGCGAACTTGGAAATGGGGAATGGCCAAATTCCCTACGATGCATCCGCGTCTCACTTCGCGCTTCTCCGCATGGCAGTGGATATCGCAGCTTGCTTGGTTAGAGCAACCTTATCCTATCCATTCCATTTGAGGCTCCGGACATTCCAGGTACATATTTTTAAATCGTAGTTCTTTTTCATCCGAGGTTTTCTTAGTTTTCGTTAAAGAATGTTTTTTTTTAATTTCAGTTAACTTCCAGTAAGGACGTGCTTCACGCATTCGCTCACTATATCAATGGATAGCTACCCAGATGGAGTCGCAGGGAGGCTATGTGTCAACTTTGCTAATGGTCGAATGGACGAAATCTGTCAACTAAAAGCCAATCCATTCAAGCTTTCTTTCCTAGCTAACTGAGAGGGAATAAAACCATATCAGCTAGATTTTAAGACGCTAAATGAACAAGCACAGTCCAGACAAAGAGTGGCTATGTTTGTACATATGATCATGGCACCTCCCATGAAACCAAAGCCCTGTAATACAGTGCAAATGGGGCAATTTTTAATGTACATTTGTATAGATTTCCTTCCGTTTTTTCCTTAAACAAGAAATGCGATATATTCAAAACTATTTGCATCGCCGCTGAAGTAGCAAAAAATTTCCAGATGGCAACTCTGTTTAGTGCTTTAGCCACACATCAATTCAACACCATCAGCTAAATTTAACTCAGAGCTTAGGCCTCTCAGCATCCGTAGCAGTTTAGATTTGCCACAATCGCAGCTGAATTTGCATTTGCCATCATCTAATTAACATAAGTTGACACCATACATAGCACTGTGACTTTGGCGACAGCGACGTTGGCCGCCATATTTGTAATGCGTTTGACAAACAAATTTTATGGTTTGACATTTATTAGGTTATGCGTCGCAAAGCGTCGCTCTTAGCATGTGCCTGTCTGTCCATGTGCTCACGTAGTGGTGAAGACATCAAGGTACTGATTCTTATTCTCGTATTCAAGAAATGCATTCTGTAATTTCTGCAAGTGACGAAACGGCAAGATGAATGTGCATCACTAAGAGCAACTGAATTTTTAGGTTAAGTAAAGTTAGCAATTTCACAAAATTATTTAATTTTAAAGGTTTTAGAGCTATATAAATTTTCGATGCAAAAAGTTTTAATTCGTCAGGGGATGTATGTCACTTATTTTAAACTTGAAATGTTTAATAAGTCTTGAGGTGTAATTCAAAAATAGTACTATGATAGTATTGAATCATTATTTCAGCCAAAACTAAGCCATATCATCAATGTATTATTTAATAAGTTTTTTTAGTTTACAACCTTATTAAACGTCACACAATTGGTAGTACTGGTTTCAGTCTTGACTTCTCCAAGCACTTTTGAATTATTAAATCTGACAGGTGCATCGAAAGAAAAGCGATAGACGACACTAAACGTCTATATAAATGGTTTAAAAAAAAACTCTGGCATCAGATTTGGAATATTTTTTGAATCTTCGAATTCCAAAGACTTGCACATCGCTATAGTATTTTTAAGGTCTATGTTATTTTGAAAACGTAAAAAGTTACCAATTCCCACTGTCAAATCAAATATTGATTTAGTTGAATAGCAGGCTACTTTCTCATTGGCAGCAACCTTTGTAAATGCACTGCGCTTGGAAATAGGCGATACAAGGTAGTGCGAATAAGTTTTCGATAAGAGATCATAAGCATAGTTTTTAATAAATTCTGTGATTTGTGAAATACTCAAAATGGTTTCATTAAAAGTCAACGCACTACTACATAGGGTATGCAACGAATCCGTAAATGGTTTAGTTCGTGATTAGAGGAAAATCATCTGCCGGAATCGCCTAACCTCATCTAAGACTTTGCAAATAAACATGGCATATCGCAACAACTTATAAAATCTCTAGATATTTACTAAATTTACAAGAATGTCAACTTAAAATTCATTTGAAATTCACATGAGTCCATTAAATGACCGCGTGACTTGTTTGCTTGCAAAAGTGGCTCAAAATTTGAACAATCAAATGTGAGTAATCGTTAGTGGTATTCATATGCGGATTAAAAAAATAATCTATTACATGAAAGAAACTGGATTCAAATTTAATTAATTTAAGTTGCTCTAAAAAAATCACTGTTCACTGATTTGTCATCAAAATTTAATTTTTCTATCCATAGTTTAATATGATTTAATTGAAGGTACTAATACTTACTGCATACGTTAATACATATACACATACAAAAAAATATGTGGCATTTTGTACCAAATCAAAAGGAATTAGACCTTGAAGCTGCCGATTTCGTTGATTTTTTTTTAATAATATTTGTTTAGTTGATATATTATATTAAATTTTTCAACACGAGTTTAAAAATATTTCAAAATAAAATAATTAATTTATTAAACATTTTTGTGCTGTACAGTAATGCTCAAAAAATATCATCATCTGTAGGAAAGACAATTGTGCAAAGCTCATTATCTACTTCTGAAGAGTAGTATAGCAACTTATTTTGTTCGCTTTTAACCTTGCTACATAATCAGTTTCAAATGTTTTTGATTTTCATCAATATTACTCAAAAAAATTAGAGGTATGTCATCTTCTTCCCATTTAGAATATTGAGAATTGGTTTGATTACTGACGCCAATATTCTAAGCTTTTGTTACAGGATTTTTTTAAGTAGTGTGACTCTCACCATCACATTAAAAAAAAATTCCAAAGTTCCCAATATTTGCCGCCCTAGGCACTGGCCAAGTGTGCCTCTAAGGTAAATCCGGGCCTGCTGCTACTTCAGAAAACTTTCAAGTTTTGAATTATTTCCTGATCAAGCGGTTGCAATTTAGAGGTCATATTCGGTGAAAAAAGAACCACATAATGTACAAAAAGGGATTTCCACGAATAAAAAAAAAAAATTATTCCATACAAACAATCAAGTCACTTCTAGTTATAGAATTCAAGTATGTATTTTCGATTGAATTATGGAGAACTTCGAGTTATGGAAGTTCGAGTTACAAAAGGAAAATTGTAAGTTATTTACTCTCTTAACGCTACTGCCAATCGAATTAGTTCGAGTTAAAGAAAACTCGGCTTGTAGACGTTCGAGTTATGGGAGTTCGACTGTATTTTTAAACTCAATTTATTTTGAGTTAAACCCGAAAGTTTGCCAAATTTCAAACTTTGGCATGCCTTTTTTTTAATGAAGTTTTTACTTAAATTTTTGAAAATGTTTTATGTTAAATTTTTTAAGGTTGAGGGAAAATAGAAGGTAATAAGATTTTATTTTAATTGAAAATTCTCAAATTTAAGTATCTGCCAAATCTAAAGAATGACTCGAAAAATCATTCATCCAATAGTAAATAAAAATTTGATAAATTTTTGTTCAAAAAGTATTTTAATAAAATTTTCAGAGAGGTTCTTAGAAGCAATTTCGGTTTTTGAAATATTTCTTTGTTTATGTGTCTAAATAAAGAAATGAAAATACCAAGTCCTTAGTTTCATTGTGAAAAAAAATATCATAGAAATACCTACAGTCAAAACACTACGGTGACAGGCTGAATGCCTCATTTCAGACGGCTTTTTTCTCACTCGTGAGTGTCTTGCTTTGAGGTAAAAATAATGTTTTGTTCACCTAGCCAAAATCCTGGCAGCGCCGATGGCTTTCACACAAGCTTGGGAGAAAACTGTCGAAAACTTGTGCGTAGGGTGGTTTTAATCTTTGTCTAAGTAGCAAGGACAAATATAGCTGCCACCTTCACTTCTATGACAGATTTTCTAAAACACTATTACGTCAAATTTATAAGAGTAACATGTGGAAAATTAAAAAAAATCACCAAAATTTTCTTTTCTAGGCCTATTTCCCTATCAACAAAATTATCGCATTTAGGCCGATGTAAACTCAAAAGAGATTTTCGGGAAGTACTGTTTGTAGTGGTGTCGGTAATGATAACCGAAATGGATGATATGGATGTAACCATTAAGTAGTTCCAACAAGACTATGGCGCACTGTCAATGCTGTAATAACTTTATTTCATGGAACAGCGATTGCAATTAGTCGCCGAGAATTTTTACAAATTCTAGGCATTATATGAGTGAGGGATTTTTAAAAGAAATTTGACGAGGAATTCAGTGGCATTTCATTTTTGAATTTCATACAAGAAAGCGATTATTTCCTGTTGGGAAATAAATTTTAAAATTTCCTTGGAAGTGTGCGTATTGTAAGCTTAGTCCATAATTCCGTTTGATTAATTATGTCTTGCTGGATTGATATTTTCACACATAATAAACTTTTTATAAATTAATTCCTTCACATACAAATTTAGAAAAATTGTAGCGTAACAATTTTGCGAGTTGGGTATGCCGAAAATCTTTATGAGGAATTATCGTCCATTCAAATAATACCCAAAACAAAAAAAAAATCAGTCAAATCAAAGATCTCGAGGTCCCTACTCCTTTCGTTTTTGCAAAGAATATCTCATGACATACAAACTTAGTGCGTGCAAGTTCGCCCCATGCATCTGTGCTATTTATGTTTAGATGTCGTCTGATTTTGATATACGTTTTTGACATTTTACTTGACAGTGTCATCACAAGTTGACAGCATTATTATTATGTTGATGGAGATTTCTTTTCTTTGTCCTTCTCCTTAGCATCAACGTCTTTTCCACAGTAAGAAACAACTGCAACAACAATATGATTACATATTATTCTACTGCTGGAGACACGCATTTTTATTGCGTGTATTTGTATTTATTATGTGTTTTTCTTAGCTTTGGGATATTTACAAGCTTTTTATGTTTGAGGTTAAAAAAATTACTATTTGTGCACGAGTGTAGCAAGGGGAGGCCAGAGTACTCTTAGCATACGTCTGCTTTTTTATTTGAAATAAACTTGATGCATTTGAATAAAATGGGCATTAAGTTCGGGCACGTTACCAGTTCACAGAATGTTCAAAATGGTAATAAATTAAATAAATGTTTTTTAAGAAATGATTATCTTAAAATTTTGTTTTGCACTTGATAAAAAATACTTTTCATTTGTGACACACGTATGTCTGTAGGTGGGTACTATATATGTTACCGGCCAAACTAGTTTTTAGGATAAAGCAGTTTTTCCTAGGCCAAGCTATTTGCAGTTTCGAAGTGTGCTAAGCCTATTCTGTAGTTTTATGGAACTGTATTTAGAGCTGTACTTTGATACTTTCGAGACACAGCATAAAATATTTTAAGCTTTTGGAGCTATAAAGTTTCTCATCAGTTATGGAAGCCTTACAGCATTCAGTTGTTAATTGAAATTTATTGCTGCTTTGATTTCAATACCGTTTGTATTGCATCTGAACAGTTGCCTAAGTAAAATCACACTTCAAACGATTTTCGTATTGAAAATACGCGCTAAGTTGATGTCAGTGATTGTCGCTTGAATGGGCTGATTTGACAGCTTCATCATGCCGTACACAAACATACAACAGAAAACAAATAAAAATCACAAAGAAGACATTTACTAAGAAACAAATCAGCACAAATAAATCATATGCCATCAACATAAGAAAAAGTAATTATTTACTTGGATTCTTTCTACACATCTTTCATTTATAAAATGGACAACAATAACGGATGGCATTGTCCTGAAAATACTGTCATTCAAAAAGCTTCACTTAAACAAGCATTTCAAAATGATTTTTCCATAAACAAACATTTGATGATGAGACTGCATGACAAAGAAGGTAAAATTCATATATGAAATACTTAATACCAACACACATATTCGCAGGAACACTTGTGAGCATTTTTTTTTTTTTTTTTCATTTACTGACACACCTGTCAAGAGGATCTGTCATTTGCAAAATGAAAGGTGCGTTGTCGTCATCATCGTCGTCGTTTTTGTCAGTGTCCACTCAAGCGCTGTATGTCCAGTTCGTCCTCTTCAAGTTCATCGTCATAATCATTGTCACCATCATCGTTGTCGTTGTCGTCGTCGACGACGTTGTTGTCCTTCATCGTCAGTCACATTAATCCGTAATAGATTTATTTTGTTTTTTTTTTCTTTTTATTTGTGACAGAACAACAGTAACACCGACATCATCATCAACACAAAAATGACAGCATCAGAGAAATGTCAAACATACGACGACACTCGAATTCCTCACACAATGGCTGTCACCTTCGAGTACTTATTTCATATATTAAAACGTTGCATCGAACGAAACTCAGCTGAATTGAGTCGAAGTGAAGCGAACTGAACTGTTGCTGGGGATCTGATGAGTGGTCTCCATTTTAAGGGATGCACAAAGATACTTGCGGTAATTTTACGTCTTACACCATCAAATCTTCTTTCAAAATGTACATTTAGCATTAGCTTTACCAGCTCACGAGCTGATCCTTTTAAACAATAAGCTAAGGGAAATTTCACTGCAATTTAGTTCTCCGATCAACAGTCTTTCGAAATTAAATATCAAGAGAGTTTGCAGCAAAGTTTCGCACTTGGACTGATTGAAACTGCGTTGAACTTAAGGGCTGATTGGTTGCCTTGAGGACTGTTGAGTTTGAGCAGAAAAATTCTTAGAGAATGCATTTTCGACTCCTTGATCATAGTTAAATGATGAACCAACAGAAAAAGGTTGTTTATTTCGGAACTGCTGAGTCAGTAGATATCCCACTTAGTAAGGACAAAAACGGAATCTACATATATGTGTCTTTCAATTAAATATCCCGAATCGTTTCGTTTGAGCACTGGCTAATTGGGAGCTCGTCTAGAAACTGAGAATATCTCTCATAAACACTGTTGCAGCCATAGATCCTGTTACGCTTAGAGAAGTCTCAAGTATCAGCCATAGTGAATTAAGCAAATTTGCCATGATTTATCGGTGGACTTTATTTTTTGTTTTATCTAAACACACAGCAATACCAAATGTAGTGAAGTTTTGAATAGCAATTTTTATATGGTAGCCCTGTTTCCATTATCAATGTTTTCTAGTGGCACCGACAACATTGGGATGAATGACGATGATGAATGAAATGTGCGCATACATTTAGTATGAGTGGAACGCCAGGAAGTAAGTAGGTGAAGAAGAAGTGATGCCAAAAATTACGAGCATTCAATTTGAAATATTAAAAGAAAAATTTCTTCTCCCTCTTATACCCTTAACTTGCACCTTCATATAACTACCCACACTAAAAAAGAGAGTAAAAGAAAAAAAATAGAATTATCTAGTGAACTTTATTTTTGTGCTCCGTAACAGTTGGTTGATGACATTTGACATAAATGACAACAGACAAAAATCACTAGAGGAGACATCGAATGAAAATAAGACGGAATATGAATGAGTATAGGAAAAAGTTTCTTCTTATGGTTGAGTGACAGTTGAAGTTGCTCGTTGTGTGACCTGTCAAATGAATTTATTTACGTCACATAATAAACGATTGATGGTTTGAAGTTGGATTTTTTTTTTTCTGCTTTAGTTTATGTGGTCTTAATTGGGAAAGAAATGTGTCGAAGTTTTGTTAAAATGTTACGCAGTGTGAAGTATTGGTTCAAAGTATATTAGTTTTTGATATGATCTTCCATAGATTAAACCTTAGCTATGTTACAACTCAATTTTTTTTGTAATTATCCAAAAATTATTTAAAATTCTAAGAAACTACATACATATATTCTAATGGTACCTAACTTAGGTACTATTTGGCACATGTTTTCGTTAAAATTAAAATTTTTATTATTTGACTTTATAGCTCAAACCTCATAGCTCAAATAGTGTCTCAATAAATATATATGGAATGCGTTTTTTGATACTAATACTTTAAGCCAATGTAAAGTTATGTATTTCCTTAATGGTAGTACCTTCTTTTATAACGTCACCTTACAATATCATAATGATAGCTTTGAGAATACTAACCTACATTAAGTAGAATTGTTAACACGACACAAATTTTCTTAAAAAAAAAAAGTGATTCTCCTGTGCGTGTTGATGTCATATTTTTGCACTTTCAATACAACGAAGCCAACACCATTCCAGAACATCAACATCATGAAAATCACACAATATTCCTCGTCACTTCGGCTTATTTACATTTCGAATAAAAGAATACGCACGAAAGAAAACCGTTTTGTATATACGCGTACAGTGCATACTTTTAGGGGGAAGTTCAAGTGTCTAGTTGTATGGGTTCTTATGTATGCGTACGTGTGCGTGTTGTTTTGTTTATTTGTTCGCACACTAGTGGTGCGTACAATGAACTTGTCAATGTCAGTGTCAGTCAGTCAAAAATATAACTTTGTAAGTTGATTTGATGTCAATCTTCCATCAAAAAAAATAATGTTTTTTTTTCCACCAGAATGCGACTATTGAAAGTCGTGATGTTAGGGTAAAGTGAGGTTAACGTCTGTGTGTTGAAAAGTTTAAAGGAAAGATTTAAAAGAAACATTAAATTATGCATAATACTCGCGCGAAGAAGAAGCAAAACTTCTTTAATCAATGGCACTACACTTAAAAAAAAGTTTTTTGAGAAAACTGTAACGTTTTTAACTTTACGGATGTTTAAATTTTATTACATTTATTTCTTCTTAATTTTTGATATATGACATGAGGAATTACTATGCCTACAATGAGTATCTCTTCGAACAAATATATGTATATACTAATTACCTAGCAACAATTAACTTAGTCGAGCAGCCTTCCACTGGTTTAAGTTTATCACCCGTCAACTAGAATCCTACAAGTCATAAGGTAGTGTAGGATGGCATTTACTAAACTATGAGTTTTATGACTTGCTGGATTACAAAACCTATTTTATATTCTGCCTTGCTACTATTTCTTTCCATGCGTTTCGTAACTCTTCTCCTATTATCTGCTTTTTTACTTCCCTTGGAAGCAGTATCGTACCAAGGGGGGGAGGGGGTATCGAACCCTCGTTCGAAATATATGTATGTATCTCATTTTGCTAGGGTTTTTTGAATGTCAAAAACTAGAACTTTTTTTTATTTTTTAGTGCATGAAACTAAATTTGAATGTATAGGTGGAAACTTTCGAAGTTTTAGTGAAATATATATCATTTTGGTATAGTTTTTGAATGTGAAAAGTGAGGAACTTTTTTTGGTGAAGTAAATGAAATTTTTGTTGAAAAACATGACATTTTTTTCGGTAGGAGCGGCAAATTAGTTTTCTGCCCTGGGCGCCCGATATGCACGGTACGCCTCTGCTTGGTTGTCACTGTTGCTATATATAACCATCCTGTCTGCGGCGGTTCCCTAATTATTTTAAATTATATTTTATGTAAAATGATGATTAGATACACCGTTTTGACTTATTGTAACTGCAAAGCCCCCGCTACCCCTCCATCAACAGAATCCTAATGCAACGCTACGTTTCAATGATCTGCACTTACAAATATGTAAATCTGCTTCTTGAGTGGTCAGTAGCTTACCTAGGGAGGGAGGCGAGGGTGCGATTGCTCCGGGCACAAGGCTTGAAGGGTGTGGAATATGTCTCATTTTGCTATGGTTTTTAAAATTCAAAAATGAAAATTTTTTTTTTTATTGAATGAAAATAAATCGATGTATTAAATTTGAATGTGTATGTGGAAATTATGAAAGTTTTAGTGAAATATATCTCATTTTCCTAGAGTTTTTGAATGCCGATAGCAGGACGCGGACACTATATTTTGCTGGGTGTCCCATTTTAACTTACACAGCTGAATAAGTCAAAAAATTGCAAGTTCTTCAAAAAATGTTTCAAATAAAAGTTGGTGGGTATCAAAGGGCTGATCCAGCCATGACCTTAACTATGACCTAGCTAGATTGGCTGGACCACTGCACAATCTTACCTTAACTGGCTGCAGCTTTTCTGCACCAAGCGGGAATTCGACCTTGAAATAACCTTCAGGGGTCACTTTGACCTCTAACATGAACACCTACTTGAACGTAGATTTTTGTGCTCTTCCGGAATCCGAGGTCAAAAATAGCGGTTTCCATTTGAAAAACTAAAGTTAACCTTCAAATAACCTTGAAAATGTAGGTCAAGCTCATGGTTAAGGTCATGGCTAGATCAGCCCTTTGATACCCACTAACTTTTATTTGAAACATGCATATTTTGAATGACTTGCAATTTTTTGACTTATTCAGCTGTGCAAGTTAAAATGGAACACCCAATATATCATTCTGATCAAAATATCTCTTTTAAACGGAGAAAATACAATAAAATAGTAATTGTATTAAATTTGTACTACTTCCCCTTTTTACAAATTCTAATTCGATTTTGTTTTGAAAGCAACACGGAAAAAAAATTCTGTAAAAGTTTATCGGATTTCTGATAATAATTACAGTTTTACCCTGTAATGTCCGGATAGTAAGCGAAAAAATGTAATAATTGATTTAGTGTCATTGAAATATTACAGTGTACACACTGTAATAATTGATTTAAGTATAAATGAAATATTACAGTCTACACACTGTAAGATGTAAAATTTACTCCAAAAATATTTTAAAATTGCAAATTCTATATTTTCTTACAATCATACTTTTTTTCAACCATACTTCTTAATACATATATCATGAGACAGAGAGCCAGTCTGGCAACACTAACACAGTTTTCTTCTTCTAACCATATATCTACATTTTATGTTGTACAGTAGGTAACGGATATAAGCACAATTCTTATAAGAAAGGAACGCTTATAAGAAACATTTTCGAAAGCACCGCGTTTTTTCCCAATAGTTTTGAGGTAAAAAACAATTTATATAAGAAACTTCTTATAAGAAAAAAACGCATAAAAGAAAGCTTTTTCCAAGCACCAATATGAAAAATCTTAAGAAAAAAATAACGCTTATAAGAAATTTTTTCAAATCGTAATTTTCGTTCTTTGGTCAAAATTGAACATAAGTGACAGATGTAAACGCGCTTTCTTTATGTCATCATTGTTCGATCAAAATTGAACGAACAAGTGTCACGATTGCAGTTGCTGAGATCACTTATTACTCACAGCTGATTTTTGTGCGACACAGATATAAGAAATAAAGTTTCTTATATCAGTAGTACGTATATAAGAAATTTTTTTCTTATAAACGTGGTACTTCTATAAGAAAAAACTGATATAAGAAAGAAATTTCCGGGATTTTTTGACTTTCTTATATCCGTTACCTACTGTATTTGTACAATGCTAATAACAAAAAAAGTAATATCGAATCATAAAATAAATGTATTATTATGTGAAAAACTTGAAGATTTTACATTTTGCCCTGTAATTTTTACTTGCCGATCATATTATGTTTTCAATATTTATCCAGTATTTTTTGCTAACTAAATTTTTTCCTAACCACATTGTATATTTTACATTCTGCAACTGTAAAAATAAAGTTTTTGACTGTAATGTTTGCAGTTTACTCATCAATTTGTATTTAGAATCCCATGAAATGAGAAATTACAGGGACAGCGACAATTTTTCCTGATTAGTTTGCTTTTTTTGAATATCATACGCTATTTTTTACAAAACCTTTTTTTCCTGAACGAATTTGGTGGTTCCCCTAATAATGCGAATGTACACATTTATGCCAAAAGTGTTGAGTAGAGTTGAAGTTTTTCGTTCATTCTGGTTCGCTGGATCAAAGTTTATTCACTGAACACAATATTGAAGAAGAATTTGAAAATCAAAGCAACACTCCAGAGATATGGGAGTCTGAAAATGAAGCTAACGAAGAAATTGCTGACCCCATAACTTCATATGATGAGGCACTGAAGGAAGTTGCCCGTTTGAAGCATTTTGCCAAAGATAATTTTGTAGCATTTCATCATATCAAGAATGTAGGGACGAATTTTGAAACTCAACATTTTAAGTTGGGTCAATAGAAGTTAAAACAATCTACTCTCACTAGATTTGTTCCAAACAAATTAGTATGTAAACATGTGTAAAATTTCTGTAGTGTGTAAAATTGTTCAAAAAATTCAATAAGTAGCAATTTAATCGAAAATTTTTGTTCTTCCTCCATATGCGGACAAAAATACTGCGGTGGTGGGGATTTTCACTGTATCTGATTTTTTTGCTCTGATTGACATTTAGAATTAGGAAAAAAGTTGAACATAAAATTCTCCACAAATTTGGCCCTAGGCAATATTTTGTACACTTTAAAGTTCTTTTAGATAGAGCGCTTTCAAGTAATATTGAATCGAATTATACGATTACCACTTGTTCAATTACTTTTAATAAAATTCATGATATTTATAGTCCGCATTCGTTTACCGAATTTCATTTCAATATCTTGCAAGGATTGCGAGATATGTCGTGGAGTTTATCTCAAGAACTATTAAATGTATACAATATTGCTCAGTACCAAATTCAAAGAGATTTTTATGCTTTATAACAGGAATGGCCAGAAGAGCTAAGTTTGGAAGCAGCGAATCGCTAATCACCTGATTAAGCGAGCAAATGCGTAAATTTGTAAATTCTAATTCCAAGAATTGAAAAAGTCAAAAAAACGAAATGCGATGGGAGCGACCGCACCAACAATTGCGTACATTTCCTTTCGATGCACAAGCTTGAAGCAGTGATGCCAGTATATAGTTCATTCAAAAATTTCCCACAATTTAAGAAAAAAAATGAGTTTTTTTCCCTCAATAAGCCATCAAATTTTCCCATAAAAACCCCCTCGAATAATAAGGGGACTTTGACCGAAAAAAACGTACATAAGGCCCAAAATGGTTTTGGGGATTATAACCATGGGGCTATGATCGGATACCCTTTGTGATACGGATATACTGAAGATTTTAGAATTTGACTGGGATAAATCCTTTGATGAATAATGCGAGGATGATGAATTTAAAATTTTTATGATGTTATGAAAGAAGTTTTGGACAAGGGGAACTCGGTTGTTTACATGTATTTTAATTTTTTTCTACCCCCAAAGCTGCTTATAAGCTCCTTCCGATATCAAGTGACCGGATTAATCTAGAAAGCTAAAAACTTCCAAAATGACTTATAGAGGCTTAATAAGCATGGAAATTAAGAGAAAACCTTTTTCTGGCTGCTGGCTATGGGGCGGGGGCAAAAGGGTTAAAGGCAAACGAGAAATCATTTGATGTAGAGAAACAGTGTAAGACCTTAGGCAATTTTCTCCGACAAAAATTTCCTACCATACAGTACTGCAATGATATTTTTTTCTTCAAAATTTCGTATAATGTAGATTTTATTAAAATTCCCTTTTATTCTTTGAAGTGCTGAAAATATTCACCTTTCCTTTTGGCTTTATTTTGACTTAAAATTTCCCGCAAATAGGGAAATTTCCCTCAAACTGGCATCACAGGCCTGAAGTCAATTGTGTTGAGATATTTTCCGTTGCGAGCGTCGAGCCACGGCTGTAGTTTGTATTTTTCTGTATTGTTGTTATTGCTTTGTATTTTGAAAAATAGAAAATTACAAAAACAAAAACACTGGAACTGATAATGAGCAACTGAGTAGTGACAGTAAATGTTGACAAAAAAACTGGAGTAACGGTAAATGTACCAATATTTAATTTTTATTGATGCTTGCTTGTGTTTAGATTTTTTTACGTTTTGTGGAATCTACAAATGACACTTTCCATCAAATTTATATGAGAGCTCATCATATTTGGGAATGAGCAGAAATAATTAAATTTTGTTCGACCTGGCCATCCCTGCTCTATAACTTTATGAATGACTCCAAATGTCATTCAGAGTAAATTACAAGAGATATTTATCAAATTATGTTTTCGCGATCTTTGACCTTGAATATCTTGACTCGTGTACACAACATTCTATGAGACTTTGCCAACTTTTAAAATGTCAAAAAAAGGTTTTTACAAATTTAAAGGTTATTATCTTTTATTCCGAAATTCAATCATTTGTTCCTCTTAAATGACTGCGCTAGTCAGAGTAGTTCTTATTAAATGCCAACAGCAACAGCATCCCTTTAGTCAGTCTTTGTGAAATACTGACAACTTGTTTTTCATTAATGATCAAAATTTAAAATTCATAGTTTCACAATTTTTAAGTAGATGGAGCTATTTTATAGTTTTGCATTTTAGAAACTATAGTAAGGGTCTACCATTCCGTTTTAGTACTTCCTTTCGTTCTGGAAGCAGATTGTGTTGTCTAGATTTGTCATTATTTATTTGTCATGTATAATTACTTAGCTTAGCGAAAATCTATTAAATTGCTGGATGAAAAACTTCCATTTAATCAGCAATAACTACAACTTTCTTCAGAATCTATCAAAAACATCTTTCATAATCTACAAATTTATAACAAAATTGCTGTGTTACAACCATTGCAAACTTTAACTTAAGTGTTAGTATTTCCTCAGAAGCAAATTACTATTCTCTTTATTTCTCACACCTGTAAAGAAAATGGCTGACAATGGCCCCCTACCATTCGACAGTTCTAATTAAGTGATTACCATTCACATAAATTATTACGATTCTTATTTATTTTGCCTATTTTTCCTTTCATTGCAATTATCGACAAATTAATCCATGTTGGTAGAAAAATTTCCAAACATTTTCAGCTGAATGTGAAAAATTACTTTCAATCGATCACAAAAAAATATTTAATACGTGCATTATTAGCACTAATGTAGCTTTCAGTTTTGCCAACCCCCCCTCCCGCCTCCACATCACTCCCATTGTATTACATCAACATTTGCTTAGTTGGTTGGTTAGAAGTTCCTTCATATGAGTACCAATTTATACATTCAACTTTAGTTTTGCTTGCGTGTGTGTGTGTGTGTATCGCTATCTTTTCGGATGATTCGACTACAAAATCTAATCAATTCCAATTAGAACATCCCTCCGATGTATACGAATAAATTACTCGTATTATTAATCATTTACTTATTACTTATTCTAAGGATATGCGAAGGATCAACTCGTTGTGGTGATGAGTGGTAAATATGGGAGTTAAAGTCAACTTGAAAACTTTGTTTATTTGACCATAGTTGAAAGTAGGTGTTAATTTTTGAAAGTTGTGCTTGATTCCTAAGGAATTGTTGCATGGAAAAGAAATATTTTGGTTGAATTTAATTGAAATATAAGTAAGTTTAAAAAAAAGTTGGTTATCAAGCGGACTGGCTTACATAGTCAATTTGCAAAACGAAGCCTTATGTACAGATTAAAACAGAATTTCAAACTTTAATTTTGCATTCATTGAAAAACCTGATAACGTAAGTCTCAAGCGTTCAAAGTTGTCACCGAAATAAATCAGCCATTTAAAAACGATGTATCTCGGTCAAGTCTTATCGTAATTTTTCCCATATATTTATTGATTACACAGTACAATTGTTTATTTCTTCTTTACCTACATACAAATTGTATACACAAACGTTTTACTTTATTACTTAAAATCGACTGTATCACTTTAGATCCACTGTGTTCAACTATGGTTGCAAAAAGATTGTACACTTTTTCCATTACTTGACGTACCTTATACAGCTCCGTCAGCACCACCGTCTTAATTTTTTTTTTGTTCCTGCTTTTTAAATTTGTTTAATTGATCATTCTCCGAACGAATTCTATCTATATATTCTTTGGCAATTTTGAGCTCAATTTCACTTAGTAACTGGATGCCCAAATCGCCCAATGGGTGCAGCTTTTCTAAATCCATTTCATCAGCTGTATCGATAGCTGTGAGAATGCCATTGTTTGTAACAAAGCGATTGGTCATTTCAATTAATACGATATCGATTGTTTCGTAGAAAGTTGATTTCAGCATGATGATCGATTCGCTTCGTTCACCTAGTGTTTCATCAACAACTGACTCTTTCAGCATTTTTGACTGCTGCATATTCCGAATTGGACGATTTGAGGCGTGAGCTGATTCTGTGGGCTTTAATTGTTCCAACAGATCGATCTATCGTTTGAAAATAGTATTGATCGAAACTATTTTGTGATCTAATTTTTTCAAGCATTGTAAAAACAGCTCTAATGAGTGACATAGCATCTTTGTATCCCATTGCTCGGTCTGAATCGCTTTCGTTACTGGTTCAATCGGTTGCAATAAATCCTTCATAAACACTATTGCTACGTCATCACCATCGAATCGTTCGCCAACCATTTGAGGCAAAGTATTCATAATATGGATATAGTTTTCAAAGATGAATTTAGAAGCACGTAAATGGCCAACCCAACGAGTTTCGATTAATTTCAAAATGGAATGGCCTTCATAATGTTGTTGTACTTTGTGTGCATTCTTAGGATTGATTGAGGAATAATATATAAAAAAATAAAAAAAAACAAAAGGTGTTATATTGAAAATACTTTGAGAAAACATTTTTTAATTAAAAAAAATAATGTTTTAACAAATTTATTTAAATTTTTTTTATAAAGTTATAGTATTTCTAAACAAAAATGATTAAAAGGTTTTTCATCCTATCTCCTATAGTTTTTGAGATATTTGGTTTCAAAAAATGTTCAAAAACGTCAAAAAATACAAAGAGTGCGTTTAATAAAAGAATGACCGATATATACATATGTATATAATTAAAAAAAAAAAAAAATAAATATGCACCGTCTCAAAAGTCCAAGCCTAAATTTAACAGCACTGTTGGATTTATCTTTTATAGGGAACAATTGATCATATAAGACAATTAAATATCTTTTACGAAATAGTTCCTTATTTAATTACATAGTCAATGGCCTATATGCGGGAATGAATGAAAATATGGAAATTACCCAATTTCATTGATTTTAGAATAGCACTCACAGATTTTGTCCGACTTGGACAAAATTACACTTCAAATATTTGTAAAATAATATTATTGTGTTCAAACGGAGTACTTGAAATTTAGTGACTTTTAAAAAAGACCAAAAAAGTAGCTTTTTGTGAACTTTGATCGCTTGTAACTCCATCCAAAATTTTTCAAACAAAAAGGTTATATATAGTAAAATTTTTTGTGCCCCCCCAATCAAAGTCGGGTAGGTACACGGGCCTGGCAGTGATGCTAGCTAGTATCGTTTAATTTTCATTTCGAGCATTTTCTGGCATAAAGCAATTTTCGCTACACTGCCGTCCGCTTATACTTGTTCGTCCCGAACAAGAGTCTCTCTGCAATAGCTTGCGCCTCCTTTTCCAATTCTTTTCTAGCTGCTTCTTTGCCTCAATTTCACGATTTGGTCGTTTCTGGGACAACGCTTACTCCGTACTTTTTCTTGACAAGAACGACCGGTGAACTACACGGGCTTTCTGATTGTGTAATGACATTTTCTCGCGCCATATCCTCTATAAGGCCCGTTACTTCCTCTCTCTTAGCGCGTGCTAGCCTCTTTGGAAGTTGACGAATTGGCTGAAAGTTACCTGTATCAATGCGATGCTTGACAATTGATGTTTGGCCATTATTTTCTCCTTTGGACACAAATACCCGCCAAATCTTTTGCCGAAACCTTTTTTTTTATCTTTGACCTGTGCAGAAAACTCCTTCGTTCATTCTTTCGTCAATAAGGCCGATGATTTTGTTAAAGTTGTACCTTTTGTGTCCTGCTGGTCATTTTCACAATTTATAACAGCCGTAAATTTCTCACACTGCGCTATTAGTTTACCTTTTTGCATCCATTGCAGCTCATTTGTTGGATTCAAAATTCGTACCGGTATTTTGCTGTCCGCTCTTGTTTTTGCTGGGGTCTTTCCAATAATCAGGTCTTTCTTTAAATTTTTCTTATCTGCTTCCACTACCCACAGATGGCCTGTCCCACAGTCTTCACTTGTTGTTTCTTCAGTGTTGGGCTCACTTATGTAGACTCTTGCAGCTGTTAATTTTTGTCCACAGCCAATTTCTAAAGGCAACTCTACATTGGCATCCAAAGTGAACCCGTGTCGAATCATGAAGTCCACGCCAATGATAACCTCATCGGTGATGTTTGCAATGTTTGTTTGTTCATAAAATTTTGAAAAGTTTAACACTTTTTTTTTTAAATTTTAAGGTGTACCTTTGCGACCGCGCCAATTCTGCCAGATTTTGATTTTCTTATTTCACTAGTACTAAATCAAGCATATAAAAAATTTTAGCTTTGTACCTAGTACGTTACTCAAAGTGGCTGCCAGCTCTTAGAATATTAGTTTTTAGCGTGATCCAATTATAAATTTTCTGCCTTCATCATTTGGGCATTGGCTTACTAGAAAAATTAAAAATGAAATTTTGGTTTTGGGTATTTTATGACCAATTTTAAGGACCAGATTATTTAAGTTTAAATTCAAATAGTTGAGATATTTTCTGCTAAATTGTTTAGTTTCTCTGTATTAATTATGTCTCTAATTATATCTTCTATTCAAGCTTAATGTGTATCTGGCAAATTATTTTTGTTATTGTTATAGTTATAAGTTGCAGTCTGTTAGCTGGGTTTTTTTTTTCTGCTGTTGCTATTAATTAGTCCGGATATGGAAGATGCACAGTGACGCATGTGATGCGATGTGCGAATTAGTTGAAATATTCGTATACTTTTATGGATTATGGACACATAAATCTCAGGAGATCAACTTTTTTCTTGCTACTTTACCTACTGGTATTTCGTTATGTTTTTCCCCTTGGCGTGTTGAATGATGAAACAACATCCTTATTATTTTAATTAGAGGTATTTTTTGTAACTAATGTAGGTTTTCATATGCACAGCGAATGAAACTTTGATTTTTTTTTTTTAGACACAAGTAGAGATGTAGAAATAGGATTTGCGATGATTTATGGATTCATTCTAGCGAAAAGTTATTAATTGAGAAGTTTGTTAATATATGAACATAATACTTTTTGGTGGAAAGAATAAGAGTTTAAGATTTATTATTTTACTAGTTATTCGTTCCGGTTTTGTGTGGGTTGATAATCCCTCAGTAAAATTTTGGATGTTATAGCAACATCAGATTTTTGGTTGAAAGAGAAGTGACACGACCACTTTTTATTCAATGCTGACTTTTGCCATCAAACGTTTTCATGCCAATTGTTTCAGATTGGTCTGAATTAAACCTCATTCAGTAGAGCATATTAAATATGTAGCATTGAAAGAATATATAGACTATATCACCTCGAAGCTTCATAAGCTTCTTACTGGTGAAAAAACATTTTCAAATTGGTTAAGCAGTTCTTGAAGTATAAGTATAGTTGTATACTAAGTATATCGAATAGTTTTATAAGGTAGAGTTATGTCTGTGATCAGCAATAGTTCACAAGTTTTATAAATTTCTTTTGAATAATATTTTTTAATTCACAAACAATTTGTTCTCGCTCTCATCACCCATTTTAACCCAAAACATCAACTTCGAGCGGTGCGAGGAAATCTTCAGGCTAAATGAAAGAAAAAAAATATGAAAAGCTACATCCACATCATTTGAGGTATTGCACTGCTGTTTCGTTTTATGTTTTGCTACTCCTGCTTTTCGTCCTTGGTTTCTTGCTGTCACTAATTCTTTTCAAGCGCATTTTTCCTTTTTCCATGCTGGCTGTGCTGACTTTATGTTTTTTTTTTTTATTTTTTGACAAGACATAAAGTCTATTAAGAAAGTCAATCAATGTCGTTCAAACGCGTTGACTTTGAGTCCTTTTCGTCGTCCTCGTCTTTGTCGCTGTCGTCACCTCCGTCATTCCAGAAGGCACTTGTTCTCGTGCCTGCGAAATAACCAAAGAGAGTGTAAAAGGACTCTTACTTAAACACCCAAAGCTGACTTCAAGGAACACAACTACAACGTCTGTTGAGAAAACTTTGACAGAAAGTTGGTGTTACTGAATGTTGTGTGTAGCGCAAAGTTGGACAGAGCCAAGCAACTCAACTCAAGGGTTTCTTCAGCACTCTGACTGAATGACTCGTTTGACTGACACTCAGTGACAGACGAACAGCAAAGTAGAGGTTTCCAGCGGCAGAATGATGTCGGAAAAATGATTGAAAGGTGAATTCAATGTACGCAGGAAACTAATAATAGAAAATCAAATACGAAAAAAAACAAAGAAAAACCAAATCGGATTTTCAGCACGCACAGGACATCGAAAACCCGTTACGCTCAGACAGTTTGTTGGGTCAATGGTCAGTGAATAAAAGCGTAGAGTGTTTGTAGCGTGAGAGGGTTGGTGGTGGTCTTTGTAGACTACAGGATGAAATAATAAAATGCTGATGATGACGCCGATGACTTTTACATTTATTTTATCGAATTTCGGAAAAGTTCTAAATCTTTATTGTACACGAAGTAGTGGAAAGAAAAGTGGGGTAGCAGCGGTAGTTTATTTGACGAAGTGTCTTCGAGACAGGAATTAATTAACATCAATGAGGAAAATAAAAGAAGAAATAAAAGCAAAATAAATATACGTACGTACGAGTACAATAAAACAAAGACAAAAAATTATGCTGTAATGCAAAAAATGTCTCTTACTGTTCAGATACTGATATACAAGTTTTGCTCAACGTGCGCAGGATATGCGGCATTCGCCTGACTTTGGGACGGTGCGACATGAAAAATAGGTTCGTCAAACTTTAGTCTCGCAATTCATTTGAAATTACAGACTTGTGACGTTGATTGAATGTTAAATTTGACATTTGGAATGAAGGATAAATTTTTACAAAATTACAGTAAAGCTAAGTTTAAGAACGCAAACATAAAGTTAAAACTTTCCCATTGCAAAATAAATTGAAAAATAAAATTTCTTTAATTCCATCACCGTAGACTTAATAGATATTTCGTTGATTGTCCTCGATTAAAAGTTTTGTTTGGTGGATAAAATTTTAACATTGGTAGAAATGCGTCAAGAAAAGTTCAATACCTCTCGAACTCTTTAAAGCGAGTAACTTTGATTTATTAATTCTTTAACAATCGTGAAGTTTTGAAATTTTTTATTATACTTATAGATCCATAGAAGACTCAAAAACAAATACCTTTTAAGGGATAACAACATGTCTTCGGTTAAAAATTTGTCTGTTTGTTTTATATAAAGTGTGGCAAATTAGTTGAGGACGCACAGAACGGCACATGTTCATGGTGGGGCGTTTTGTCTTTTTTGATGAAATCGTGTTTCCTGCAAAAGAGTACATGTCCAGTTTGTTCCAGCAAAAGGGCACATGTCCATTTTCCCACTAACCCCCCTCCCCCCCCCCGGTTTCTCTTAAAGTATTGAACATTTTTAAAATATTTTTTTGGGTCTGAATGAGTAAAAATAGTAGCGCGAATTGACATAATCACATTAAGTTAATGTGATCAGTTTAGAGACAAAAACCGTTTTTTGCGATTTCTGAACATTTTTAGCAAATGGACATGTGCCGTTTTGTTCGTCCACTCTTCAGTTGCTTTAATAAACTAACACATTTTCCATGATGCCGGATAGCGTTCAACATCTACAATAACGTCGACGAGTTTAAAATTCTGGATATTGTATTCTAGGAGGTATATCTATATGGACAAGAATAGAAGGAGCAAATCCATGTCTATAATTCTGTAACTGCTGTATCGATTTCGAAAAAGATGACGTCATATTATCGATAGGTAATCACAGAAAGTAAGTAAGTAAGTAAGTAAGTAGTAATCACAGAAACTACAATTATGCTACACAAAACATGATGTAATTGGTGCCGCTTTTAACTCATTTTCGGCCACTGGTCGCTTTTTCGACCACAAAATTGTAGTCATTTATAATTTTTTTTTTTTTTTATATAAGGGAATTACTTTTCTTTTTTTTTAAATAAAATATGATATGTATACATATATGCTATTGTGAAAATTTTATTTCATGGTTGCAATGTAATTCTTATACACTGAAAAAAGGGCTAAAAAGTCCTTTTTTTAGACACTTCTAAAAACTTTTTTTTTAAATATAAATAGTTACAAAATTTAAAAATTTAAATGCAGTTCTATTCACAAAAGATATTTTTTGGTAAATCAGTTTTATTCCAATGATTTATTTGAAGTTAGTTATATTAAATTTTAATGAGAAATCAAGTGGTCGAAAAATCGACCAATGGCTGTTATCAATATCAAAATAGCAAGATTCAGTATATCATTTTTTTTGTTCATGTGAGATTAAGAGCAAATTTCAAATTATATTCTGAAATTTAAAGCAGCTAGTCTTAGTTGGCCATGTGTTTTTCAATTCAAAAAGTTGGTGATAGAATTTTTTTTGTGACATCATTCGATATTTAAAATCTCAGTATGAAATGCTTTTTTCTGCTTAAATAGTTAGGTTAGGTTAGGACTTAGTGGCGGCCATAGCCTCACTTAGACCACAGGGGTCCATAGTGTTACCACAAACTATCTACTACAGTCTTATTAGAAAATTTTGGTCCTTTCAATGTAGTGCACGTTCAACATGAAGGTACCTGTTGTTACAGTGAATCTCTTGATTTCACTCAGGTGGACTTTATTAAGTTAATTCAGAGATATAAAAAATGTCTGCCCGAAGTATTTTAGTCTATTGCTTGCCAAAGCAGGGCAAGAGCACAAAATATGTTCTATGGTTTCCTCTTCCTCGGGTTCATGACAATTTCTTCACCAGTCCTTGGATACAATGCTTAACCTGAAAGGGTGATGCCCAATAAGGCAGTGGCCGGTCACAACCCTGGTAAATAGCCTTCAATCACTCCGATTTAAAGAAAATAGATATCTTGTGTCCCTTTTATGGAAACGGGGCCAAAGATGTTTGGTAATATTGCTAGAAGAAGAACAAGCCTACCTCTTTTCGGCTTCTAAGAGTAGTTTTCTGTCATTCAGTAGGTAGTAGTGCTGAAAGGGTACAGAGACTTTCATGAGTTGTTAATTTGACTGAGCGCCTTGCTTTGCTAGTACATATATCATACAAAAAAAAAAGTTTTTGTTTTTGTTCCTTTAATAAGAGGTCGAACAAATTAGAAATTTTATTTTGTAACGATTAGACTCAAAAAATTGTCGAAAAAATTAATATATTCAGAAAATGTGGCATTGGATTCACTCGTTCAATCGCTTCTGACGTCGTCATTTTATGGTCGATTTTCTTCTACTGTATCTTCAATTTTGCGTAAAAGTATCAGCTCTACGAGAATTAAGTAAAATTATTTTTGTTTATTTTACTTCTATTTTTCCGTGGCCACAGAATCAAATGTAAAATTTGATTTTTTTAAAAATTTGGCTTGTTTTCATCGATAGAACCGGTAACTCAATGAAATATGTAATGACACATGTTTATTTGTCATTTTAAGACCTTCAATTTGGTGCTAAGTACGATGAAATTGGACATTTATAGCTCAAGATATGAATTTCAAAGTGAAAGAATGTCGGAAAAATTAAAAAACCACAATATCTCGAAAACTGTGCCATTCAAAAAATTTTTATTTTCATTTCCGAATTCAGCAGGAAAAAGTACATAAGAAAAGTAACTTCTTATCAATGAAACAATTTGAGTGTAAACTAGTGTAATCATTGAAATCAAGCTTTTTAAGAATTTGAGGCGAATTCCGGGCGGATTTTTTTCTTTTTTTCAGAAAAATGATCAGTGAGGTACCTCAAATATGAAGCACCATGAATTTTCGGAAGGATGCAACTTGGGGGTTGAAACTTTTTCCAGCCAACCGTGACAAGTATAATGTTTGAAATGCTATCCTGACAGACTAGTTTGGAGTAGTGTAACAAAATTTCTCACAGGACAAAAATTTGGCAAATTTTGAAGAGAGAGTGCGGTACTTCCTATGCAAGCGAAAAGTTTATAACGTTATGCTTTGCGAATTATTTAAGGAATGGAAGCAAACTTCACACAAACCGCAGAATTAATAAAGAAAGCTCTAGACAAGACCCAGGCGAATATCTACAAGTAAGCGTAGCACTTTAAATAGAAATTAAGACTTTAAAACGCAATACTGATGGATTCATTTAAGGGAATGAAACAAAGTTACAAATGAAACAAATACAAGAAATGCTTTGGTGTAGCATCAAACAAAAAGCTGAAGAATTTCGAAAATAGGGCGTGACAGCTCCCTTACGAGTACCTATTAACTTCAAAACGATACACAAACAGCTATTTGAGTAAATTTTGTAAAATTCAATTTGGGTACGTTTTGTCTTTTTAATCCAAATTTAACAATTACGAGCAGTTTTACTGTTAGTGTAGGTGAAGGTTATTCATCAATTGACTCGAAAATTATGTTTTAATGGAAATATCATATTTTAAAGTTGGTATTTCTCCATGAATCATAATTTTTTTTCTAAACTATGGTACCCGATTATATCTTGAAATCTCCAAAGCAAATATCCTGCAGGTGTGCTTGTTGACAAAGCTATTTCATTAGAAATGGGCTTAATCAGTTATTATTAAATGGTGTATGAAATCTAAACAATTGACCAAAGGTTCTCAAAATAAAATTCGATAAGTCTTTTTTGCTAAATTCCGATAAGAAACAATTTAAAAAATTATGAAATATAGAAAGTTAAAACGAATCCAAACCATAAAGGCCATGTGGTACCTACATATGATAAAGTTTTTCTTCTTCTCGCTTGATTCACTCTACCTAAGTATCTACGTGTCCTTCGGCCTTTTTTTGACATACGTATATTATATGTACAGGTATATGTTCTTAAATAAAAATATAACATATTCGAAATTCAAAACGAAAAGTGATTTTTATTTGATGAATGGATCCATAAATTCTTCTTTTTTATTGCGTAAATTCAGTGATTGATTGCACGTTTTGGCCATGGGCGAAAGTCTTGATGCGAATCTCATCTTTATCTTTGTTTCATAAATAATTCGTCAAATAATGTTCGACACTTTAAGGTCAAGATTATACTTCCAACGTTGTTGATTTATATCCCAATCGTGTCATAAATCTCGTAAACTACTTACGAGCCTTAATCGCATTTAAATGAATGCTTTAACCAATTGCAAAACATAAAAAAAAGTTACAGTCAAATCAAACGACCGGCTGGCCTTCAAATTTTCGACGATTTTTTTTGTGTATTTTCTTTTCGATCATAATTCTGTCAGATTGATTGCTTAATCAAGCCATGATCAAGAGGCGATACAATTAGCCTCAGGGGGTCTCACAAATGCGATCGCCGCATTGTGCTTGCAATCGTGATTTCATTGCTGTTGCTGCTGTGATAATAATGCGGCCCACATTGGCAACATTTTACAGGCAATCAGGAGTCAGGCTATGTTGTCTATGTAGTAAGAGAAAAACATGCGTTATAAAGGCACCCACTAAACAAACAGGCAAAGCCACGAGTGCAGCTTATTGCTACCTAGCATGATTATCATCTAAAGCTGGAACTGTGATAGGCAACTGTACGGTACAGGACGCATTAGAGTGGATGCTTGATTTGAGGCTTTCTAGAATTTGAATAATTTGTTTTTCGGTTTTGTAAACATTGTCAATATATTGTTTTTTTTTTATTAAAAATTGGACAAGACCTGAGAGCAAGCTTAAAACTTTTTCTTAATGCTCTTCAGTCGCACTGAATGTATCGCGACAATACTTTTTTAAAAATCCTTGTACTCTTTATAAGCCTTGAGAATATTGAAATTCAGGTGATTAACAAAAGAAAAATACGAATCGAAGAAAACATCCGCATCACAAATTTTTTTTACACAAACCAAATCTGATCCCTCAAGATCATATGACGATGAAATGAGGAGTGATGATTTAGAAAATTAAATAAAAGAACATTTGCTGATGTTTAATGACAGACGATTACGTTTAGTTCAATCCAAACAGCAATATCTAATTCATATTATTAAATAATTATATCCAAATCTAAACTGATCACTTTAAAAATATTTAAATTATCCGCATATAATAAAAATTTCGATCTGCTAAGACAAGTAGAGATATAAGTAGTATAAGTCGAAAAATAAGGGAATTCACCAGAGTATGTTATAAAAGGAAAAAAATTCACTTTGGTAATTTTAACAAACAATTATCTATTGCACAAATGAAATCTTACCCATTCAAGAAAACTTGAATGAAATCCCATCTTAAAGAGTTTTGCAATTGGAATATTGGATTTTTTAATCAAAAGCTTTAGCCATATTAGTGTAGATAGTGTCAAAAGCTGTGACACAAAAATTTAAAAGAATGGCACCCTTGGAAACAGTAGATTGTCCCGAGTCCAGACTAAGCTGACAAGAAGAAATTAAATTTTCAAAGTAAAGTATAATATCTCTTTAACAAATTTCTTTAAAAAAGTTGAAAGTTTTGTAGTGTTCCTCACATTATTTGTATTACCCTCTTTGTATAAAAGTAAGCTTTATATAGGGTGTTCAAATTTGAGGTATCTTTTTATATTAAAAAGAAAAGACATAAATTGTGGGATATCTTTATTTATTTATACTGGAAATTAAAGCACATTCGCTTTAGTCAATAATGATAAAAAATGTCGTTCAACTGATCTCCTCTGCTAGCTCGGCAGGCTGTCAATTTTTCACCAAAATTTTGAATTACATTTTCGAATAATGATGGTTCAGTTAGTGATATTTACGCAATGACGTTTTCTTGAGATGTTGAATAATTTATATATTATTCGGATAAACTTTACTCTTCAAAAAACCATAACAGAAAAAATTCAATGGTGTTAAATTGTATAATCTTGGTGGCTAACTTCTCTGATCTTGAACTGAACCATTTTCTTCAAATTTATCAATGATAAGTTTAATAGCACGGGTTGTCTGATCATTTTCTCTACCGTATTTTGAGCGAAATATTCTTTCATACCTTGACTTGAGATGCATTTTAAAACATCAACTTCAAATGGAGATAATGCTCCGAAATCAAGCATGATACCATTTGAAATGTAATTTTGCGAGGGCTTTTGAAAGTCAAAAATAAGGCACCTTTTCTTTTGTAAATGAAAATTCATAGTTGGATATAGTAAATGGCAATATTGTAGTTGGAGATACTGGAATCTTCATTTTACTAGGGTTTTTGATGAATGTCAAGACTTTATTTTGGCAGGGGTTGGCAAATAACTTCTGTACCCCGGCCGCCCGATGTGCACGATACGCCTGTGGTAACAACTCAAGTCTGGAAACACTTTCTCCTGTCAAAGAAAAACAGCGGATATTTGACATCTGATGTTATAAATCAATGACATTTTTAACTATGGTAACTTAATATAATTTGCGCTTTCGAAATAATTTGTGAAACCATAGTCGTCCATATCGTATTATTGCTAAAAAAATAATTGAAAAAATTACCTTTAAGATCGTTTAATATCACGATACCACTCAACTTTTTTCTCTGTTGCAATTCGTTGCTTTATTTGTAAACTGACGGACTTATGTCGAGAGAAAAGGAAAATTTTATCAACAAGTCAGAAGTACTAATGCTAGGCTTCTCGCAAAGGCCATTTGGTCGATATCATTTACCATGATTAATATAAAATTAAATCAACATCATATCTAAAGAGATCTATCATTAGTGTATCAAAATCCAATGCATGTCATTTTAGAGTTAAGCTGTAACCAGTAATTAAATTACACCCATATGTAAAGTTTAACTTAAAGAAAATTTTAAATATTTAAATTTTTTTTCGAAATATGGTACACTCTAAGGTAAAGCATATTAAGCAATGATTATGTCGTTTGTAACATGAAATACTTGTGGTGTAATTTCCAACTACTGTAGCTGTGCGGTACTGGTGTATCATTGTCATTGGAATTGTTGTTGTCATTGCTGCTGCTGCTTTTATCCATGCGTAGATGATGTGTCGTAAATTTCATTTAATGAACCCATGAGTTACCAATTGGTACTGGAGGAGCTAACATATGTAATACAACAAATTGCCACGCTGGCTGTGTAGGTTTGTTAATTGACTTGAAACTACGAGAGAGGACTAAGACATTCTGTACCTATTTTTAACTGAACGGCTATTTAACAAATAAAGTTTAGCACAGAAAGAGCATTCAATTTAAGTCATCGGGAATATAACATTTAAAAAAAATAAATAATTGTAAATAACTTATTTACCAGGATGTATCCAGCAGGATGATTCACACGTATCAGGAATATAATAACTGCAAACAGGAAAGAAACTAAGTTGTAAAATGTGATGAGAAATCAATTTTTTCTAATTATTACAATAGTCAAATGGCTCTTATATTAAATAAATAAGTAGTTTAATATAGAAATTCGTGGAACCACATGATGATGCAAGATGCAAGAAAAAATTTTATTTATAGATTAATTGATTTGGAATCCATTTAAAATCAATGACATTTTTTGTGAACCATTTTCCTTAAATGCTAAAATAATTATAATATTCATTTCTATTATTTACTGAGTCGAAGGAAGCCCTCATAAGTATGTACCAATTCATGTGTGCAAAATTAACATGATCACAAAATTAAATGAACTTAATATAATGAAATCTAAAATATATAATATGTTGCTAACGATATTCAGGATAACTAGGGACATTAGATAAGAAATTGTGTTCTTCACATTTAATTTTTTTATTCATGCCATACTTTTTAAGTCCTCCATTTTAAGACTTTGTAAGTGGACAGAGTTTTCTGAAGATACTATACGAAACTGATATTGACATTTACAGATGGTACTCAGCCGCATGAAAATTGTAGGCGTGGCATCTCAATACAACAAAAACCAGAATGGCTATGTCTATGCTTAAAAAGTTCGTTTATTAGTCAAAAAAAAGTCTGGACATTCAAATTTGAATTTACAAAACGTACGAACTGATTATAAAAAATTAATATTCTCCCCTTTTTTTAATAAATTGTATACCTATGCATTTCTATGCATTTCGTAAGGGTTTGATCAGAATATACGTTTTATTTATGATAAGGCGTAAAAATACAGCGTTGCTAGTCGCGGTCAAATTGACGATTTTTTACCTTTAACCGAATCGACCTAGCTGGTGCAGTTTTTATTGATTTTTCAACATCCAATATTTCTTATTCAAAGTTGAAAGAGACGGTTCGCTCCGAAAAATTGTACCAGTTGGGTCGATTCGTTTACTTTCGTTTGCAGTTTCAAAGTTCAAAAAAATAGCTCCAGCTGGGACGCTTTGGCTACTTGCGATTGCATTCTCAAAGATCAAAAAAATGCACGAGCTGGGTTGATTCGATTACTTAGGATTGCATATTCAGAAACCAAAAACTTGCACGAGCTGGGTCGTTTCGGTTACTTTCGTTTGCAATTTCAAAGTTTAAAAAAATAGCTTAAGGTTACTGAGGTTACTCGGGGTTCACTTGAATGGCATATAACTAATAAATTCCTAAGGTTGCTTTTTTTTGTCAGGCGTTTGTACTATTAAAATTTACTTATATTTTTTTTTAATTTTGGGGGCGGAAAAATTTTACTGGCGTACGGACGGCATATAGCCTTAATACGGCCCTGCCGTCTTAATGCATGGAGCAACCTGTACTATCACATAAATATATATTTGAAAGCTTGCATCAAGGGCATTCAGAATCATATAATTTTACTAGCTGTCAATTGAACTTCCAGTACATAGCAAAACATTAAAATTAATAAATCGATCAATGAGTTTTATGATATGAAAACAGATGGGTCAATTTAATCTGACAATATTTTGGCTAGTTATTACCAAATACTTAGACCAGTTTTGGTTAATTTGTACCAACTGAAAATTGAACCCCCATCAGGATTGTAAGTTCTATCAAAAATTTTTCAGTTGTGATTAATTGCTTAGACCCTGTATGTTTTTGTTGTGCTAAATAGGAATCTGGATTTGGATGAGAATTTTTCCATCACTTCAGATTTTTGAGATATGATAATCAAAAAAATGCAAACACACACGTTTTTCAAAAACCCACATAAAAGTCTTGAAGTTGAAGGATGAGGTACCATACCATATGTTTCTTAGTGTGCTAAAAACAAATCCGGGGTCAGAATTGTGCGATCACGTCTGGCTTTTGAGACATTCTAACCTATAAATGAAAAAAAAAAACACTTTTTACATTTGGATATCACATGTAACTTTTCTAAAATTTGTGAATTAAAATCATAATTTCTCAGAATATATTTTATTACCCATCCTTAAAACTCCAGAGTATATTTGAAACATTTTAGACACTTTAAAAAAAATTTATACCAAACGGAATTGGAGGGTTTCTTAAAATTAATGCAAATGGATCGATCGACTCCTTTCAAAAACGTTCTCGAGAGGTTTTGTGCAAATACCTTCGCTTAGAAGTTACAGGCGATTTAGATGCACAAAATGATACGAATGAATAAAAAAGATAGTGATTTATACAAAATTTACATATCCAGGGGATGAATGAAGTGTTCATTCTAGGAACATATTTCCATGGTTTCGTTGGAAATATTAAATTAGTAGATTCTTTACTTAAGTAAACTTTTGGGATTATCCAACCAAGTTCCCCGTCTAAAATTGACAGATATCGCCAGCGACTGCCACTCGCTGCTCGGTCTCACTATGAAGATTGCAATTTTAATGTACAATAATCTCCTGTATTGTAGGCAAAATAACAGAGGAGTCACTTTATGTCGCTCACTTTTTCAATTCCAAAATTATAGGACAGTAATGGATCACGGGGAATTCGGGTACTGTCAACCGAATTGAACCCTTTAAATTTCCCGATTTTTCACCATTGACATTTGGCGATGAAGCTTTGGCCAAGGTTTTGCTTGTCCTCAATTTTTTCCTCTCCCATGCATTTCGCGCTTTTCTCTTTCCCATCACGGGAAAAATTTTTATTTATGACCTGTTCCCATCTTTAGTTATTTAAAGCTAGGCTCACTTTAGCCGTAATAAATAAATAAATAAATAAATCGGTTAGTGAAAATTTTTTTTTTTACAAAAATGGCACCAAAATAGCCGCTTAGGGTCCCGTTGCTGACACTGATTATGACTTAACTGTTTATTCTACTTTTCTCCATTGATTGATGCAATAACATTTTACAACAAGCATGGGCCCCAAAATGTCTGAAGTGGCCGCTGGATCACTCCTGTACCGATCAATTGGTACTGTAGCGCATTTTTAAAAAGGGTCCGTCAAAGTGTTATTTTGTCAATAACACCTTGATACACCTTGATTTGAAATTTGAAGCTCTTTTTTCAAGCTTCCGTGTAAGAAGTTCTCAAATTTTAATATACCCATAGTGAAATTTTCAGCATAACCACCAAAACTATCTTTAGATTCGTCAGCGGAAATCCAAATTATGTTACATATGATTAAGTTCATTCTATATTTGTTATACGACATAACTATTGGCAAATTTGTTGGTATGTTAATTCTATACCATGTTGATTTGCCTAGCATATTTCGCTTAAAACAAAATTTTCCTAGAAAACGTTTGAATGTGTGTGAATTGAGTGATTTAATCAACCATTTAACCCTCAACACATATTTTATCAGTCATCATTAATGAGTGTCAAATAGTTGTTTTTAAAATCATTTAAACGATACAAATTGTAATTTGAGCGGTTTTTCTGTTCCAAAACAGTAGCTTCAAAATTCCATTCCGTTAATCAAAATTTTATAAAAATCACGCCAAGTCATATGTGATCATCTTGATTTGAGTCAAGGCTTCTGCCAAAAAAAAAAAGAAAAAATATGAGAAGCAGGTAATCAGAAGCAATCAGTAGCGGTCTTAATTGCCGTCTACCTTTTTTACTATCCCGAAATTCATTATGATGCTTCAAGCCCTTGATTGCGGCGTTACAAAAAAAAAATCTGTTCAACAGGTTTTGCACTGAGTTTTTTCGTATCATTTCTTTTTTTTTTGTGCGTTTCATCTTAAATTCATTTGATTGAATTGTGCATTTTGGCGTGAACCGTCAGATGCGACAAACTGTACGGAATTGAATTTGACGAGTTCAAAATTTTTGGTAAGTTTTTCAAGTATCGTATCAAGTTACAATTCATAAGTTTTTTCGTGGCATGGAAAGCATCCGTTTTAAAATTAAATTAAAAAATTTTAGCTTTTACATATATACTATATATCAGATACATTCAAGAAAACAAATAAAACGTTCATAACTTGAACAAGGACATTAATATTTTAATTCATAAAAACAGCATTGTGTGAAATCAGTTGAGCTAATAGTACATAAAGTCTTGGTGTCGATGGCCTTGTGGTCGCTGCACCGACAAACTTTACTTTGTAGGACGATGACAACAAACTAAAGTGATGTTGCATACATTTTTTTTTTAGAATCGCCATTATTGAAAGCCGTTGTAGGTTGAAGATAAGGTATTCTCTGAAATTCGTCTGCGTCTTTTATTTCCGGAACAAGGTGCAACCTTTAAACCTACAAAATTGTAACACTTTCCACAGTGAAACTTGGCGCGTCAATTCAGTTATTTTGGGAGACATTATCCCGGATGAAGGCTCTCCAACTGTTAAGGGAATAAGCTTACACAAAGCTTATAACTTTTATAATAAATATTAATAAATAGTTAGATAATCTATTAAAACAGAGAGATAGCATGTATGTATGTCTAAAAATAATAGTCCCAAAATTAGAGCATCCTAGCTTAAGCCTGTAGAGGGCGCGGACAAAGTTTGTTTCCAATTTCAATGAAATTTTACGTAAAACCGACTTACTAAAAAATAGAAAAAGTCTAACTTAGATGCCAAGATATAGTGTTTTAAGTATTTAGTTGTTATGGGAGGTGTCACCCACTGTTTTCGAACCACGTCCACATTTTTCATGTGGCTGAAAATGCGGACAAAGTAAACCTGAAAGTGATTTTTTTTAAATTTGCAGATTATATAACATAGAATCGGGTTTGCAGAAAAATAAATATATAAAAAATATTTAATTGAATATTTTCACAATTTTTTCCGAAAATCAATATTTCCAATTTTTAATTTTTGGACAAATATTTCGACGGCGACGAAACGCGAGATTGCAATGAATCAATTTTATCGAACTCTTTTTTCTAATATATTTGCAAGCTCCTTTTCGAAGACAGCAAGTCAAATCAATATTTCCTTAACCCTTATGTGTGTGGCGAGGTACCCGGGTAACAATTTCATTTTCAACTCAAAATATTTTATGGTTCCACATACTCTACAACTCTGAAACCTTACGAGAACTCCTAATATTATGTAAATAACATATTTTCATATGAATGGTTTCGCTTGATCAGTTTGTGAGGGCCTCGTACACCCATTTTCTTTTTTCACTTTTAAAAGGTTAACAGGGTACCCACTCTACACTTTATATGGAGTAGCATGATATTTTTGTTTTTGCTTGACAAAAGAGAAACTTTATTGAGCAATAAATTTAAAATAACATACATATATACATACAGAACACATGGGTCTTTAAGTCCCGGGACTAACATAGAGATAACGCCACCTCCTAATTTTTCTCCACCTTACAGTGTAGTTCTGGTCTCCAATTGATATGAGTCAAAATTTGATGAAATTTTGGCGTTTAGATTAAAAGTTACAGTGATTTTAGTGAAGCATCCTTTTTGAGGCTTTAAACAGCTTGCAACCGGCTTGCACCGGCTGCTGTCCGCTCAGCTGTTGATCTTTTTGATTTTGTTGTATAGTAATTGATCCCTGTTTCATCCATTGTCACATGTCGATGCAAAAAAACCCGTTGTATTTCGCTTAAACAACTCCAAACAGGGCGTTGAATTATAAACGCGTTGTTGTTTTCTTATCAAAAAAAGGGGCAAACGCGGCACCCATTATCAACACAGCTTTTTCATTGACAATGTTCATGCAAATTAATAAATACACTTTTTTCTGATATCTTCAACTCCTCTGTTATCTCACGCAATTTCGATTCTCGATCGCCCTAAACGACTTCACGAACTTTTTTGATATTGTCTGGGACAACTGTTGAATTCGGGTGACCTGAGCGTTCACCGTCATTTGTGTCTGCGAGGCCGCGTTTAAAGTCCATACCAACTTATAATCGTTGATATCGATAAAGCAGAGTCCGAATAACATTTATCGAGCCATTGCTTTGCTTGAACATTTTTTTCCCTTCAAAAAGCAATGTTAAATTAACACTCGAATTATTTGTCATCCACTCTTTATAAACAGACAAAAGAAGCTTCAGTAAAACCACTGTAACTTTTAATCTAAACGCCAAATTTTCATCAAATTTTTACATATGTATATCATCTGAAAACCGGGGCTATAAAAAAAGGTGGAGAAAAATTAGGAGACGGCGTTATCTTCCTGTTAGTCCCGGGACTTACTGACCCATGTGTTATTTCATTGTTGTTGAAATCAAAAATATTATTTTATGTAACTAAAGTCAGTGGTAAGAATTTACATACGTGATATGAATATACCCAAAAATTCCTCTACAGTTTCATATCAAGAAAGAAATAATTACATAAAAAAAAGACATAAAATACGAAAATTTTTTGAAAGCCTTACATATAGGTAGCGCATACGGGACGATTGGTTGAATGTTTATTACAAACTGGATTGAAGCAACTTGTACAGGCTTTTCGAGTCTTTCTGCGCTTCTTTCCTAGTTGCTTGCATAGTGTACAAAATCCTGCAACTGCAATGCGACCACTTTCATCTCGATTATGGTCGTGGGGAATCTCAATGTAGATGCGTTGTAACAAATGGCTGCACCACAACGTTCCCGAATAATATTTCTCTTTACTGTCTGCGATTCAGGAAATGGGTCAAGACACCAACGAGTACCATCTTTACCGCAAAGTTGAGTGCTGAGTTGCCCTTCCACACTGTCGTCTGAATCAGACGAATCCTCCTCAGCTTCTATACATCCTATCAGCTCAGCATCTGATGCTGCCGATGCAACTTCGCCAACTGGTGGAATGTATTCATCTTCATCATCAGACAGTATAAATCCTTCTTTGTCGCTTTCACTTTCACAAAAAATTTCCTGAACTTCAACTGCATTGAACCTATTAACACTTACTCTGTTCGAATTCGAAGCCATATTTTCCCAGTAATTCTTGCAATGATAAAAACGCTTCACTTTAATACGATCACACAAAAATAATAATAAATAACTCACAAGTTGAAAGTACACATCAAAGTGCAAAGTGTCACTGTGGGAAGTTATTCTCGAATGAATTTGTTTCATGCATCATAAAACGATGTAAAATGTTATGAAAAGGGGAATCCCCGAACGCATGTTAATGTTTACGAGACATGTGGAAATAACAGTTTAGCTCAATGTCGTAATTTTGTACAGTACGAACGAAAATGTACCCAGGTGCCCCTTCACCCAGGGAAAGGTGTTTTTTTTGTCACGCACAGAAGGGTTAATGGCCAATGCCTCCACAACTGATTACAACTCGCTGAGGTGCCTGGATCTATGCAGCTGTTTATTTCACTAGTCATTTCAAAAATATTAAATGTTTTCTGGATACTCTCGATGAAAAATAAGCAAAATGTTATGACAAAGCCCGAAAAATAATTCAATTACCAAATCTAAAAAATAAACTCGCGCTCTGCAAATGCCATTTCGCGATCATTTCTCTGACAATCACAAAGCAATACAAAGAAAAAGTGGGAATCTCTCAGTGATGTTTTGCAAACATTTGAATCAATTCGGCTTTGACTTGAGGCAATTTCGAGAAAACCACAATTCCTCAGAAAATTCAATTATGTTATCGATCAGAATACTAGGCTTGTCAAATTCAAAGTAATTGTAGGCACTCCAATAACGGGTGAATCCAACGAGTCCGGCGTGAGACTGAAGTATTCAAATATGTACATATGTATGGTATGTACCTTTAGCATCGCGTGATGTTGAACGTAAAGGAGCCTTGGAAGATTGCCGACGATCATTTTTGTTTGAAAATTTGAAAAAAAACATATTAAGGAAAACAACAATTAAAGAAAATATATTTTTCTCTTGTTTTTTTTTTTTCTTAAATATTAACGACAATATTTTGCCCACTTTTCGCCCATATTTCGTATGATTTTCATAAATATTTTATGTTGCCCTGGTATTAACTATGACAAAGGATAAAAAGTGAGATTTGAGACGTATTTTGTCATCTTAGAACTGGAGCGCGTGATCAATTGGGGTAATCATTGTTGCATGCAAAACTGCAATATCTATAAATATAGTACGAAAACAATTTCGAATTTTGTTCGACACAAGTGATACGGAATTTTGAAATTACTAAAGACAAAAAGTTACTCGATGCCGAATACAATAAGCTACGAGTGCTTGAACTCATAGAATATTCTATTTGCGAATGCAGCACTCAGCTCTCTTCCTTGGTGTTTCGTTTTGTTGTGATTTGATTCGTGACTTTTGTGTAGAAAGACTTGATAGACTCGCAATCGTGGCGAGTGACTTGATGGTCGTTTCAAGTGCACTCCTGTAGATCTCTAATATGTGTAGTTATTTAAAAATTTGTCAATTATTGTGAAGAATAAATTTTGCAGTTATTGTTGACATCACCATATTAAAGTCACTTCACTAAAATTCCGATATTAAACCAGTACTAATGATTTTCTGCTCTAATTTAAACTGCTGAAATAACAGGGCTAAGTGGGTGAAGCAAAAAACCGAGCAATTTTTTTTTTACATGTGAACTTGTGGTGGAGCGCAACAAGTTGTTATCATTTTGTAAACGAGCACAGTTGAACTTTCTAACACCGGCACGACATCAACCACCCCAACGACAACGAATTAAACACAAACTCACAGACCAATGCAGTAACTCTAACACCCAGCACCCGGTCCAAACCCAACCCCATCATTTGACTTCACTACATTAAATCGTGAAAAAATTGCTTTTGTGCGCTTTGGCACACAGGAGAATCAACGCAGAAAAATCGGGGTTTTTTTTGTTGTTGCTTTGTTTCTCCTGTCTGAGTTGGTTCCACCCGTAGTTCCTTTCCATTTTGCTTTACTACTGCATACAGTTTGTCCCTATTTTGCTGTGCGCCGGCAAAAGGTATGACTGAAAATGTCCTTGCCCTAGTCCTAGTTTAGTGCGAACGAAACCAAACTGGAAAAAAAAATTTAAAAAAAAAAATCATGTAGAACCAGACACAGGAATAAAACGGAAATAGGCAGACAATGACCTTGCGACTACGCTTAGTACAGGGCAAAAAAAAGCACACCCACACACACACATACACATAAAGAAGGAAATGTGAAAATCCATGTTTTTATGGGATTTCAATTTAAGGCCAATTGAGTCAAATCGCAATGCACAACCACCCGCACTTTCTCACACAACCACTTTTACTGAAGTTCCTGAAGGATGGTGATTTTTCACAAATTGAAAACAAAACGAAAAAAAAAACAACAGTGTTGCCAGCCTATTATGTACTTAAACACTTCTAAATAGCCATACTCACACAATTTTTTTTCTTCTTTTGTTCGAAAGCACAACGTTTACATCTGCATGAGTTACGGCTTTTTATTCGTCATCAATCAATCGAAGTGAAGAATGTGAATTCAGCATTTAGGGTATAGGGGTATAAAATCGTTATATGTACATGCCAAGTTAATCCTATAACATAAAATCGAATTAGTTAAAGAATTCTCAGCTATATTAGGTAAGGTAAGTGCTTAATTTGTGCATATTATTTATCTGGCTTATTGCTTTGTTGTAAGTCTTCTGGGTTCTTCGGAGCAATATCTTCAAGAAAAGGAGATATGGAGGAGAAGACTCTTCTAAGGTAACCATTAAACCATAGCGTATAGAAATTCTGTATGGTAGAAAAAATAATCTATCCAAAAATCGTTACAAAAATAAAAACAATATCATGCATGAAATTGCAGCTCTAATAGCTAACAGAATGATCGAAATCCGTTGCTTACATGGATTGAATTCTTATAGTACGGAAAAGTTGTCCACCCATGTCATTAATATATGTTCAGAATTGTTTCCGGATCGGACAATATCTTCATTTGACTTTAAGTTTGAATATTTTTAAGGACAAAAGTATTTCGGCGCCCTGGGCAAAGTTGTTCGTCATGGTGAAACTATATACTTTCCTGGGGGCTTTTTCCGTTCCCTAGATAACAATCTCTGCGCGTGTTATGTAAGTTACGTGTAATTAAACATTATTTAATCGAACTTACAGTCATTAAGCAAAGACCAATATTGTAAATTTTTACTTATTGATCAATGCTATTTTTCAACAAACATGACAAAGATAACAAATGGAACAATTTTAACCTGGTAATTGGTGACATGTTTCGGCTATTACCAATAGCCTCATCAGACCAGTTTTGGTTAATTCTGTACATGGACTCGAACCCCTGACCGTTCATGCATTGCAATTGCATATTTTGCGACGGCCGCTCTAACACTTGAGCTACTGAGGGACTTGTCATGATGTGTACAGAGTGCGCATATTCCATTTGTCATCTTTTGTCACTTTCTCGCTTGCTGTCATAGCCGTTAGACCGTCGGCCTAAAGTCATGATATGATTTATTTTTCGAAATTGTGGTGTTGCCAGCCACATATTTTTGAAATTCGGCGTGCTCTCCATATGGTTTAAGAAAGTTGATTTTAGCGACTGATTATTTTTATAATTAAACATTATTTAATCGAACTTACAGTCATTAAGCAAAGACCAATATTGTAAATTTTTACTTATTGATCAATGCTATTTTTCAACAAACATGACAAAGATAACAAATGGAACAATCGGCTATTATGTTACGTGTAATGCTAACAAAGTGAATTTCAAAGCATTGCAATCACAATTTGATCGATGGGAAAAATCAAAATTTTAACTTAAAAATTTTTTGTTTGTTGGATATTTCGAATGTTGAAAATCATTGTAGAGTAGTCATAGACATCAGATTTATCCCAAAGGTTGCGACTTATTACATGAAACAACGCAAACATTTTCTTTCTTATCTAACATGGATTTTTTAACGATCAAATTAAATGAACCTGTTTCGGCAGCAGGCACATTGGATAGTTAGGGCCACAGTTCATCTATGATTGAAAAAGACAATAAAAACTGAAATAAAACTCAATAATTAATAAATTTAAAACTTGAAAATAAAAAAATCTCTCGATGAAACGCATCATAAGTTTGGCACATGGAATTTTCGAACACTCCACGACATTGGAAAGTTGCGAGTTATTACAAGCGGCAAAAGAATTGAAAATAATCAACAGCGAAATATTTGAAATGCCTGCATGCAGATGTAGCGGTTAAGGTGAACCCGCAATGAGCTCTGGTGAAAAATTTCTATGCTCTGACCGATCAGAAAATAAGCTACACTACGTCGGAGTCAGATCCAAGCGCCTTAAGTCATTACCTTTATTAAAGCTCAATATGGCGTATTACCGGAAATCTTTATGTTCCTTTCGAGTCTATGTCAGGTATGCGCCACCGCTGTCAGCAGTCACCAATCTTGTTGTTGATAGTACTGGACGTTGCCCTTAGCAGAGCCATGAGTTGTACAAATCAACGATGGAATCGATTTCTTGCTGCTCACTTATGCCAATGAAATTTGCATAAAATATATATTTAGGAGAAGAAGAAGATTCTACATGGATTCACTTCAAAAATATTTTTAATCATGGGAGGAGGAACACAAAAACTTAGATTTTGCAGTGACAACCAACATTACTCCGAAGCTTAATTTCCAAGCACAAGGCTTTACAAAAACGATAAATTTGAATGATCCTGATGTTTCTGTTATAAATACGCCAGTTCATACAGGGTATTCATTTCACCCTCTGATACATTATACCTTATCACAGATGCATCGCCACAAGAGCAAATCAATAATCACTAGATGTCAAAATTCGTTCGACTTTGCTCTCTCGACGTGTTGTAACAACCAAGTTCGTTTCGAAAGTATCATGACGACTTAACTAATGTGGTAGAAATTGTTGGTTGGATAGGGCGTGGTTGGAGTTGACAATGCAGCCACCGCCTTGTGGTGTGCGGTTACCGGACATAGCCCCCACGAACATTTTCGGTATGGGAGCTATGACCCCATGGGGACTATGTCCGAAAAATTTAATTAATGCAAGCAGTTTTGGGTCTTATGTCCGTTTTTTTCGGTTATGATCCCCAGTTCGTTTTGGGATTATGACAACTTCTAAGGATGGACATAGCCGGTGTTGGATTTTTGGGAGCTCTAAGTCCTGATCTGCGGTCGTAGGTCGCCCACTTACCCCCTACTCTTATGTAAAATTACTATAGTTGTCAATAACAAAATTATTGTTATGGAGATTATGTCCGAAACTGATGCGAACATAATCACCATAGCCTTGGAGATATTTTCCGAAAAATTTTCAGACATAACCTCCATACCGAAAATGGGGTATGATTTGCGGACATGATCCCCATTTACGAAATGGGGGTTATGTCCATGGGGATTATGTCACGGCACCGTGGTGTGCTCTGAGTCAAATCAATGTGCTATGTAAATTATGCGAGGAGGGAGTTGCATGCACACAGCATAAGTACATTGTCTAAGAACACACTCAATGATTTTGGAAACGTAGGAAGGTACACCATGTTAACCATTGCCAACATACCTCAAAATTTAGATCAAAATATCGAATCTAGAGACTGAAAGTTCTGTTAGAGATATTGCTCGATCTGAAAAAATTTTAAATTTTAAATTTCGACTGCATATATCGCCGAATTGTCAATTGTCTTTTGAAAGTAAAATATTGTCCTGCATGTGAGGACTCTTTAAGGAGAAAAACACTCAATCGATAAATCTATGAGCTATGATAACAATCATGTGGATTTAATTCAAAGGGTGAGAATTGAGTAAATTGAAGGCAACACTACAGCAAAGATAATTTTCAATTCTCAGCCACAAGCTCAAAAATTGCATAGGAGACCTGATCTCTTGGGCTACAAAGGTCGTGATTGAGGATTAATGAAGGCTATTTTAATTCTGGCCATGACCCTTCATAGATTGGTATCTTTTACCTATATTGCAAAATTTCCGAATAAACACAAATCAGCATTAGATTGGGCAAAATACTAACCGCTTACATTATAAAAATTATAATTCTGACGTCAATGATAAAGTGTACATACAACAAAACTTGTTGAACCTCAATTCACTTTTATGGCTCGCTTTCCATCAATTTAATTTGATGCGGTTCTATTTATTTGATCTTGAGCTTTGCATTTTGTTACGTTACGTTCCATTTATATCGTCAATTGAAGATGATTGAGAATGTTTATCTTCTTCAGTAGCATCATCATCGCCTTCGTTAACTTCATTTAGCATAGCTGGATGGATAGTGGTTCATCATAATCGCAAACATCATAACAAATTTATCGTTTGCAGCTATGGGCCAGATTTGATTGGCATCGAGATTGCAGCCGTAAATTTGAGGTATTTTTTATAACGGATAAGGGATAAATTAAAGAATTTTACACGAAAGCTTAAAAATGAATTAGGTGTTATCTATTATAATATGTAGAAAACCAAACTCTTTTGATTGAATTTGTTTTGTAATTTAAAATTGAAGATTTAGTTCTCTTACACAATAATTCTCCCAAACATTCGTAACGCCTCTGTGCAATTTTAAACAACGATTGTTGTACTTGTAATGGTAACAATTTAACGCATGATTTTGCGATGCCGCAAGCGCTAATGGACCCCACCACACCTAATCCATCTGAACGTGCAACCACCATCTGTGCAAAGTTATCGTTTATTTATTTGAAAGAGGTGGAATTAGATGCTTACGAGTCGTATAACAAAATGAAGAAACTCGTAAGTTGATCTTGAGACACTGGCCAGACATATCTGTCACGGCATCTTTTTGTAAAAGTGTGAAGCGCCCCCTTGCGGCCATTGTAGTCGTGCTGGCATTATGAAGAGCTTATCAATCAATGGTATGAATGCTTTCGCATAGAAGTGGGCAACTATAAGTGAAGCATCGAGTTGATATGATGAATCTTTTTGTGTTCGTTCGATTTCAGGTTTTTTTTGTGCTTTTTGACGTATCCGCCTCAAAATTTGATGGACGATCGGTAAATGTTTGTGTGAATATAGGGTGCTTCAAATGAAGTTTATAATTTAAATCTGTCAATACATTTTTGCTGTCAAAACCGAACAGCTGATATTTGACATTTGGTATAATAAAGTATGTATTGATATTTATAATGGGTGATTTTTTAAGCGTTTGGTTGTTGAAAAATGAAAAAAGAACAGAAATTTTGCAATAGTGAATGAAATATTTATTCAATCAATTCCTTCTATTTACTTTCATGTAAATGTTGCCTGTGGCTACGCCTGAGGTGGTTCATCCGTAAGCTTCAATTTTATCAGAATTTTTTCAGCATTTCGGCCGGCATCTCACCAATTGCAGCTGTAATGTTGCTTTCCAGGGCTGCAATTGTGGCTAGCTTATCTTTGTACACAAGAGACTTTACGTAGCTACACAAAAAATAGTCTAGTGGGGTCAAATCGCAGGATCTTGGCAGCTCACCAAACTCGCCTCACAATAAGTCCAATTGCGTGTCGTGTGGCATGTTGCAATGTCTTGTTGAAATCACATGTCAACCAAGTCCAATTCTTCCATTTTGGTCAAAAAAAAAGTAGGTAATCATCGCACAGTACCTCGCTCTATTGACTGTAACGTTGCGATTTTAAGTCTTTTTTTAAAAAAAGGACGATCCAATGATGCCGCCAGCCTACAAACCGCACCAAACAGTGCATTTTTCATGGTGCATTGGCAGCTCTTGAACTGTCTCTGACTGATCTTCAGACCAAATTCGGCCAAATTCTATATTTTGACGTATCCGTTGAGCCAAAAATTAACTTTGTTGCTGAAGAAATTTTGATAGTAAAATTCAATGATTTGCAAATGCTGTTCCTTTTCTTAGTCTATTCATGGTAAAATGGCAAACCTTACTGAACATTTTTGGCGTTGACACCTATTCAGGTGCGGACGAAGGTCAATTTAAACTGCAGACAAAAGCTAATTTGGCGCCCTCCACCCTTTGAAGTAAGTTAATTAAAGAAATTGGCATACAGTGGACCCCACTAAGTTGATCTTTTAACGGCGCAAAAAAATTGGATTTATTAACCGGAGAATCAATAAAGAGGGGCCCGCTTATTTTGTCCAACGGATCATTTAAAAGAATCCCGGATAATTTATCGACTTAGTCAATTAAGCGAAGAAAAATGTAGATATGTATTTACTGACCTTACCTCAAGAGCACAAATTAATATCGCTCAGTTTTATTTAAAAGGTTTTATTTTTTTGTAAAACACATACGAAGTTCTTTTACACTCGACGCATTAAGAATTTACGTTGACGTTAGCGGCAGAAATTTCAGCACAATATTTTTACAAGAAAATTCAAAATATGTATTCTTTATTGTACACATTTTAAGTAAAACAAACATTTTCACACACCACAATTATAAATAAATGAATACAAACTGCACTTGTCCCCCGCTTTGTGCGACTTTAGTTTGCGACCACCAAAGACGTATTATATTTTTTTATTATAAATGAGTTTTGTAACCTTCTTTTTATTTGTATTACTGTTTTAAACTTTGTTGTTCCTTTTTATCTGTTTTAAACAAATGTTTTTATGGTAATAAATGATTATGTTTAGCAAAATAATAGCTACAGTGTCGTGAATGTCTTTTAGTCGTATATATTTCTCTTTTCAGGAACGTAACCCCCTAAATCACATGAAGTTCTCACTTCACTTTACGCGGTTTCGCTTTGCGCGACACTTTTCATTCATTCCACTTTTCAAAGCGTACGCACCCTGAAATGCAGCCATATGCAATTTACTACTTGTAATAAAAAAAAACTACTTTGACACTTCAGCCAGTTTTGCCGCTAACTACTTTGTGATCGATGTTGCTTTTAACATCGTTGATCTCTTAAAAGAGGACTTTTTCATGTATTTTTAACTTGGGAAATATTTTTTCTGGTTATTTAAAAGGGGAAATCAAATACGCGGGAATTATTTAACAGGGGATTTATATACATAGTTCAAATAAGGAAAATTTCAATAGGTTTTTTTTAGACGAGTAATCCGGTGAATTCAGCAAACCGGGGATTTATTAAGCGGGGTCCACTGTATATCTAGAAAATGAGTATCCGTGTTGATAGATTTAAAAACAAATTATTTAAACAATTTAGAAAATTTTCCTTGAATAACACTAGGTAGTTTACAATATTATTTTTTGTATGTTCCTTTGATGAGAGGTTATTTTTTATGTACTTTTTTCCGCTGAGTTCGAAAATGAAAAAAAAAATTTTTTGAATGGTACAGTTTTCGAGATATTGTGGTCTTTTCATTTTTTCGACCTCATTTCACTTTAAAACCATTATCTTAAGCTAGAAATGTCTAATTTTATCGTTCTTGATTTGTTGTAGTAGTTCCAAATGACAGTTTCGGCGATAGGATTAGTTTTTTTTTGCTTTTCTTGTCCATTGATATCACATTTTTCTCCATGTGGGAAAATCTTCTGTAGATTTTGGCAGTTTTTTTAAAGTTATGCTTGACCATAGAGTGATAGTGCTTGGATATCATCTAAAAAGCGAAAATTATTACTATGACTTTTCATTTGCTGAAATCTGTCGGCAAGTGATACGATAGCTACATCCAGTACTGAATAGTAAAAATTGACTTCAAAAGATTTCTTCAATGCATTTGGTTCCCCTTGGGCGCATATTCGCGTCTATCTTAAAGTCAGAATTCGCATCAATCTGTTCAGAAAGTCCATTTGCATCAGTGATAACGCTATTCAAACTTTATTCTGATCTTAAATTTTTCAAGAAGCTTCTTACCCTCCCTATTAGTTTCATAGGTGTTTCCAAACTGATAGTTATTTTCTGAAGTTGCTCACTTACAAGGTTGACTTGAAACAAAATTCAATTCCAAAAGTATACAATTGTGTATGTTTATTTGTGGCGTACACAACAATATAAACCATAGCTTGTGAAACCTATGTAGAGAAGTAACCAGTAGAGGCGCCATTCTTAACCGCGAGGTCGTTTGAGCTGTCTTCACTTGCAAGGCGCCCTACGTTCATAGGCGGAGCAGGCAGTCGCCTGCTTAGCCTTCGCTTTAATCCGGCCCTGCACATGTTATGAATCACGCTTGAGGTGTCAAAAAATTTACTCTGAAAAAGCAAAAAAATCACCCGTTATATATGGAGTGGTATTCAGTAGGATGTTGAAACTTATCTCTATAGTTGATAAAATTTAACTGATATATTTCTCAATAACCAAGTTTCTATTTCGTTTCATTGTTAAAAAAACTATTCAATTCAATACAACCAGGTCAGTTTGAATATGTAAAGAAGTGTTTATCAATGACTTTGAAATGACTCCAGAGATCAAGAGCGAGACTTTGAGAGTTCTTGACAGATTAAAGCAATTTTGCATGTTTAAGTAAAGTTTAAAAAATTAAATCGAAATGTCCAAATGAATCACCCTATAGTTTAGTATACGAGAGTAGTATACGTTGCTGTAAGCGAACAATTGGATATGTTGTAAGTAGTGCAAAATCAGGCTGTTGAGCTCAATGGCACTGTATAAATGAATTGCTGGATATGAGAACAGAAAACAAAACTTAAACTTTTGATTTATTGCTAATTAATCAAATTAATAAAGCGTTTGTTATCTTTGATAGCAATTGTTGTTAACTCACTGTTGTACACTGTTGTTTGTCAACGTTTTCTTTTGAGTGACTGAAAAAATATCAGTTTGTTTTAAAAATCACAAATTGTAGCAACACATTTGAGGAATTTTAGTTTACATTTTTCAATTTCATTTGAACATAGCTATGACTAGGCTAAAAACATTCATTTGAACATTTCATTTCACCACCTCGCTTGTATAAACTTGGCAACACCTAACTCGCCCAAACCACGACGAGCAACAAAAGTTTCAATGAGTTAAAGAATAAATGAATGAGTTATGAGCGCGAAAATCAAATAAATCAATATTTTAAGCCAAAAAGAAATCGCTTACTCGAATGCGCCAGTAAGACAATAATGCAAAGGTTCGACATTGGAAATGTTTTCACAAATGTTTCAGTTGGCAAACATCCCAGACGTTAGCAAAATCATAGTAGAAATAGTTTTGTTCTGTGTTGTGAAATGCAATTGTAAAATCGGTCGTTCAAGTTAAATCGTAAATTACGTTTTAATAATTTCGTGACATTATGGCGGAAATGGAATTCGTATGGAATTTTATTGGTTTGATAACGATAGAAAATTTTGAAAATTCTTAGAAAAGGAAAATATTTTTAAAATTCAATGTAATGATAGTCAATGTTGCATAGCTCTAACATGTTCAAGCAAAATTTCATAAGCTAATCCGGTTTGAAGCAAGCAGTTGTGCAAAATATATTTTGGGGAGTAGAAAATTCTACAACTTTACGAGTACATAAAAGATCAAAATTCCTGACATAACTTTGAAAACATGAATTTTTTATTGAAAGAACGCGCCAGTCCAAATATTTTCACATTTTTTAAAAGCTTTTTAAATACATTATCGAAATGTTGTTAAGTAATCGCTGTCAGTCAAGCCTATCTGTAAAGATTTTATGCTTTATCCGAGGAAATAAATCCATTAAGGATACAAAAAAAAACTGCATGTGCTTGTGTTAATGCATGAGCAACAGAGATCTTTCATATGTATGCGACCCACATTATTCCCGTGCGATTTTAGCATATGACCCATGTTTTCACCACACCATTTCTATCATTAAAAGTCAAGGACGCACGCATTTCTCATTCGCATCCGGTTTGTTGTTGTGCAAAATAAATGTCAAGCACATAGTCCAGCAAATGCATCAGCCAGTATTTAAGTCAACATCACTTTCATGGGATATAATTTGCATACGTTTGGGCGCTTCAGCCAGATGAGGCGGCCTTCAACATGTCAACACTTTACGCAAAGTCGCATCATGTGAACTTGATGCTGCCACATAACCAACCAACCAACATGGAATTCTTGTCGTCGTGCTGCCACACCCGTAGTTACTACCGCTGCCGCTTATGTTGCTTTGAGGACTTCAACTGCAAGCAAATGTCCTACATTGTTAATGTCTCCGTTCAGCACATTTAATTTGGTTGTGGTTGTTAATGGGTAAATTATTTTAAGAGTGTTTCTGTTAAGCTGCCATTTTTGGGTGATGATAGATATGGCAACGCAAAAGTGTCGTCATCTATTGCTGGCATTTCTAAGCTTGGAATTTTTTTGAGTTTTTAGTGCTTAATTTGGCATTTAGTTTTATTTATACAGTCCGCGACAAAACGATAGAACAACAAGTTTTTCGGTGTTCTAAAGGATTTACAAAAATTATTAAAAATTTATTTTCATAATATATATTCTTAAAGCTAAGGAAATAAATAACTTTGCATTTTTGAATTAAACCAAAAACCTTAATTTTAAGGTACGACAAAACGATAGCACAAAATTTTTATAGCATAAATTCGTTTTAACTGTCTTAAAAAAATAAAAGTAAAACATTATTTTAATAATGGGTGGATCCTCTTTTATTCTCTACCACTTCAGTCATTCGCATTTGTAAGGATTTAAATAGCTTTTCAACGTATTTTCGAAGACGAGCCTCCCAGTGGGCTATTACTTATGTTGTTTTTGAGCTCCTGGATGGACTCATACTGCCGGTTTTTCGCATATACATACCTGTCGAGCCAAACAACCCCAGCAGTTTTCAATAATATTTAGGTCAGGAAAACGAGCTGGCTAACCTAGAAAATTCAGGTTGTTGTCCCGGAAAAACTCTTTTACTATTTTTGCTGAATGAATCCTGCATTATCTTGCTGAAATATAATGATATCAGTGGTTAATTGCTGCCTACGTAGAACTACTTCATTTCCGATTAAGCGAAAGTAGTTCACGCTTTTCATTTTTGGGGCACAAACTTTATTTCGGGTCTTCCGATTCAAGCCTAATATATTGACACTATCATGATATGGGCTGAAATCCGACTCCATGGAAAATCAAAAATTAAGTTTGTGCCCCTTAAAAATTTGTATTAATTGCTGTTTTATTGAAGTTAAAAAAAAGCGCCATATCTCCCGAACTTACCCTAGTTGATGCTAGCATGGCCGTTTTTACCACTTTATTATTTCTTCAAGCAAATCATCTATATATTTCCCACTCGGCATGTAACGTTTCGGAAACCATTCAGAAATCTTTCACATAAAATTTTACATGACTTCAAAAACGTTTCAGAAAGCTTTCATATTCACTTCAGAAAGCTTTCTGCAATTTCTAAATGTCCGCTTTTTTGATTTCATTTGATACGTTTCTGAAGCGTTACAGAAACCTTTCAAAATTAAGGGAAAATAAAAAAAAATCTTATGGCATGACATCGAAAACTTTAATTTTATCTCTTGCACGCCGCATATACCATCTGCTGGATTAATTATTGATTATATTTTTGTACACGTACTTGTTACAGACTATTTGAATCCCAATGACGGCTAAAGAAAAGCAATATTTCTATTTAAATTTATAAGCTTAAATTGAATTAGAGTTCACTGATATGCAGACTGTTTCCAGTAGAAGAATTATCGGGTTAAAAAACAACCAAATTCAGGTTGAAACAGTTTCGTGTGAGAGTATGTAATCTGCGCCCGCCTGTTGCTCTTAAGTGATAGCAATTGTGATCTCAGTCAATCAATGAAGGCCGGTATTAGGCAAGTTGTTTTTGAAGAAACGGAGTATGGATTGTGGCTTACAAAGAAATTTTTCATCTACGAACATTCTGTATGTAGGAACTAAGTAACAATAATCATAATCGATGTTTCTTTGCTCGATATTCTCGATAGAATGTTTATGAAAATAAGATCTTCATTTTAACTTTTTGCCATTAACACACACTTACCCGCATATGCATGTGTGCTTTCACTCGCAAACATTTGTTGCAACTGAACTTTTGTCTCCGATGCGGGTCTGCATTAAAAACTAAGGGAATTCATTGGTACGATGAAATGTAGACATCAACGCAAACACTCATCGTTCTTGTTTGTGATGATGCATTTTGCGGTCTGTCAGTTAGAATGCAATTTGACGGGTGCGCAAAAACAGTTTTTCAAGCTATCAAACCATTTTGTCTCGGTGCGTTTGAAAATTGTAGGGTTCCATGAAGGATGCGAGGATGTTACAATGATGACAACAAGCAACCAGCACCAGCAAGCAAGTGCAGTTTAAATGATGTTGCTGCTGCAATATGGACGATGCTTACTAGTCCAATTGTGCCACACTTTTAGTAACTGGTTGTGCTGGACATTTTGTCACTTTTGTTTCACGTTTTCTCTAAAAAAAAACAACATTTTTTATTTTTCCCGCTGAAACTACGTTAGTTTTTTTGATGTGCTTTAAGGTGTTGTGAAAACGCAAAATCGAAAATATGTTCTTTATTTTCAGATAGATGTTATAAAGTCGAAATTTTAATATACTACTTTGGATAGTATGGAGACATGTTTCAGAATATGTAAAAAAATATAACTTGTACAACACTTAATATGATTTTTTGTTTTTGTAGCAGTCAATTGAAGACAAAAACTACTTCGCCTTTTTCAAAAAATTATATGGATTTGGATATACATATTTTACTTTAATATTGGAATATTATATATAAAAACTTTGCTGCAGAAGGGTTCCAAACAAATCCGTCATTGTGCCAGAGCGAGCTTTATCATCGTCTGACCTTAATCCCATAGGAATTCTTGTGTCGATTCATAACTACAAATTGATGAAACTATGGTTCGCTCCTATACGCTGGAATCAAGTCATCCCAGTCTGGCAAAGTTGTCGTCATTAAATTTTGGAATCAATTTATAATTTTCAAGACTGCGGACTTAAGACATTCAAGCTAGGACTAGATCATATCTAACTTAATTTTTTCAAAATGCCTAAACTGAACTTGGTCAATTATGTTTCCAGGATCTGGTACGGCAGTGGTGAGATACGAAATCGATCAGAAAAATAAACGTACTGTTGCTTGTGTTTTTGTTTCCATAATGTTTGTCGACATCCCTCCATTGAAGAGCAGCAACATAGAAGTGACTCAGCTTTTTGACTACATACAACCTTCTGGACTAATTTTCATAACCGAACAGAGAAATCTCTTTCAGAAACCCAAAAGTTGTTAGCTGGCCTAACTTCGAGAGCATTTATACAAAAGGTACAGATCTGCCGTAATTTTTCTACAAACTGTCCAAACTGATAGCTTGAAATGAATCAGTCCTTAAACAGAAATCCCGCTACATATTGAAGTAAATACCATCAGCTGCTACGAGGCGAGGTAAAAAAGAGTTAGTAACAAGACTTTTATGTAACTTTTCATATAAGATAACGCCTAAGCCTATATACAAATATAATATTTTAAGTCGATTTTTTTTTGCGAGTTTTCCAAACATCGATATTTTACCAACACCCTAATCGCTTGCATTCGCAGTGAATTTCTGCTGAAATTTAAACCATTTGTACACTCAATGCAACGCAATGTCCTTGTGACCAGTAGCAGTTCTCGTAGGAGGAGTGAAGAACGAAAACTAGGACCAACACGACACCGACATGATATGTGTGACATGCCAGTGAGTGGCATGCATGCATGAGTATGTGTTTGTTTGTGAGTGTCTGTGAAATTTATGTACCGTTAGTGAGTTAGATTGTTTTTGAATGAGGTCCTCTACACAGCGCGCTTCAATCGTTGTCCAGTGTTACGCTCATCCCGTCACCAAACGTATAAATGTTGGTTGATGGTTTTAAATGTCGCCAAAACGTTGGGAATCTTCTGTTATTCTGTTGCAATTACAAAAAGTTCCATAAAAGTGATGCGGATAAATGTTGACACATTTGTGGCCAAAACATTCGTTAGCACCGGGCAGCGTTTCAGACAGTAAGCCCCGGCTAGGGAGGTGAGTGCTGGAGAATAGCGCAGTTTTTGGACAGCAATTCTTGTTGACGTTTCAAGCTGCTTGATGGAGAACGTGTTGATGATGTGATGCATTTTTCGGTCTGTTTCGCCGCCTTCTTTTATGACAACAAAAGTTTGTTTTTTTTTTGGTTTCATAATTGTAAGCTTTTGGTTAGGACCAGATTAAAGTTAGTTGAATGAGAACATTTAATGTTGCTATAATAGCAGAAGCTTTCACTCTGGGCGCGAGTATATGCGTTTTGGTAATCGGCATCATTTTATCACTATGTATTTTGTATGGGTATTTTAAGTTGTCCGCATTCGCCATTAGTTGCCACTTTGCTGTCATAAATCACTCACTCAAATGCGTTGTTTCCCACATACATAAATGCAGCTGCTGTCTCCTTTTTCTCTTAGAAAAAAAAAACGAACTTTTGCGTCATAGCAGTTTTGGTCAATAATTCGTGCTGTTTGCTTGTAAGTGTTGTATCATGGCTGCACTTCATTCATATGACACATGGGTCCGCCGATGTTTGACATTTTGTGGTGTACGTTAAACTACTGTTATATTACATTAACGGTTACAAGGATCAATGTCCAAGTGCTCCACACAGAGGAAACTTGATTGAAAAACGCTATAAAAAGAATTGTTTTTTTAAAAATGCTAAATTTGCAATTTGATTGAAAAAATGGGCGCCGCACCATAGATGCACAAAAAAATGTAAAACGTTAAATGCTTAGTGGTGTACTTTTGAAGCAGTTTTTAAAGAAAACGTGGGAGTGGTGCCACTCACTCAATGAAAAAATATTTATGGGACGTTTCACGTCAAGCGGATCACCTACCTGAAATTAGCTTGACCAATCAAGACGTACAAGGTCTTAAAATGTTCATCTACTTAAGGGCTTCTAAAAGTAAAGTGGTCCGTTGAGAAATTTAAAATGGCGGCTGCAAACCGGAGAAAAGTCGAGTGTCCAGCAATAAAACCTTGTAAAAATAAAAATTCAGAACCGATCGGGTCGTTTTTTGACTCAAATTGTAGCTCCTACAAAAAGCTGGCGTGGAAGGTTGACAGAATCCAATATGGCGGTCAAAAATCCAATATGGTGGCCGAACTTTTGAAAGTCAACCGATTTGCACCAAATTTGATGTACGGGGGTCTTGGGGTCACTGATCACAAATCCGATGTCAGATGTTACAAAATCAAGATGTCGGATCCAAGATGGCGGATAAAATTTTCGAAAATAAACAGATTTGTACCAAATTTGTTATACAGAGACTTTTAATAATAATAGAGTTTAGCTACTACAGCTATTAGCCTTCTTAGCAATTTAGCTTGAAGCTTTAAACCAAGTAAAAAGCTTATTAAAAAATTATGAAAATGAAAAAACTATACATGCAAATTAATTTGTTATATTTTTATAATTTTTTCTTAGCTTTGTCGCACTTTCTCAACATACCCACTCAGATCATAAATATATAAGCATAAAATTGCATGAATGCAATTGTATGGATTTATTTAAATGACCTAAGGCATAAATGTTAGAAAAAATTTACCCATCATGCGGTGGGGCTCGGACAACACAAACATAAAGACCAACAACCATTAAGCTACAAAATTTTTCAATCTAAGCTTGAGTTGACCTTTTGACAAGCTAATATCATATACATCGCAATTGTTAATTAGAGTAGTCATGCGATTAAAAGGAGCTGTAGCCATATAATTAGTTCTACTGACTGGTTGGTAAAATATCTGATATGAGTTACGATTACTCCTACGATTAGTGTTAAAATGAATATAATTCAGAAGCTCTGGCGCAGCAAGCGACCCTGATACAAGCTGATGCAAGTAAATTATACCCGCAATATTTCTACGAGTGCTCAAAGACTGCATACGTAATAACTTTAAACGATCCTCATAAGGAGGAAGGTTTAAGAGGTCATTCCAATTTAAGCCCTTGAGAGCAAACCGAACAAAATTTTTTTGGATTCGTTCTATTCTATCTATATGTATATTGTAATATGGAGACCATACTTGGCTAGCATACTCTAAGTGAGGACGCACAATAGTATTGTATAAAGTTACTATTACTAACGGGCTATTAAATTCTTTTGCCCACCGCTTTATAAATCCAAGTAATGACGAAGCCTTCTTACAGATTATATTAATGTGTTCATTAAACGTCAATTTAGCATCAACATGTATACCAAGGTCTTTGACTATATCGACACGACAGATTTTCATATCATTAATTGTATAATCAAATTCCACATTAATTTTCTTTTTAGAGAAGATCATAGTTTGGCATTTATCAGGATTTAAATGTAAGCTATTTTTAGAACACCAAACTTCAAATGATTTCAGGTCAGACTGAAGGGCAAAGTTGTCATTATCCACCTTCACAGTCCTGTAAATTTTCATATCATCAGCATATATAAGCAGATGAGAGTTTTTGATTATATGAGTAACATCATTGATAGCCAAAATAAACAGGAGCGGCCCCAGGTGACTCCCTTGCGGAACACCTGAAAACGCTGTAAAAGGAGAGGACAACACCCCTCGAAATCTTATTCGATAAGAACGATCAAATAAATAAGATTCAATCCATCTGACAAAATTTATAGGAAATCCTAGTTTATTTAATTTAAACAAAATCAAACTATTTGGTAATTTGTCAAATGCTTTACTAAAGTCTGATACAGTCTACTTGCGACCCAGAAGCAATTGAATTTAAAGCAAAAGACGTAAAATCAAGAAGGTTAGAAATGGTAGATCTGCCATTAACAAAACCATGCTGACGATTTGTTATGACTTCACTACAGCACACCTTAACTTGATCATAAATAATTTACTCAAAAAGCTTTGGTATTGATGATAACTTGGCTATAGGCCTGTAATTAGAAATATCATTTTTTAATCCTTTTTTAAAAATAGGACTTATAAAAGATTCCTTCCAAAATTTAGGAAAATAGCCATCATTAATAGATTTATTAAAAAGAAAACTGAGTGGTTTACTCAGGATAAGACTACAATTAATTAAAACTGTGGCTGGAATGCCGTCAGGCCCAGAACCAAAGTCATCATCAAGGGATGCAATATATTTTACTATAAGTTCAGGGGTAAAAGATATTGCAGCAAATGGAACCTGAGGATCAGTATTCATATACTCAAAGTAGTTGACATCAGGGCTAAACACTTCAGTTGAAAAAGATTTTTTGAACAAATTAGCGAATAACCCAGCTATAATTTGGGGATCGCTGGTGAGCCCGTCGACAGTTTTGAATTCTGATGGAAAACCATCCGACTTTTTTTTAGAGTTTATGAATCCCCAAAAATTTTTGGGGTCATGAAGAATATTGAGCTTCATTTTATTCAGATAGCCAGAATAAGCTGAAGCTGATTCAAGCCTAAATTCTTGGAAAAGCTGCAGATAAGCTTCCAGGTCAATGCGGTCCTGACTACAAACGTATTTATTCCATGCCCTATTGCGGCCGTTACGTATTTTCTTCAAATCCTTAGTGTACCAGGGGTACGAGGAATCATTAACATACCTCAGAGTATATGGCACAGATAAAGATATTGCCGAAAAAAGTTCTTTATAAAAATAATTTACGCATTCATCTAAGATGTTATTATTAAAAAATTCTAGCCAAATGTTAAATCTATCATTTAGGATATTATTCAATTTCAAGAAGTCAGCTTTCTTGAAATTAAATTCAAAGAATCTGCTAGAAGAATTGGCAGTCACTATGTTATCTCTATCCGATTGGTACAACACACTCAGAGGTGGATGGTACGCATCAACCGCAGATAAAGCATGAGGAGCATTTTGCACAACAACATTGCTCCTGTCTGTAGTCCAGACTAAGTCCAGTTGTCGATTGTGGGAATTTTTAATACAACTAACTTGTTGTAAATTAGACAGGATTTCGTCAACAAAAATTTGTTCTTGTCGAGTTATTGGACTAGATACAAAATAATATGTACCGTTGTGCGAAATATTCCATTTTAAGTCAGGCAAATTAAAGTCACCTAACAATAAAATATCGTCATTGGTATAAAGTTTATCTATGACAAATTCTACGGCCCTCGAAAGGTGCTCGTAGACTTCTGTGCTACTATTGGGAGGAATGTAGGCGTTAAGGATGTACAAATTGGACTTAGAAAAAATTACCTTAACACATAAAAGTTCAATACTAGCAGCACAGGGAATATCAATTAAAGAACTAGTATGACTATTTTTTATAGCAATTAATATACCCCCTCCAACAGGAGACGAGTCGTCCATATATCTGTCTCTTCTAAAAACATTAAAGCTATTATCAAACAGTTCCTGATTAAGAAAAGAGCTGTTAAGCCAAGTCTCGGTTAAAATTATAATATCTTCAGAAAAGTTCTGAGTAGATAAAAAAATGTCATGCGCTTTAGAACGCATACCCCTTACATTTTGGTAGTAAAGGGATAAACGATTTAGTTTTTTGGTCCAGAACGGACGTTTTGGACAGCCTTGTTTTTTTTAGATTGAAACTCAGACTTAAAGATATTATTAACCCACATCTTCGAATTATAAACAGCAGCAAAATGACAGGAAGCCACTGTAATTTTAAAAGATGAATATGTAGGTTTGTTACCGATTTTCCTACAGGAAATAAAAGCGTCAGCAGGGGGCTACCGATTGCGAATCTGGAGTTAGATTTCCGGAATTCCTAAATTCAGGATGTCGGATCCAAGTGGCGGCGTGACAAGTGCCACATATGTACATAATATATTTTAAACTTAATATAAAAGCAACGATAACCCACAGGCAAATGCGCAACTAGGGAGATGCGGCCGCCCTGGGCGCAAAGACATTAGGGGCCTCAAAAAGTCCTCGTATTCAATAAAATTTTTGATCAATAACTTCCAAATTTAATTAAAAAGAATTTAAGTGAACTTCTATTTTTTAGTAAATTGTAGATTGCAATTAGACATTATAAATGAAAAATGACGGAACCCAGCTATAGTAAATGGATATGAGAGATTTTGTTTTTTTCGATTTCTTGTGCCATAAACTGAAAAGTTTACCTATTGGAAATGACCGCTGTTTCGAAAATCCGAAAACACGCCTACCGCCCATTCAAATTGAATGGAAACCGGTATAATGCATGAAATATTTAAGGTAATGCAACCAAATTTCACACAAATACTTGATATGACTTCGAGAAGCGCTGAACAACAATAAGGCGAATTTCTACAAGAAGGAGTGGCACCTCCCATACATACAAAAACTTTGAATTGCTATACTGATGGAGTTATTGTAGGTAGAGTAACCAAATTTGTCACAAGTACTGCGAAAGGTTCGGATAAGCTCTAGACACAAATTAATTGCATTTCGGAACAAGTGGGCGTATCATTTTGCATACCAGCGAAAATTACAAAACGCTATACTGAAGGAGTAATTAAATTGCAACCATATTTCACACAAACACTAGAAATGGGTCGTACAAACTCTGGACTAAGAGGGCATGCCACCTCTAAGTCATGTCCAAAATCCTTCTTCGTCCTCTCCCTATCAATTGGAGCAAAAAAAAAACTTTTCCTAATATGGGTCGAAATCGGTCCTTTCCAGGGTCCGGAGCCACCCTACGTAATGTCCAAAAAATAAATTAAACTTAAAGAGTATCGAAGAAGCTAGTAAATATCTGAAATTATAGAAGAGCACCGAATATTATCGATAGTTATCGTTAAACACGAGAAGCCGATATGCATAACGCAATGTTAAAAAAGTTGATACAGAAAGGTATCGATAGATAGGTAAAAGAAGAAAGTAATGAAAATCCATACAAAAATTTAACAGAATTGAAAAAGTCAATGAAAAAAAATCGAAGAGCAATGTGAAAGTCGAAAAGTATAACGAAAAGTATCGAATAATATAATAAAATAATATAAAATAAGTTCATAAACGTATCGAAGATGGCGATATGAGTCCAATAATTTGAAAAGTATCGAAGATATTGAATAAAGTTCGAAAGTATCGAAAGCACAAAGTATCAAGAGGGTTATGAATGTACATAAAAATATCGAAAACTACAGAAGATGGCAAAAAGTTACACATCTGTGGGCCACAAGGAATAACAGCTAAACTCGATATTTGATGGCAAGGTGAAACAACATAAATTATGTGTATATTCATATGACTAATACTGTTTCACCTTGTCATCAAATATAGAGTTTAGCTGTTATTCCTTGCGGCCACAAACATAATTCTATTAAAATCCAAAACTATCTAGCTTATGAATATGCTGTCAAAGCAGTCAATAAAGGTTCGCAAGCAGTAGCGTACCGTGCACATTTAGCGTCCAGGGCGAAGATGTCATTTGCTGCCACTTACTAAAATTATTTCGAAAAATTCATGCTGATGCATGATGATGACGCTAACGCATCATGATGATGCAATACAGATTGTGTGAATGTACTTCTGTATAGATATACCTTACAGAAAAGATGTCTACGCATCAAAAAAATCAATTAATTTTAACCATTTTCACGTAATTTGCAGTTGTTAAATATCCAATATTCAGTCTCGATGCTGAGGACTTAGGGATTTGTGTTTTTTTCATATCAATAAACAAAACAAAACAACAATTACAATTACAATATGCAAATAAAATTAATTATACCCTGGGAATCATGGGTGCGGACACGTCAAAGTGCTGCTGATTGACTAAGTGAATTTTATTTGAAAAATGGCCATATCCAAGTAATGCATTAAAACTGTGGTGGAATAAAGAGGCCGCAGTAGCAATCGTTTGTTGCACTTGGCACTTAGTAGGAAGGGGGGGTAGTGGCAGTAGTTGGGCGCAACTTTAAAACTGCATGAGTTATACCAACGACAACAAATTTCATGATGTGATAAATAAATCACATCGATGACAACGATCGATGATGATGATGTTGTTGCTGTTGCTGCTGCTGCTGACGACGATGAAGACGACGAAGTTGTGCTGATTGAATGCGGAACCAGTGCGATGACCAATGCGAAATGGATGAACTTTTCTATATTTTTAACATGAAGATTCATCAATGTCACCACCGATGAAAAGACGGACAAAAATAAAGCAAGCAATCCACCAGCGGAGCGAGAGAGAAAGAAAGATGAACTGACAGTCATGTAACTTGACGAATCACTGTCATGATTGCAAAATCTTAAAAACAATTTCATGTTCGCATTTCAAATTTAATTATTTATATCATTCATCAAAGCGGATTTCAACATTATTTATAAATTTTGTTGTTGCTGCTGTTGCACTTTTTGGCTAACGTCGTGCAATTTGTGAGAATTGCTTGTGACAGACGTTAGTTCATCTTAAAATTTCTTCAGTTATTTTTTATCATTTTCATTAATAATAAAATTAAATTTAGTAGTAGTATGGTTGGCCTATCTTTATTTGCTCTAAACTTTCTGCTTCATCATGACTTCCAACGAGCACACTAACATCTTCATCAGAAAAATTATGCTCAATTGTGTTATTGGTAATGATTGCTGAAGTTATGATTTGCCTCAACTGTAGTTGATGTTTCTGCAGAATCAAAAGCCATTGTTGATTCCTACAATGGTTTGCCAATCCACAACTTGACCACCTGTAATCATTTGATTTCATTTTGTGATAGCGATGTCTGTAGCTTACCAGACTTCTGTTTGAAATTTCACATTTCATTTCGCTGTATTAATCTTCACAGTTCATCCAACACTTTTGAAAATTTTATAGCAAACCCTTTTAGCTTTATGTCTGATGTTTAATCTAAATGACTGACCAAGTCATGTTAACTACAACTCGTTTCTTTGTTACTTGTGTCATAAACAGAGGTTGTGTATTTATGAAATTGGAAGTTAATCTCTTGCTGAATTGTTGCAAAATAGATATCTTAAGATGTTAGATTTGTAAGGCTTCATTTTAGATACTCACTTTTTTCATTTACTCCACTTCTTACTACAACTCTTTTTACTATTTTATTATTTATTTATATATTTTTATTTACTCTTTTTCCTTTAATTTTTTTCTCTATTAATATTTCTACCACTTCTTCCACTTTATTTTATTCTTTTACTGCTTACTTGAACGAATCTCATCATTCATGCCAGCGCCATATCGCCAATTCTCAGTTAAAACGAAAGCCCGTATAGCTATAGCTCCACGTGTAATTTTCGTTATATTTTGTCCAGAGCACTCAACTTCTGATCAGGGTGTGAAGAATACAAAAAGCCGTATCCTCACTCACAGTGAAATCGAAATCCTCATAGCCGAAAAACGTAGGTTAAGGCGAGAGTGGCAGGTTCATAGATCCCCAGCTTCTAAAGCAACCCTAAAAATTGCTACATACAAACTTAGGTCTGCGCTAAAAAACGAAGAAGACTTGGAGCAGCAAAAGTATGTCTCTAAACTCGCCCCCAATGCTAATGGGAAAAAATCCTTGTAGAAAGCCACCAAAAAAATAAGAGCCCCCACTGAAAATGAATCACCGATTAGAGACTCCCACGGAAATTGGGCTCGAAGTGTTGATGAAAAAGCTGAGACTTTTGACAATCACTTAAGTACAGTTTTTCAACCAAATACGAACATTTAAGGTTTCATGCCTCCCCAACTTACAATAAATAACGATACTATACAAATGAGTTTCTACAGCAGCAACTTAATCAGTTTAATCCAAGAAATGTGTCCAAAAAAAGCCCCAGGGTGTGATAACATCACTCCCAAAATGATTAAGGAATTGCTTTATTCAGGCATTATCTTTTTGACCCGACTTTTTAATGCTATAATTCATTACGGATATTACCCAAAAGAATGGAAAAACTCTTTGATAACCATAATACCAAAACTTGGGACAGATCGTACATTACCATCATCGTACAGACCCATAAGTGTCTTTTACCTTGCTTGTCAAAATTATTTGAGAAATTAATTCTAGAAAAATTAATTCCTTATATTACCGATAACAATTTATTTCCGCCTCACCAATTCGGCTTCCGAAAACAACACGGTACAATCGAACAGATTAGTAGGATCACAAATGAAATAAGAAAGGCTTATGAGCGCAGTGAATACTGCACAGCAATATTTCTCGATGTCGCACAGGCGTTCGATAAAGTATGGCATGAAGGCCTTATCAATAAAATTAAACACTTATTGACTCTCAATGTTCACAAAACATTTACTTCTTACCTCGAAAGCAGGCTCTTTAAAATAAAACACAGAGATTTTATTTCTACTCACTTCAATATAAGAGCAGGTGTCCCTCAAGGTAGCGTACTAGGACCGTTTCTATATGTATTGTATACTTCAGACTTACCAATTAATGCTAACACGACCATCTCAACATTTGCAGATGATACTGCAGTTTTAAGTTTTAACCGTTGCCCATTAGAAGCTTCTCGAAAGCTCCAGCTTCATTTAAACTCAATAGAAGAATGGTTGTCGATGTGGCGCATAAAAATAAATGAGCAAAAATGTAAACAAGTTACTTTTACCCTTAGGCGTGGTGAATGCCCTCCAATTTTACTAAATAATCCTTCAGTGCCACAAAGTGAAATTGTAACATATCTAGGTATTCAATTAGATCGACGACTTACATGGCGTAGGCACATTGAAGCCAAAATAACTCAGTTAAAGTTAAAAACCTCCAGTTTTCACTGGCTAATTATTCATCGTTCACCTTTGAAGCTTGAATATAAAATCCTTTTATACAAAACAATTTTTAAGCCAATTTGGTTATATGGTGTCCAACTTTGGGGTAACGCCAGCTCTTCAAACATAGAACTAATACAAAGGGCTCAGTGCAAATTATTAAGAATAATTACAGGTGCACCATGGTACATGAGGAATGAAAATATTCACCGAGATCTATGCATCCCATTGGTAAAAGATGAAATAATTAAAAATAATCAAACTTACGCCATAAGGTTGATGCATCATCCTAACCAATTGGCTCGTAATTTAATAAACTTAGAGAATCACTCCAGACTGAAAAGAAAGGATCGTCCTTCTATGGAACGTCATCGTGCAATCATCGTGAAGCAGATGAGGACGTCGGCAACTCCAGCTCCTCTTCCGACGAGGACGTGTGAACGAGACCTAGTTCGTCTCAGCCGCTGTCCGATGAATTGGAAAGTGCAGCAACAAGAGACCTAGTTCGTCTCGGCTACCACCCCAAGAATGCCCTGGAAGCTCAATGTGGTCATTGCAGCCAGCTCCTCTTCCGATGAGGACGCGTGAACGAGACCTAGTTCATCTCAGCCGCTGTCCGATGAATTGGAGAGTGCAGCAACGAGAGACCCCTAGTTCGTCTCGGCTACCACCACTAAACAAAAAGTATAAGTCCCTGCTAACTTTTTGTTTCTGGAGACAAGTTCATTATTAAATTATATATTAATTATACATAATATTAATCTATAATATACATAATATTAATATAATACTTAATACATTTTGACAAATTAATTATATATTTTTGAAAAGATATTGAAATGAATTAATTTATAAAATATTTAAAATGAAAAAAAAATGCTAATTAACACTCCAACAAGCCGCTAAAGCTCATACTTTGATCGATTTTGCTTAATAGACTCATATGTTTCCTTTTCAAAAGCATCGCTTAAAAAGGATTATCTAGATCAGTGATAGCATTTAGGTTTTATGGAAATACACTTTGAAGCCGAATATCCTTGTTCGGCATGAACATGAAAAAGTTTTAAAATTCAGCAAATACTTAACTTTTGTACCAACTGCATTGAAAGTACCTTTAAATAATTGATAAAAAGACGTCAAAGAGGTTGAAAAAGTCGAAAAAAACTCTAAATATAATAAAGGTTGAAAAACTTTGAAACAGTGGAAAAAGAAGACTGGAAAAGTCGAAGAAATATGGAAACAATTCAAAATCGCTGAAAAAGTCAAAATAATAAAGAAAATATTGAAGAAAGTTGGTTGCTTGAAGAAAGAGGTTGAAAAAGTTGAAGAAATAGGGGATATGGGATATATTGGAAAAAAAAGTTTAAAGAATAAAAAGTCAAAAGAATATAGAAAATATTGAAAAAAATCGAATGGAAATGGAAAATTCTAAATATGCCACGTTGCAATTACGCCAACTTTTGATCAAATATATTAAAATGATAATCGGCATCTGCATACCAAATTTAACCATAATAGCTTGTATAGTGTGGGATACATGGTATAGTTATTCCCAAAATTTAGGGCGGTTGCACATACACTCGTAAAATTGAACCCGAATTTGTCTCAGAAATAGCTTTCAATAAAGAACATTCTTACATCAAGTTTTAGTAAGATTGTTCACATGCTTCGCTATATATGCCACTTTACGTATTTTACTTGTAAGGGAAGTTCCACGCCCAGTGGTGCCATTTTGGTCGCTTTTGATTCAGATATACCTTATAGAAAGTAAACTAGCTGCATTTCATTTCATACTAATTACTGCATGTTCACTTAAAATAGCGGTTACAATTTTATGCTGATATAGGCGATGCCACGCCCACTGATGCAATATCGTCAAAATCGTCACTATCTATAACATTAAATGTTTTTTCTTGTATGGTAAGTGCCACGCCCAAAGGTACTATTGCGCCAAATTTTTGTAACAAGACATAAAAATACATAAAGTAGGGGCGGTAGCTGTGTCCGTGAACCGATTTTTGCCAATTTTCAATCCGATGAAGCTTGTTAGAAGGTGTGACCTGTGTGCCAAATTTAATTTAATTCGCTTGCTAGGTTTTAACCAATTTATTGTTGGAATCAGCCACACTGATTGATCCTTTGCTAAGAAAGCTTAGAGATCCTTACAAGCAAAAGTCTGTCTGTAGAAGAACTTGCCCCATTTTCAAAATAAATGTCACATATTATTAATTTTTAAGAGCAATCGTTTGATGGTTTTGATGCCGAAAGAAAAAATAATTGATTAACTTGAACATGGTACTGCAAAGCTCAACTCTCAGAATTATGCACCAATGAACGTTTTTTTGTTAATCATTTTAAACATATTGGAATTCCAGAACACTTCTTCGATCTCGAAAAATAGTACACTTCTTTTTTTATGGAATTTATAAATTCAGCTCTCTTATCGGAAAACATATTTATGTAAAAATTTGAAGGGGTCCGTATCAAATCTCTCATTACTTAAAAAATTTTCAGAAATAATAACTCGGATCAATTCGCCCTGAGAACCACATTGCATACGACCTTGATTCTGTTATGTATGAGAAAATATTTTCAAAAGATATAAGAACATTTTCAGTCTATAATACATCTGCTCCAAGAGTTCTACAAAAGTATACCCTTACCAACCAGTCTCATATATATCGACGAGAACAAAATATTTCCAGTTAAATCAAAACAATTAATTCATAAAAGGCAAATCACGAAGTACGGATAAAATCAAAACTCAAGCAGATTTTCCACGAAATTTCTCACCTAAATCAACAGTATCAGCAACATTGTGTTGCTGTTGTATGTACATATGCAATAACAACAACACCAAACGCAAATCAACATCGATGTTGTTGCACTTCTTCTAATTGTCAACAATTGTATCCATAACTTCAATGTTTTGATGAAGCATCTCAGAAATCAATTTTGTGATTGAGTGAAGTTGAAGTTGAGATACACTAGCCGGCACGCCGTTGCACAGTGGTCGAAAGACTGTACACAAGTCGGGAAACAAAAAGAAAAAAATCAAATGATTTTTTAAGTCTGAATTGTTAGTTTTTGATATACATATTTACATATGTGGGACGGTCTTTTACAAACCGAATACTTTTCGGACGACGCATTTTTGATTTGGCTGAAATTTTTTTTATGGGTTCTGTATCGAAAAAGAAGAGATACGTATTTGCGGATTTTTAAAAAAAAAAATTTTTTTTCAAAATAGAGCGAATTCAAATTTTGAGAATTTCGTGATTTTTGGCTTGGAAGCTCACTTTCAAAAATTCATAACTCCGGTTGTGTTAAAGCTATAAAATTGAAATTAATTTTATAGTAAAGCTAAAAATATGGTCTTAAATAAAAAATAGTTTTTTAAAAAATTATGAACAAATTAATATTATTTTAAACAATTTAAATGTTTAAATCAATTTTAAACAATTGCTCCCACCCTGTATCAAATTTTTAATGTCAGAATCGTACTTAGCGTCAAATTTCCAATCGAAAACGGTTTTTTTTTTATGGGGAAACTCTTTTCTTTTTCGATACAGAACCCATAAAAAAAATTTCAGCCAAATCAAAAATGTGTCGGTCAATTTTTGTCAAAATTCGTTCGGTTTGTAAAAGAATGTCACATGTACGTGTGCTCCCAAAGATTTACATTCCTTGGGGTTAGTAAAACAAAACTATAAAAATATTTTTTAATACAAATTATTCTTGGAACTCTTTCGATAACTTAAACTTCAGAAACTCATCAGAAAATATATAGTTTTTGCCAATTATACTATCCCGACTAGAAAATGTCGTTAGGCGTAAAATAGGTCCCCATTGGTTTTGCCTAGCCAGAACATTATGGCCAAGTGTGGAACCCCAACGACAACCTAATTTGGATTGTAACGGTGTGCCCCAAATTTTCCTAAATAGGATTGTCCAACGCCCGCCTCATTAGGCTCTCGTTGGGTTTTTGCACAAGGCGCTAATGTTCTGGTTAGGCAAAACCAATGGGGACCTAATTTATGCCTAACGACATTTTCAGGTATGAGTTGTAGATTCAAAACATGTGTTTATTGTGAGGAGGACTCAGAGGATAAGCCATCGCGCTGCACTACTTACTCCACCAATGCATAGCACGTTGCCATCAACCTCTTCAAGCTTTGCTGCATACGCAAAAATCGCACCGACTCTTTGCGTATGTTCACTAAACTCTTGACTCATTCATTGGCTTGTAATGGTGAATAGGGGAAAACGGTAGGTCAGTTACCCAGGAAATTTAAGTCAACATTTTCTGCAAAAAGATAAGTTTTTGGATGTGGAGTATTGAAGTATATAATGATGTGCCCATTTTATGTGCTGAAATTTCAATACTTTCAAAAATCTTTCACTATTAACTGTTTTACTGTATAAATTACTTACTTATGTACTTTAATAAATCCAGTCGAAAGCCTTTGAAGATAGTATAAATCATTTCAAATAAAATTAATAAATAATACTTTACTTAATTAATATTTTGACGTTTCGAATGTTTTGATAGAAAATAATATTATTATTATATGACACAAACTTCAAAGCAATTGATAAAAAATACATGAGCAAGAGTTATTAATACTTGTATTTCGACACTCTGTAAGTATTTCTCTGTATAAGGAATAGAGCCATAAATTACAGTCCAATGTTGTAATATTGTAAGCGAGACAAATGTATCTAATATTTTAATTGTTGAAAAAGTCTCAATAAAATTGAAATTGAATTGATAGAAAATAAAATTACGCTGTCTGAGTATTCAAAATTTATTGTTGGTTCCAGTTCATAAGAAGCGAGGGAAAACCAAACGTGATAGTCGACATTTGCCCGTAAAAACGCATTTGGCGATTTTTGACATTTGCCTCCTTTACTCATTTGCCGCAGAAGAACAAGTAGGTGCAGTCTATAAGTAAAAAAGCAAATGTCAAAAACGCAAAAAAATTGATATGTTTCAATACTCTTGCAATAGAAAAGAGGTCTAAAAGAGAATTCGTAAAGATCGTTAAGAAAAATTATCGCAATGTTACCTTGTGTAAGTTCAGTTTTCTCAGCGGTCATTCCTTACAATTCAGGAGTAATTTCGAACTTAGCCACGATTACCACATTACTGATTCCCCAGACTTACCAAATTAAGGCATTCCTTAGGTTATAACCGTGACCAAACCATTAGGCAGACCCAACTTAGGCATGCCTTTTACTACCCGTAGTTAGGCCTAATGAGGCAGTCGACAGGTAAACCTAATTTATAAATTTTTAGAATTGCCTAATTAGGCTGCTGCTAAACATTCCTAATTTAGGCTAACCTCATTATTTCCTAGTTAGGGCCGAAAGCATATTTAGGTATGCCTAAGAAAAATTGTAGTCGGGATGTACTTGATAAATTTTTAAGAAAAAATTATGTTTATGTGTCAATAGAATTTAAAGGCTTAAGGCCTTTGAAATATGTATTCTTCAAAAATAGCGTTACGTAATACTTGAACGGCCCCTAAATAGAATTTAATAAATTATTTGTATTTAATTTGGATCATGCTAAGCCACATTCAATTAAATAATGAAATATTTTGTGGAAAAAAATTTAAAATAAACGTGAAATTTATTTACAAATGAAATTAAAACTAGTTATGGTTTTATATTCGGCCAGGCCGAAACTCACATAACCTACACTATATTGAAACAGTGGCGTCAATTCGGTAGGGCTGGGGAGGGCATTGCCCCCCTCCCCCCAAGGATGTGATACTAGGTATTATTCAATACAAAAATTCAATAAAACCATCTAATAGTGGTGGAATTATAATTCTTGCCCCCCCCCCCCTAAGGTTTTGGTGAAGTGACGCTCCTGTATTGAAAGTACATTTTAAATTAATGTAAAGAAGAAGTTAAAGAGGTTGAATAAGTCGAAAAAAAATGTAATATGTATAGAAGGTTCAAAGAGGTTGAAAACTGTTGAAACAGTTGGAAAAAACGTAAAAAGTCAAAAAAAAATACAGAAACCATTGCAGAAAGTTGAAAGAAATTGAAAAATCGAATAAATATGGAAAATGTTGGAAAAGCCGAAAATACGGAAAATGTTGAAAAAAGTTGAACGAGGTTAAAAAATATTGAAACAATTTAAATTCGCTGAAACTCTCAAAAAAAATTAAGAAATAACGAAGAAAGATGAAAAAGGTTAAAAAAGTCGAACAAATACATATGGGATATATTGATAGAAAATTAAAAAAGTTGAAAAAATCAAAAGAATATGAAAAATATAAAAAAACTAAAAAAAAAAAATTAAAAATTCGGAGTATGCCACGCCCATTTTTTGAATTCCGCTATTCTTTTGGTTCAATAAATTACATTCGCGAACGACTCCGCATATCAAATTTAGTATATAGTTTGCGATACATGCCGTAGTTAGCTTTAAGATTTAGGACGGTGACACTGCCAATACCCACTTATACAATTCAATTCAATTTTGATCTGAAAATAGATTTTCATAAATATACATAAATTGTATGATGGCTCACATATCTCGATAGATATGCCACTTAAGGTATTTTCCTTCCAAGACATGTGCCACGCGTGGCGTGTCTGTGAACCGATTTCGCTAATTTTCAATACCAAGAAGCTCGTTTGAAGGTGTGACCTGTGTGTCAAATTTCACTCAATTAACTTGCTTTGTTTTACCCGTAAACATGATTTCAACAGACAAACAGACAGACGGACATCACAAAATCGACTCAGGTGGTGATGTTAATCAAGAATATCTGTACTTTTCTATACTTACCACGTCCACTTCGATGCGTTACAAACGCATTGACAAAGTGAATATACTACATACCCTCTGTAGGGTATCAAAATCATTATATGTATGGTATATGAATATTTTCATAATTTTTGCGTAAATTATCATTACAAAGGAAATAAATTAACCGATTTTGATATTTTATTTAATTTCGCTTCTATTGAACGCTTACAAAGCATAAGCTCTTGTAATACCAAAGTAATTAACCATGACAAATAACTGCATTACTTCTTAAAAACAGCCCATGTTATACAGAAGAAATGAGAAAAGTGGTTAATTTAATAAATTTTTAAAAAAGAAATAATTACTCCCACTGTTCTTTCGTAGTTCGGTGTATCCAAGAGCATAGATGTTTATTGTATCAATATGATTGTTGTTGCTGTTGTTGTTGTTATGGTGCTGTTTATTATGTCGATGCTGATGATGATGACGCTTAAGTTATTGATGACAATGACGATGAGTGACTTCGATGATTTCTTTCAAGTGTTGAAACTTGATTCATTTTAAAATAAATATTTTGAGTGATTGCGAGGATTTTCTCGTAAAAATATTGTTTCTGGTGTTTGCTGTTGCTAGTGCTTTCGTTGTTGTTGTTGCTGTTAGTTGTTAGCGTTGTGCAACTGACCTCCTCATCATTGTGATTTGATATGCAAACAGTAAAATGCTTGTTAACTGACAGTCTATCGCTTTAATGTATTGCTAAAGGCCTAACGACAATACTTTTTTTTACTTTAGTTTTACTTTAAGAAACAATCAATGTTGGCCTCATATAACTATAGTAGGTACTAGGTAGAAAATAATAAGTTCATATCAATAGATCAATAGTCAAATTCAGAATCTTCTGAATCCGAAACTTTCTCCCGGATAATTCTCGGCATGATTATTGTCTTTAGAATCTGACAACTGGTACGAAATTTGGCTCCTTATCTTCATCGTCGACTTCTTCGAATTCAGCCCCAAGTTATTTTCACTTCCCACTGTCACCGTCATCTCGAGCCATTTGACGAGCAAGTCATAGAGATAAAGTTGCTGCTTGTCTGGAGTCACGGTGGTTTATTTGTAAGTTATTACACAAAGCCTTCATTTAACATCAAGCAAGAAAAATCTTCTTTTTTTTTTTTTTGTTTACTTCCGTTTAGTTGTCAAAATTGTTCAAATAAAACAAAAAACAGCCCCTACCAAAATTGACCGGTTGTTTATTTTTCCATTGTTGTTGGTGTTAACTCGTTCTTGACACAATTGAAACTGCTACACTCCTCTCTACGTATTCTTCACCACTTCTGTTTATTTCTTGATGCTTAGTGTAATTTACTGATACTCTCAAAAATAAACTCTATCCGGGAATTGTGAACACTTCGTTGTTCTTCTGCGTATTGCTCCACTTCAAGTGCGCGCTGTGCTGCTCTGCGATCGATGATCGATCGATGGCGATCTACAGTGTAGGCAAATGTCAAAAAAAAATCATTTAAAGACTCAAAAAAATATTTGAAGTTTAGAGTTCTGATTGATTGATTGAAGAAATGAATTTGAATTTCTGTGTATTTGGCACAACGCAATAAAGTGGATGACGGACGGGAAGTTAACTACGTGATGCGCGTGTAATTTATACTGTCCACGGCGGTCAAATGGAGGACTTCAGTAAACAAATTTAGAAACAATTTTTATTTTTAAAACAATGATCAGTAAAAATGAGGATCATTGCAATGAAATAAAAACATTTTCTTCGTAAAAATACAAATTTACTTCAAAACCATGAATTCTTTAAATTGGTTTTTATAATTTTGTTCTACCATTTTTGACACTGAGCTCGTATTTGGGTTTCATCACTTATGTTTCTTAAATTAAATAGGATCAGATGTATCAAAAAAAGTATTTTGATGATGTTTGTACACTTGTTCCAAGGACTGTTCTTCTTTTGAAGGATTTCTGTTTGGTTTTTAGGATTATCAGTGTTGTATTATATAAACACTTTCGCCGTTAAATAGATTTTTTTGAACTTTTATTTTTCAAATTTACATGATACTTTCCTGAGCGTACATATAGTGGTATAGCGCAAAATAAAGGTCAAACTTTCATCCACTTCTTTGAGATATAAGTTCGTGACTTAGCTCCAAGGATGAAATGATGCTCAAACAAATGCCTATTTAAAGAACCTCGCGAAATCTTATCTTTTGGAAAGAATAAAAAAAATTGGACTAAGTGCATTAAGCCAGAAGGAGACTATGTTGAAAAATAAAAACAGTGTTTCATTCAAAAAGATTTGGAATTTTTGATCACTCGTTATATGAGCTATGTGGATTTTCAGTGTCAATCATTACTGACTTATCAGTATAAGCCTGAAACTACACACATTGTCACAAGAAATAATTCAGTGGTATCAAATCACGCGATGTTGCCCAATTAACTTCGTTTCGAGTTAATTTAGAGTTTAAATTTTAGTGAATTCCGTAAATTTTCACAATTTGAAAACGTTGTTACGAAGTCAACCTTTTTAGAAAGAAAGGTTATACTTGATTATAAATAACAGTTGCCATATTTGATAAAATTTATGACGTTCTATCCTTTTTCCTAACAAAAACACCCTTTATAGAGAGTGAATCTTACATTTAAAAATTCGTCTTTACTGGTTTTTGTTTAGAAAAAAAAAAACATTATGACGATTTTAGAAATTGCTTTGGAAATAGTTTTCTTTTAATATACCATATGTATGTATCAGAGATGTGCACGAATGCATTCAAACGCAATTGTGAAACACTCACACAAAACGAATTGTGAATCAACACTTAGCATCAAACGTGTGAAACGAATGAAAACACTGCTCACTCAAAGCGAATGCGAATGCTGCCGTGCTGTACTTTTTCTCGCATTGCTGTTGCTTGTCTTTGTTTTCCTTGAAGGCACCGAACACACTACAAAGACAAGCACTATTCACTCAAACATCAATCATTCGTTTCTATTTCTATGCAACGAATTATATGGCTATGCAACGAATGCGATGCCTATGCAACGAATGTTATTGCGCAGCATTGAATGCTTTTGCTATAGATTTTAGTTTCACTACTTTTTTATAAGACTAATAATACCAAGAAAAGTACTACACTACTTGAGAGTAATAAAAATGGATGCACGAGCTCAAATCATTCATTGCATACGAAGCAAATTTGCAAATTATATGAGGTATTCAATGCTGCGCAATAGGATTCAATGATGCGTAATAGCATTCAATGCTACGCAATAACATTCGTTGCATAGCCATAGCATTCGTTGCATAGCCATATAATTCGTTGCATAGAAATAGAAACGAATGATTGAGCTTGAGTGAATAGTGCTTGTCTTTCGTGTATGTTCAAAGAAACCAAAGACAAGCAATGGCAATAAAATTAAAAGGCATTGCACTGCAGCATTCGTTTTTTATGTTGTCGAATGAAAGCACGGTAATAGCAATGAATAAACGAATGGTAAATTAAAACGAGCCACTCATTGCACATCTCTGGTATGTATGTGTTACCTGCCGAACTACTTTTTAAGGTAAACTAGTTTTCCCTAGGCCAAACAAGTTCATCCGAAGCTTGTTAGGATGAACCAGTTCAGCCAAGGGTGTAATGGGGCTATTATTTACTTTAACGGCCTCATTCCCAATTTTCTTGAAATTTTATTATGTTAGGGTAAATAGGTGGCCTTCGGCTGCAGCTCAGTGTTTACATCCTCCAATATGTTCGATGCCGGCATCGTGACGGCCTTCTGCCGCGGTTCTCTATTCTATGTCCAGCACGGGCTTCGCTAACACACTGGCGATGGATATACCTACTATAGTGAACCGAGATCGAAGGCCACGCGAAGCTAGTGTTGGACATATAAGAGGCAAAACTGGTTCATTCCAACACGCTTCGGGTGAACTAGTTTTGCCTAGAAAAACTAGTCTACCCCAAAAATTGGCTAAACCGGTAACTTATGCACATACTTTGGGTGAAAACATCGTTGTTAAATACTTTCGAGCTTTTTTCGAGACATAGTAGAAAAAAACTTCAATGTGCTTTAGAGACTACACATAACATTAAATACAGGCCTATTTAACCAGAAATATATCAATATCAATTTTACGCAATAAGAAATACTGCGGTTATGACCTCCAGACGAGATGTAAAAATGTGGAATCAATATACGAAATTAGAGAAAAACTTACAAAATTAAATTTTAAAAGATCGTGTTTCAAGTAATTTCGTATTTTAGTTTTACTGAACTGAATTCCTTTAATTTCCCAAAACAAAAAAATGTTTTTGTTTCTTCTTTTAAGTCCATCGTTAGAACGCCGTGTACTATGTGGTAGTGAGTGGCATTTTGTTGGTCATTCAAGCTGACGGACTGGTTGACTGACGCGTATGATGATATTTCACTTTTTTAAGGTTTGGCAAAGAGATAACATTTAAAAATCGGCTTATTTGTATTAGAGGTTTTTAACTCTTTGATTGACATTGGATCACGCCTGACAATGATGTCTTTTTTTTATTGCGTAGAAACAAAAAAATTCATTGACCTGTTGCCTTTTATTTAGTTTTTTAAAAAAAAAAATCATGAAATAACTTAAATTTTATATTTTTTAATTTTTATTTTCAGATAAGTTCACCAAATTTGCAACATCTATTCGTACTACACAAAAAAGGCAAGTAATTATAGCAGCTACCTTTGGCTCCCAGAATTTGCATGTTTCCAAGAAATCACCAACAACAACAACAACTGCTTTATTTCATTGAACACGCAAAGTGTTGCAAATGTGTTTCAATGCATTCAGTTTCTCAGATCCGATTCGCAAACGAAAACTTATTATACTTAGCAGATTTTTCTGCATTTCGCCACTCAATAGCAATTCGTCGATAAAATCATCACCATCATGCACATCATCAACCGACCGTTCCGTCTGCCTGTCGCTTCAGTTTCTCTTTCTTTATTTACCTTTTTAATTTGGCTTCGATTTCAACTTCACTGTTGCATCTTTTTTTTTTGTTGTTGTCTCCGTTGAGATACTCTTTCGTTTCATTATCCTAGATCTGAAGTATTTACGCAGGTATTCAACGCAAATGTTGCGACTTTTCATGGCTAAGTCGTCGTCGTCGTCGTCTGGCGCTGTATCGCTGAATCTACAGCAATAAATAACCATGGCAGTAGAATGTTTTTTATATTTTGACATATTAACAGAGGCGAAACATTTTTCACAGGTCGTTTTATTGACATGTGCTTGGTAAGAACCCGCAATATCTTTTTGGACTTAGATGGCAGTTAGTTGAAGTTAGTAGCTCTGGATAATATGGCTCACAGACATGTAAATACATATTTGAAATTTATTTCAAATTAAATTAGTTCTGAAAATATAAAAAAATCGTCAACATTTAAAAATTATCATTTAATTTGTTGGGTGTTAAAGATTTGCTAACGTTTAAGCATCTTCAGGAAAATAATTTGTTTACAGGACCCGCTGAAAGCCTGTGACAAAACCGATTTTTCGTCTTTGTTGAAAGTCTGCATTCTGCTCACCGTGCTTTCGAGGTACCCAAAATGTTTTCTTTTTCCAGATAACACTTTAATATGATCAAATAAAAAGAATACTCTAACAAACTAGAAGCTGACAACAATCCTTTTATGCATTGATTTTTTTTTAAATTTTGGTCAAAGAAATTGTTTGATTAAAGACTTCGATATATCATTGAAAAATGCAATTATAGGAACAGTGGAATAAAAAAATTAATCCTTTTCTCAAAAAATATGGCAAGCAACAGAGTCCTGTTTAATCATAGACTACATAGACTGCAGCCTAGAAATCTGCGACACAAATGGGGTCCGCTTTATCAAATTGATAACTATTTTTGTGGTCAGCAATATTACAATTAATATAATCGTAAAAATTTGTTTAACAACAAAAATTATTTGTATCTTTTCGCCAAAACATAGCACATGTTCAGCCTAGGAGCTAGCGGATCCTAGATACGGTCCTGGCAAGCAACCGTATAATCAAGGTCTAGATGACCAAACTACTACATTTTGTAATGTAAATAAACAATTTTTACAAATTTTTGAAATCTTTGAACAGAGGGGGGGAAAATACAGATCTTCCACAAGGTCCAATTCTTTGATGTATAAAATTCACCTTGATTCATCTTGCCGCCGCACAGTGGCAATATATGACTTTTTTGATTGCAAAAATCATAAATTCTGAACGAATAAAGATTTTTTGATTTTTTATGTGATAGGGAATTCTACTAGCTAATACAGTAGTAAATTTTGCTGAAATAGCTTTGCAGAATCCGACGCAATTGATTGTTGAAGTTGATTTTTTTGTAGGGAGGAAAAATTACATATCTTATGCATGTAAAAATTTAATTTCTGTTTTTTTTTTGTCGCAAGTAGACATTCAGAACTGCTAGAAAGTGTTATAGAAATGTGCTTGGGCTTAGTATATAAAACTAAAATTGTAAAAAAATTCAAAGCGGATTTTTAAACTTTTTTTTTTTCTTTATTGATGGTTATGCTTATATACAATAAATAGGCCCAAAGCCCGCATATTGTAATGTGGAAAAAAAAAAAATTTAATAAATTTAAATTTTGGTGAGATATTTTTTTTTTTTATAACTAAATATTTTTTTATTACTTAAATTAACAATTTAATTTCTTTCACAATAATCAACAGTATCTGAATGGCTATATAATAGACTTAACATTTCTTGAGAGTAACATTCTTTCAGCTCTTTTGATGATTGGGTGTGCCTTAGAGATGTAATAATTGGGTCAGACGAAGCGGCCAGCATGTTTAAAAGGTCCTGGTTTTGTCGCTTTCTTGATATCTTGCACGTGTTGAGATAGATGTTTTTTTTTGTAATCTTTGTTTTGAATTCCTGTGCTTCTTCTGATAGTTCACCAATTGTTAAAGGCTGAAACTCTATTATATTTTTACCATGGGCCAGAATGGTGCCATGTCATAACCCCAATGGTCATAGTCCCCAAAAAGTTTTGGGCGTTATGTCCACCTAAAAAATGGTCGTAGTCCCCAAAAAAATTTTGGGGATTATGACCACTCATAACAATGGACACCCATGGGTGTTATGACCACTATCGTTTTGCCTGAAAATACAAGAGGAATTTTATATTTATATTCGAGGATTACATCCTCGAATATGTCCAACAACGCTTCTACATAAAAGTTAGGGTAAGTGGGCGGCCTACGGCCGCAGCTCAGGATTTAAAACTCCCAAAAATCCGACACCGGCTTCGCGGCGGCCTTCGGCCGCGGATCAGTCTATAATATATCCAACACCTGGTGCGATACCCATAGTAATTCTAAATAGAAGTTAGTTATTATGCGAAATTTTTTTTGGTCTTAGAACTGAATATTTCCCAATAGTTAATTTTGGGCATTATGTCCGCTTTTAATGTGGACATAAAGCCCAAAATTATTTGGCATTATGTCCTCATAATTTTGGGGATTATGTCCGTTCTTACAAGTGGTCATAGCCCCCAAAAAAAAATGGGGATTATGACCGGAAAAAAAACGGACATAATAATATCATTTTGGGGATTATGACCATTGGTATTATGACCGGGTACCGGCCAGAATTTTGTGAACCGTAGGTGTAAGTTTTTTATGCAGATATTTTTTAAGCAGCATTTCTTGTTGCAAACTCTCCATATATTTTTGCTTGAACTTTTTCCTTGCAGCATAAAACATTTAATATGACTTGTAGCCTCTTAATTATCTCTTTATCAACTCCAGTAATTCGCGCTGTGACTTCATCCTTTTCAAAAAATGTTCTGGAAGTGTTCCCATCGTTGGTATTACCAAACCCTTGTTTTGGTTGATCAACTTTCAAACCAATTTCTGCATAAAACGCAGCTTGAATTTTTTCTTCCTATCAGCTACTTCCTCTCTGATTACAAGAATTTTCTTTAAATCACTACTATCTTCTGTAAATAATAAATTCAAAAACTTTAAGAGGTAGTTTTTGACCAGAACACAATGGTTCGCCCACTATTAAAAAAAGTGGGCGTGGCTGGAGTTTAATTTAAACGGTTTTAATAATGAACTATGACCAATGAAATAGGCATTGCACACCTAGTTAAATATTTCTAGTTAAAGGTTTAAGAATTAATATTTCTAATATGCGTATGGACTTAGGGTGCCATATCCACAGGTTTGTTGATAAAAATCGCTCTAGCACCCGTACGGGCAAACTTCGGTGCCTAGTTTGCTCTGGAGATATGTTAAGAAAGAATTAGTGATGATTTGTGTGGAAGCTCAGATTGAAGTTTTGTGAAGTTTATTTTTAAACTCATATTAAAGCTCAAAAACATCGCTAAAAATAGAGTTAAAAAAAAAAAAAAACAAACAAAAACAAAAAAAAAATTTGGTGGATTAATTTTTTTTTGTTTAATTAAAACCAATAATGCTTTTACAAAAAAAAATATATGTATATATTTTTCTCTCAGCATTTGTTAAATTTTTCAGCTCAAACATGAAATTTTTATCCAAAAAAATTTATTTATTGGAAACTTCAAAAATGTCTCCACTTTGACTAACAGTAAAAACTAAACTACTTATCCGAGTGGGTTGAAATTTTAAATTTATCACTTCTAGACATTTCACTATTCGATGAGAGTATCAAATTTGTCAAACAGACCCACACTAAAATTGATTTTTGCAACGCTTTTTTGAAAAGCAAGCTGATTGAAATTTCAACGCAATGGTGTGATTTTGTTTTCACTCAAAAATTTGCCACATTTGCTTGAAGTTATAAATAAGCTTTTCGTTAGATTTGCATTAATAAAGCGGGTGTTATTTGGTGCTGACGTAGGCATCTTCCGAAAATATACTGATGAGATTTTAAGAATCGAAGCATATGTCTATATTCTAGAGTTATTCACCCCTATCGTGAATGTCCGAAGGAAAACGATTCTTTCGGATTTCTTTTTTTCCTGAGAGCAAAATTTAGCAATCATGAATAATTGAGGAAAGGAAAACTTCATATCCAGTCAGTGCTGCCAAAATATTTCCAAGTACTTCCAATCAGCCAGTAATGCAACTGTGATTTTGCATATTTGATATTAGCTTATCTGTCAGCTGAACAAGTTTATAAATAAAAATGAAATGCAAAGAATAAATTCAAATAATTTCAAAAAATTTGTGCAGAAAAATTGTGAAATTTTATTTACAACACCAAAAAAAATAACCTAAAATAGAGAATAGAATAGCATAGCTACATAGTTTGCCATCTATTCCTTTCTGTGAAGCATTTGACGACATTCGAATTGGACCAATATCTATAATTGCTCTTTATTTGTGTTGTTAGATCTTGTATATATGTTAAAAAAATCTTTTTATCAAATAAAATTACAAAATATTGCTTACATTGCTTTTTTCCTCATACAGTTCCTTACTACAAAGTTGGAGAAAAAAAACTTGCGAAAAACGTCAAAAATTCTCCCTCAAATAGTATTGCCGATAGCTAATTTTCAAGGGAATTTTTTCTCATTCCCCAAAAATTTCCACGATTGCAAAACAGGGAATTGGAGAACAATTTCGAAAAAATGTTTATTCATAATAGGGGTGATTGTTTTTTCCTTTGTTCTCTCAAAAGTTGTTTAATAAATAAAGCATTGTATCAACTTGTAAAATTTTACTTGAATGTTGATCGCTGCTAAATTGGCAGAAGTTCAATTATAATTATCATTTAATTATTATGAATATTTTTATATGTGATACAGCATTCTTGAATTAAAATCAAAACTGATTTAATAAACTGACAATATAATAATATTAATAATTAACAAGCTGATCAGAAATGACGGAGAAAATAAAAATAAATCTTTGTCGACGGATACCCATCGTCCGCTGGAATTCTGTGATATTACATATGAATAAGTGTGTTTCATTTCGATAGCGGGTATCCATCGATGTATGTATATCTCGCTCAGTCGGAAAATGTTGGAAAACTTTTTAAAAAAATGAGAAATCTTGATAAGTTGGGCTAAAATCACACAATAACATAAACGTTAGGCATATAGCATATAATTTTTTTTTTCGTCAACATTGAAAATTTTTGTTTAAACTTACCCATAGAGAATTAAAGGGAGAAGGATTTAATATTCATAAATCTATAAGTTTAGACAAAATTTACCACTCTAATAAGTCTACTAAATCCTAAATTTGAAATCTGATGCCATCTATTTTGGCGATCACGTCAATGTCGAAAACAGCAATCGACAAACAAAATGCAAACATTGCGTGCAACTTGAAGCTGCTATCATCCAGAACAAATCTTTCAAAAAACACAACACTTCTTTTGAGTTTTTTAAACGATCAATCGGAAAGCACTCGTACGAAGTACATCTCCAAGGAGAGAAAAAAAGAAGTAACTTAATTACACCGAGTCTTCGCTTGCAATTATTTACCATAACACGATCACAATTCACACAGACATGCTGTACATGAATCATGTTCAGCACATTTGCCTGGAAGATCCTGGCAAGAAGTATTTTCAGTACATACAACATTTACCCTGATATCGATCATTGCGCGATGTTTTCAGAGATGTGCCCGATGTGTCTCGCATATTGGATGGAGTTGCATGAACAACACTCATCAGTTGGACCATAAATATTCACTTGGCAAGCATATTAATTTATTGGAATCATGTTAGTGAGTCGATATTGATACAAATCCAAGCGAGATCGATCGCTCGCTCGCTTGCTCGATCAACGAGATACCACAGTCCGTAACAGTTCGACAACGACGACGTGCTCAATTTTGCGTCGCAAAACATAAACTCACGTGGGCTTGATGAGTGCACCAATGAGCATGGTAAATGGTGCAGCCGTTGCCACATGCTGTGCGTCTGTGTTGCATCGTTGCTGTTACATGTTGTTGCAAATAGTGATGTTGGAACCATTAAGAACAACAACTGCAAAAAACTAAACAACAGCAACACAAAACACAGTGTTGATGGCTACTACATTGAAGCTACTACTTATCTACTGAAGAGCTACATACTAACGCATAGAAATAGATACTCGTACTGTTGGTTGCATCGGTAGTGCCATCGATTGCATGAGTTGGCTTGTGAAAATTCAGAGGCGATCGTCGTCGCCGCTTCGCTCTTACACCAATCTTTTTAATTAATTTAATCGATTAATCGTTTGATTTACGGTTGCACATCGAATCATAACTACATACATATTTGAATGTTGAATACTCTGTGCAGGGACTGAGAAAAAAGATGATGTAAAAGCAAAATAGTAAAGGAATTTTGGGAATGTAGACTTAGATTTTATCAGATCAGATTTTATTTAAATATTCCTTGACAGACAGATAAAATGATAACTGCTATTAAATCTCTCCCAAAACATAGTGAAAGTGAATGGGTATAACATTATATTTGAGAATAAAGGAAACTCAGGACTCAAAAGATCTGGAACTCCTTTATAGTGATAAAGACCGAGATCTCGTGAAAATTTTTGGATTGGTTTTTGTCAAAAGTTCAAAGTTTTTTACATAATTTTTCTACCCTACCTGATCACGGTTTCAAAATCTGGAATCTAGTTTAAAGATGGCCTTAATGAAAAAGTCTAGTTGATCCAAAGTGGAACAGATCAAAATGTACATATATCTCCTGTATCGAAGGACACAATATCTCTAATCTTGTGTCGTCAGCTCATTTGTTTCCATTGGGCTGATTGTGTATAGCAAAAATCAGGTACGTCCTATAAGTGGGGATGGAATTTGTTGAGTCGCGGGGAGGAGGGGTGTTTATTCGAAATTGATAATCTTACAGATTCATGATTATAAAAAGTTATGTAGGTTGTGTAAATAAAAAAAAAACGTTTATTTCGTCAGAAATTCTTCATTCTTTCATTTTCCATTCTATCAGCCAACTTGTGGTACATGTGCAAGATTAGAATATGATTTAAACGTTTTTGATCCATCGTAGAACACACATACGATTTCAGCCTCTTGAGAGTCGAAAAACTACTCTCATTAGTGCAAAATGATGCAGGAATAGTCATTGACAATTTCACGAATCAAACAAATTCTGGAATGAGGTCCTTATACCATAGATGTTTCTGTGAAAAACTAAACTAAACTTTTCAATTTAGTTTCATTTCTGCTCGTCAAATCAAGAAACATGTTTTAATCAACATGCTTTTATAAACATTACAATCTTTCCCAAGTACAAAATCTTCAAGAGGTCTGGAAACTTTGTTGAATCTGTCACAAATCAGATTCTCAGCGACGAAAGTACTTGGTTTTCTATACAAATCTTCTAGAGCCTGAAATACTATATGATTTTCTACATTTGAATTGGAATCAATAACCTTGGGAATTCGGAAGTTGAATTAAAATTTCACGTGTTGAATTCCACATGGGAAAGTCTCATGCAAGTGGAGTTCTAAGCAGACGCAACAAGTCTTCCGGCGCCCCCGGCAAAAAAGCCGCACAAAATATAACCTAATCGAACCAAAATAATGTCCAGGCTTTGTTTTTGTTCAGAATCGTAATATGTATAGTATATTGTATACAAGCTACAGTTGTCAAATTGCATTTGTAAATTTCAAGTAAACTTTTGGCTTTTTAATCTATTTTAAAGATAAAGCTTACAACTTAATTTTTTGACTCATAAGAGCCCTAAAGCTGTTGGTGAAAATCATTAATGAAACATTTGAACCCATTAATCTCAAAGCCAGATATGATTTAAAAATAATATACTTCAAATTCGAATTTTGAAAAATAAATATATTATTGTATAAAAATATTAAAAAAAAAAAATATTTTGTTGAAAATCCAAGTTCCAAGCAAATTCATCTTTTTAAGAAGTAAATGATTTTTTCCTAAATGATATGATTTTTAATTTTACTAATGCTTGATCTGGAGTAGTGGTGGTAAACTATCGATAGTCCTGACCATCGATAGTGGACGATATTTTCTGGAAACTATCGATAGTTAGATTACTTTAAAAAACAAAAAAAAATTAATATTGTCACTGCAATAGTGATATTAGAAAAAGTCTAGATTTTTTTCAACTACATACTACCAATTATTTTTATTTAAAAAACATATAGCATCGACATTTTTAGTCCAGTAGAATTAGTCGTAAAAAAGAGAAAAAAATAATTACAGTTACAGCACTCTGACAGCGGAATATTGTCGAAGAAGCATCCTAATGAAAAAAATTTAATATAAAAGTTGTAGGAAATAAAAAGATCTACATTTTTTGTTTTACCATTTTCAACGTAACCTTAAAGCTTTTCGAAAAAATTATGGAAAACCGGTTTATTCGATTTTTAACTTTTTTCTTTGACAAAAAAAGTATCTATGTAGCTGAAACTTGGGCAAAAGATACTTCTTAGTGTTGGACAAAGCAGTAATTTTCTGAGACGGAAATATTAAGAGGTTGTTGTTATATTTAATTAAATTAAAAAAAAAAACCGAAATTTTTAACTGCGATTCCTCTGAAAACTACACCTCCTACGGAGTTCTGTTTTGGCTCACTCACTTGTTGCTACGTCTACTTTCGATAAATGGGAAAAAAAAATATTATACTGCAATGGAAAAATGACCGAAAAATTTAAAATATCAAAAAAATCTATTTTTCGTCGAAATTTGCAAATTTATCGTTCAATTTTTGTTATTAAATAATAAAACCATTAAAATTTTGTTGCTTTGAATGTAGCTGGAGTGTAGAAACCCCCATTTGCAATTGCAATAGTGGCAAATGTTCGATAGTGAAAATATTCGATAGTCTTAGAAAACCATCGATAGTGGTAACAAATTTAAGACTATCGATAGTATCGATAGTGCTATCGATAGTTTGCCACCACTAATCTGGAGGTCATGACAAAAGTGATTTAAACAAGTGATACATTTCCTCAATCAGTACTACCTTCAGTCACCGCTGCTTTGAACATATCTGCGTTCTCGAAAAAACAATCTTTGAGCACCAATTTCAGTTTTGAGAATAAAATCAGTGCTACGATGCGAGGCGTAGGGGAGGGGGGGCTAGTGTGGACATTTTTTACATAATTGTAAAATTGTATATGTAGATATTTATTTTTTGTAATAGAGAAATTTTTAGTGATTACTTATACCTCTTACCTTCATAATTACACCAACAGTTACATTTTTTTTTTTCATAAAAGCATTTTTAAATTATTTTAAAAAGAGCTTACATTTCTCTACACTAGCCCCTTATAGTAGGGGAGCCCAAGCGGGGATTTCGGGATTTATTCGAGCGCGTCAGATTAAGATATGGGGGATACCTTGCACCTTGTTGAGTACATCTACCGAATATTAGCCCTCTATATACTGCCGCGAGTGTAGGGGAGCCGGTCAGAATAGTAAAAAAAAATCGATAGTTGAATTTACTCGACCGCATCAGATTAAGACATGGTGGGTTAATTACATGGTAAAGAGCCTACATTTTACTAATCTGACGATTTGACCGTGACGCAAGGGAGTGGCAGGGTCATAAACTTGCGCGGTCAAATATTTTTTTATTTTGAAGGAAATAATTCAAGGATAACGGAAAACATATAATCAGCCGATTTTCACAAGCCGAAGCAACAAAAATCGTCATTAAAGTTTAGCGCGTGTAGCTAAATTTTTTGGTTTTTAGGAACTTAATATACAAATAATTTAGTTGTTCCTTATTCTTTTTAGCTGTTCATTATTCTTCTTTTTTTTACGTCCCGTATTTCTTAAAAAAAAAAAATCCTAAATATCACACTGAAATACAATACTGTGCCGGGAAATACGGAACGGATGGTCACCTTATGTATTCCCCACTCCGTGCCTATCTCTCTAACACTCACGCACCGTCCCCACCAGTGTTGGCACAGACGGTACTTTAGTACCAAAATTGATACTATTTTCATAGCTAAAATACCATAGTACGGAAACCCATATTTTTTGTACTATTTTCGTTTGCGTCAAAATGTATGTGAAACATAGGAGGAAAGACAAATTCAATATGTTCTTATTACCAATTTCGAAATTTATATTGCCACTATAAAATAAGATAATGTCCGAAAATTTTCAATAACCGATTTTTGGTATAAAATAGGAAGGTTGATTAATAGTTTTCATGAGCATCTGTTTCTAAACGTTTCGAGGATTGCTAAAGGGCTTTTATTCATACGCCATTCTTCAGCGAGTGCGTTCTAAAAAATCGTCATTTTTAGTACATTTAAATAATTTTCAGGACATTTTCAGTACATTTTCGGTACATTTGGACAGTTTATGATAATAATCTTTTTTTCTAAATAATCGCAATGTGTGCATTTTGTTAAGGTTTTTCAGGTGGCAAAATGAGATTTTTTTTTAGAAACTAAAGATAAATCTAATTAAATTGGGTGTTCAAGAAAAAAAAGACATTCTAAAAGTACATTTCAAGTCTCGATTCTGTACATTTTCACAAAACCCAAATGGCATCACTGATTGGGATTTTTAAAGTTTAAGAAAAAAAAATCATGAAAAAAAAATTTTTCAAACTGTCAGATTAAGCAAACTCCTCCAGATAATCGTCAGATTATGGATCAGCATGACCAGGACATCAAGCTGAACCGTCTGTATAAAAATCTGACGCGCTCGAGTAACTACATATATCGTTTTTTTTTTGCATTTTCGAAAGGTGGCCACTCGCTTGCGTCACATCCGAATCGTCAGTCTAAGGAATGGGAGCTTCGTTTGGGATCACTTAACATCCCCTATGAATATCTGACGCGCTCGAGTTTTTGTTTTTTTTTTTAATTTTTAACTCATCCGTACGGTCACGCCCACCATCCAAATCGGCAGATTAATATATCTCCGTCATCAGAGGCATGTCCCAGCATATACACCATCAATATCTGACGCGCTCGAGTAAATCCATGTGCATGTTTTTTTTACATTTTTGAAAGCCTTTAGTGACTTCCCCCACCGGTGAAGGGTTAAACATTACATTACCTTTTTTCTTCCTACCACCTAATCTTCAAAATCCAATAGGTCCCCGCGACGCTCGAGTAACTCCACATTTAGCATCGTGGGTTCCTCTACTATTACACGGGGCTAGTGTGGACAACCATTGATTTTACTAGGGGCTAATGTGGACACCAATAGAAACTTTATTATTGAAGCAGAAACTTAAAAAAAGAGTTCAAATATATATATTTTTTTTGAAGACAATAATAATACAGTTCAATAAAAATTAAAAATTCACTTCTATCCCATGTTAATCTTGGAGAAAGCGAATGTCTCTTGGAGCTGCATTTTTTTCTTTTCAGAGGTTCTTCGTTTGTCTTATCTGGTGTTTCGATAAGAATTGAGGTCCAGCTTTTAGAAAAGGTCTGACGATTTTTGCCACTTTTTCGGAAAGTTTTTTGCTCCAATCGATGGGGAAAGGTCAAAAATGTATTTTAAACATCACTGGAGTACCTCCGGACTCTGGAAAGGACCGTCTTTGACCCATTTTCGGAAAAAAAATTTTTTGTCACAATCGATTGGGTAAGCTCGAAATAATAATTTTGGACACCACTTAAGGTTACTACGGACCTTGGAAAGTACTGTTTTCGACCCTTTTGGGGCTTTCTAAGGTCCGTAGTCGCCCGAAATTATGTCCTAAAGCCATTGTCGACCATTCCTTATCGATTGAAGCATGAACAATTTTTTAGGGTGGTTTAAAATAAAGTTTTTTTTTTGGCTCCAATCATTAGGGAAAGTTCGAAAATAGCTATTTCCGAGCTTAATCTATCAACTGATGCAAAAAAAAATTTATTTTGAACCACCCTAATAATGCCACCAAACTCTCCGCTATACATATCAGCACGATCCGTTTTCCGTTTGTATGTACGCAGCATCTGTAAATAAATTTAATTTCGATTGACATTACCTATGTACATTAGGGCGGAGCAAAAAAACACTTTTGGAGCCGATCGCCTTGTAATAGCAATAGAACGTTAGTATTACATAAAAAAAAGAGAGAAGCCGCGTACAAATGATATCTTCAGTTACCGCATGAAGCTCAAAGTTCGAATTTCGTGTAAACAATATAGTTATGCGTCAGAATAAAATCGTTTTAAAATTTCTCGTCGCAGAAGTTACCGATTCTAGGGCGTATTCTAGATAATAACAGAAGGTTTTCCAAAAAATTTCAGCTTTATAGGTGCCTCAGAGGCAAAGATATACTCAAGGTTGAAAAACGTAGTACATACCTTCTCATCAAAGTAAATGCAAATAGGGCTTGTGTGGACATGTCCACACTAGCTCCATTTCAACTGTCCAGACTAGCCCCTTTGTGTTTTTTTACACAAAAACATTTTTTTTTTAAACTTACGGTAAACTTTATTAAAAATAATTTCAATTATTTAAATAAAAACTTGCTTAACTTGTATTATATGTATATTTGCACTTTAGCAAAAGAATGATTAATTTCTGAGTATCACTGAAATTGAGAAAAAACAAAAAATTTACTTTTTGCTGCGCAATGCTGCGCAAAACACATCTGGTCTCGTTACCATGAAACGGTGAACTGTATACAAACGAATTTTTTTTTGGTGATGGGTAGTGCAAAGGCCTACTTAAAACAAATTCGACTCAAAACGGCGCGAGAATTTGAATCTGTCCACACTAGCTCCCTGTCCACACCCCTATACAGCGATTATTTTCAGTGAAAAAAAAAACTCCAAAATATAACACCAAATGACAGTTCAGTTCCATTTTTACAGGTAACATAGAAAAAAGTTGAAGTTCGAAACAGATACATATGTATGTATGTATTTATGCTGTTCAAAGGTGTGAACATTTTCGATTTTTTAGAATGACACTCAAACTGTTTCTCACAATTTTGGTTTGCAGTTCATCGAGCACCAGCTTTCGGTATCACCATGTCGTCCTATATCGCACGATACGATCAAAGTCAGGATGAGATAAATAACCGAATGAAAGCAAGCGGATATGACTCCTTCATGCGGTATGCCTCTGAACACTTATTTCCTGACTGATCTGATGACCTTTCAATGGTCAAATTGCATTCTTGACATGATTTCTATACACTGCCTGTATTTATCACAATAGGGCTCTTTATGAGATTAGTAGTCCCACATACCACTATCTATCTACGGCAATATGTACTGCCTCAATCTTGAAATTATTAAAATAATATTTTATACTTAAAAAGTTCGCAAGTACAATTATCCCTTATAGCTTCTCGTTTTTGTATTGAACACCTCGTGCAACGCTGTGTCTATGGAAATACCTTCACGATAGACATCTGTACATACTGTGCATAGCGGAAATTATTGTCAATAAGTGTGCTCCTTACCTATAAAATTACCCTGTCGGAATTTTGGGAAGGAATCATCATTGATTCTTATTTTACTTCGGAGCTACATACTTATATGGTCGGACTTCCTGCTTAAATATCTAATCCACTTTCATCCATTAGCCATTGTATTATTGTGTCTCTAGCGCTCTGCAGCAAAACTGGGAATGTGTCGTCTGATTCCGGTGATTTGCAGAGTTTGAACAGCTTTGGGGCGAAGTTATTTTCTCTTTTATAGTGATATAGAGCTGGTGAAAAGGGTGTGTAACTCTCTGGTCCAAACCAGTTTTCATGAATCTGAGTGTTTTTAGTGCGCGAGCTCATGGTAACAAAGCAAATCATACATAATAATAATAAGTGCATACATACGAGGTATAGCGCAATATAACATCCATAATTGACTCAAATATGTCTTACGTATCGCCAATGGTTGGTGCTAATCGGCTCATTTTGGGCAGCCTGTTCACCTCCGGCCCAGAACATATGGATGATGCTACTAAATTTCCAATTCTATTTAGACAAATGAAGTGTCATTCCTTTTATGATACTTGGAAAATATTTAAAAGATAATTACCTTTAAGAATTTGATCATAGATGACACTGTATGCATAACAATTATTAGTAACCCAAATTTTGCATTCTTTTGCAAAGAATTATATGAAACTTGAATGAATTTCAATTTAAAATTTTACAGGCATCCCTATCAGACGCAATTCCTGTTGAAAAATATATCACACTTATTGGAAAAGTTATGTTCGTAACTTCCGATGGCTGTATCCGAAATTAGGCACTGATACGTTTCGTTAGACTAAAAGTCAGTACCTACCTTCAAACTAAATTTTACTTAAGTATGAGGCTGCTAAGTGACGGAGACCTTTACAGAACCTAATACAAAAGCCTATAACAAAGCGATTTTTAACGAGCACTTTACGAACTCTACCTTCTGTCCTTGTTTTCGACTTCCAGCTAATAATCTGTCTGCCTTAGACGTTTCTAGATTTATTGGGCTTGCTGATAAGAGTATTTTCCGTCCATAGTTGCTATAGCCTTGTTGACCACCATAGTGCTATGTCTACACTAATAATTTTCAAAATTTCCATATAAAAAAAAGAGCTTTTGTACCTCCTCGGACGGATATTTATTTTAGTTTGTTTACTATTGGAAATTCTGGTAATTTGTCATCACGATCTTTCCGCTCCCCTGACACTAATTTGTTTATGTTACAGTGGTATCTCTAATTTCTTTAAACTTAAGTATTGTAAGAGCTAATGACAAAAGTTAATTCTTATGATACCATTAGTTAAAGAAGACTTTCCTCGGATGCATGCAACTCTTTCACTTTATCGTTGTCGACAGTTGAAGTTTTGAATATCATTGAAGTTGAGAGGTCTAGTTGCAAAAGAATTTTAAGCTGTTAATCGACAGATTAAATGATGCTCTCTCTGGTGCAATGTCGCTCATAATTTTAATGAAATTTGTATACGGCTAATAAAAATGTTGATCTTAAATCTTATATATAACCAAAATAGCATAATATTATCTTACAATCATTTTTACTTCCAAATATTTTCAAGTTAAAGACAAACCTTCTTCACTGCTATCAAGCCACTCTCTCCTTCTTTTCACTCTTTCCACAGTTCGTAATTAATTGCTGTCTATTAGTGAGACATGACTGAACGATTAAAAAAATTGTTGTTGTCATCAAATGAAGACAAACTATTGCAACCTCTTCCATTCAGCCAAACAACCAACTGGCCGACTGGTCACGTCAACACAAATTCATCGTAGATACAAAGCGTCACGATGGATGGACAGGACGACATGACACATCCTTCGTGCATCAAAATGAAATATTGAAGTTTTGCACCAAAGTTACAAAAATGAAAAACAACGGACCGAAAGGCGAAACTTTAGCGCAAAGATCCAAGATGTTAGGAAAAAAACAAAAAATTATGGAGAAAACTTTTCTCTTCTTTTTCTTTTTCCTAAGTTGTTTCGGTGATTTTTCTTGACATTGCAAATAAAAAGGTGCTGGAGAGAAGATTGTTGGGGCGAATGATAAAAGAAAAAGTTGCGCCAGCAAAAGTTGACGACTGCGAAAAGCGAAAGAGTAACAACAGCGGCAAATGGACGTTGATGGCCGTAGACGATAATGAGCCACGAATGTTTGACGTCTGTTTTGTCTGTAAGCTGGTGTTGCCAAATATCGCTGTTACTGACAATATTGAAGTTGCTATCTTTTGTTGCTCACTCGCTTGCCGAAAACGTGTGATGCATAAATACTACGTGAAACTAAGTAAATCGCAAATTTTTCTTTATTTCTTTGGTCAAAGTAAAAGATTTAGTTGTACATATCAGCTTATTATTCCACGCAATTCCATCAGAATGCTTTTGTACTAATCGCCAGCGTCAGATGGCCTCTATTAGAGTTTTATTGAAAGAAATTTGATAGCAATGACATGACTTGGCATGGCCTTTAGTGTCATATTATTTAATTTTGTGTAAGAAAAACTAAAAATAACTAAAAAAATTAATAAAAACATGCCAGCCAGAGAAAAACCACATTTTAAAATTAAGCTCGGTAATAGAACTATTAGAACAATCTTAAAACAAGGTTGAAAAATATCGAATTAAAATTGGTAAACTTAAAATAAAAATGCATTCTTGGTATAAAATTTTAAAATTTTTTCTATCGTGATTGATGTAACTTTGACATGAGATCGAACAAACTTATTTTGTTCACCTAAAAAAGAAATAAAAATTTTAAGATAAAGTGGTGATAGAACTTTTTTGAAATAGCAACGCATTTTCCTATATATTTTTTTTTTTGTGAATATGTACGAAATTCAAAACAATGATGGCATCATGTATACGGGACGGTCTTTTACAAACCGAACACTTCTCGGACGATGCATTTTTGATTTGGCTGAACATTTTTTTATGGGTTCTGTATCGAAAAAGAAGAGATACATATTTGAGGATTTTGAAAAAAAAACATTCGAATTCAAATTTTGAGAATTTCGTGATTTTTGGCTTGGAAGCTCACTTTCAAAAATTCATAACTCCGGTTCTGTTAAATTGATTTTAATGTCATTTTAAAGCTAAGAAAATTATCTTTCATTAAAAAAAATTATTAACAAATTAATATTGTTATAAACAATTAAATGATTTAAATTGATTTTTAAGAATTTCCCCAACCCTGTATCAAATTTTTTGTGACCATCGCTACGTCAAATTTCCTATCGAAAAGATATTTTTTTTTAATGGGCAAACTATTATTTCTCTTAAATTTTGAGAATTTTTCGAAATTTGGCTCGGAGACTTTCAAAAATTCATAACTCCGGTTGTGTTAAAGCTATAAAATTGAAGTTAATTTCATTGTAAAGCTTAAAATATGAACTTAAATAAAAAAATAATTTTTTAAAAAATTACTATCAAATTAATATTGTTATAAACAATTTAAATGTTTAAATCAATTTTTAACAATTGCTCCCACCTTGTATCAAATTTTTAACGCCAGAATCGTGTTCTACGTCCGAAACCGGAGTTATGAATTTTTGAAAGTGAGCTTCCGAGCCAAAAATCACGAAATTCTTAAAATTTTAATTTCCTCCAATACGTATCTCTTCTTTTTCGATACAGAACCCATAAAAAAATTTTCAGCAAAATCAAAAATGTATCGGTCAATTTTTGTCAAAATTCGTTCGGATTGTAAAAGAATTGATGTGTGTGATACGTGTGAATTGATGAAATTTGCTGCAAATAACAAAATTTGAAAAGCATAGAGACTGCGACCTTTACTGAAGAAAAAGTCAGAATTTTTCGGATTGCACAATTCCCTAGCAAAATAACAAAATTAATTAATATGCTACAAAACAAGGACCATTTTACAGACTTCTAGGTACGCTACTGGTAATAACTAAATCTTAAATATTAAAATAAAATCTTAAAATCAGTACAAATCAGTACCAATTAGATTAATTTTTAAAGAAAATTACGAATTACTGATTATGTACTATGTAATCCCTCGTGAATGCGATAACTGAAGCAGTATAGTTCAAATTGGAGAATACAGAACTCAAAGTTGAGTGCCCAGCTGCCCCTCGGACTACCAAAAAAGTTTCACTAAGTCTAATGGTAGAAGAAGCTGTCGTTTTTTTAAATTATGTGTGAAGGGTAAGGAGATGAAAGAGGACCTACAAGGCATTAGTTGGAGTAGTTCTGAGAGCACCACTGATGCACATGGAAGCGTCTCCTTGAACTTTGTACAAATTTTTCTAGTAGGTGAGTTTGTCTAACACAGACCACTTATTTTCAAATGTACAGTGAAGTCTCAATTATCTGTCAGCCACGGGACCAGCAGCATGACGGATAATCGAATTTATGGCAACATTTTGAGTACCAGATTCGGATTCTATTGTGAAGCCAAATAAATTTGTGTAGATTGTTTGATCAATAAAGTGCAACTGACCAAAATCATTTAGAGAGAGCAAGTGATCAAAATCAATCATGTTATGAAATTGAGTCACACACAAAGTGAACTAGATTAATGAATTTCTGTGAAATTTTTATCTCCGAATTTCGTAAACAAAATTTCAGTCTTTAATTGAAAATGGTTCAATGATTGTAAGTTTGTAACTTCTAGTAAAGAAAATAGTACAGTTTTGTCCGGACTTAGACCTAAACCAGCATCACTTGCCCATGAGACGAGTATGTTTAAGGCATCCTGAAGAATTTCACATAGTGGGAAGGAGTATTTCCCCCAAGCTATTGGAGCTATATCATTTGCATAAACGATATCTCTATAACAATATCTCTTCAGTGACATAAGCATCTTATTTGTAGCATACAGTAGAAGGAATAACTTTCCGTTTCGTTCCTTTTTTAACAAAGGTACTTATCTTGGAGTTACCAGATTCACAGTTATAGTTCTGTCTTTTAGTTACGTTTTAATCAGATGAATTATGGAACAATTAATACCCAGTACCGAATGTTCTTAGACAATATTCCCAACCTATGCAATTTTTATAGGGATGTACGCTTATATTACTTGCAGCCATGATCATTCAATATAAATAGGTATTAGAGGTCTGCACAAGTGCGCTGTACTCGCTGTCGAGCACACTAGTTCAATTGACATTCTGCGAGTCATCAACAGATTCGCACACAATAGAAAGATCACACGACATGACTTGACTTCGTTTGTACTCTGACTCGTATTTTGCAGTCACCGTTGTTCAAGCCGAAAAAAACATTTACAACAACGAACTTGAGAAAACGAAATTAATGCAACGAGTCGTCGCCAAAAGGGCGATCGTAGAGTTTTTTAAAGATGATTATATTTTATGATTTGTTTTGCGTTCTTGCGTCATTCAAATTGTTGTTGTTGTTAAAATTCACCACGCAAAGCAACACAGTATAGCAAATCTGTTGTCTGTGCAAGCGCACTAAGAGACAATAACTCACTCGATGCTGAATGCAATGCACTACGAGTGCTTAAACCAGTAGAACATTTTATTTGCGAGTGCAGTTCTCTCCTCTTTTTCTTAGTATTTCGCTTTGTTTTGATTTGGGCTCGATTCGACTTGCAATCGTGGCGAGTAGCTTGATAGTCGGTTCAAGTGCACTCGTGCAGACTTATAATATGTATTTCATATTTTTGGGCAGCATGTGCATTTTCCGTAGATTTTGGAGTAATTTTTTATCCCCGTGGTATATTACTAAAGTTGAAAATATGTCGTAAATGCAAGATAATGATTATTCAGATCGGAGTCTCTATCAACCGATGCAAGAAGCAATTCTTTCATTCAAAAAACATAATTTTCAAAAATCGATAAGTGATTCCTTGACGTGATTATATCGCAATTTTTTTATTTTGGTTAATGGCGGTGGCAATGTTTATATATATGCTACATGATATGATTGTATATACTTAGTACATATTTGAATACGAAAACACAATCAATCCATAAATAACAGGTTTTAATTGTTGTCGACTATTCTGAGCAAGAAAATGGCAATTAATTCTGTAGTTAATTATTTTTTAACGATGCTAAATGTTATAAGAATTATTTAATATCACCTTTTAATAGCACTTTTATTTGAAACTAAACCATTAGAGCTGAAACTTAACAAGCGATTCCCTCACTCTAAATACATATTGGTACCTATCCATGCAACTATAAAAATTTCAGCAACAGCAATTAATGAAGAAAATAAATAAGTCCATTAACACAAATAAAAAACACAAAACTTTTAAATCGAGAATTCCTATCTGATTCCACTTACATGCGAGTGAGTATTCCCCTTTGAATAGGAGGCTGGAAAATATCAGTGAAATTAGCACTTCTACCAAATTGAAAAATTCATACAATTCGCTCAATCATCGTTGCGCACAATTTATTGCCGCCAGCAAATGAAGCCAGAAAAGCAGAGCGTGTAGACTTGACGTGAATTATTTCTAGACGAAAGATACTTTATGAGATCCCAAACAATTTAACAGCCATAATTCAGACAAGTTCTACGAACACAGATTACGCAGATTAAATTAAAATATAAATAATAATACGATAATTTCTGAACATTTGCAACATGCGCATTTTTGTTTGTACGAAAATCATAGATTTTTGTGTGTCTGCGCGTATCTTCCACACGGTATTTAACAACTGCGAAAGCGTTTATTTACATTCGTGAGATATCATGTCACTCATATATCACTCGCACAAACAGCGATTTATTGAATAAACAATCATCAGTCAAATCGAGTCGACACTTCGACTTCGAGCTGAGCAGCAGCCACAGCAGTGATACTCACATTCAGATACATTTTTAAGTGTTACTCGCTCAGTTTTGCCTTAGTCGCTATATCTATTTCCATACGCACATCTGTCGGATGCGTGTGGTCGAACGGATTTGATATGATTCAAATAACTAAAAATCAAAACAAATCAATTTTATTTCAATCTCACAAACATTTTTTATGAAATTTACAAATGAACTTTCGTGGCGGTAATTTTAACAGTGAGCGAAATAATTATAGGGCTAGGAAGTTGACTTATTATTAGTATGTACTAATGTTTATAATGGCATCTAAAGCTCAACTAAATCTATCAAAGCTGTGGTATTAGCCAATGGCGCATATTTATGTCCATTTTTAGCTGCTAGAGCTAAGGACTATAAATGGACTCAAATCGGAGAATGTGAACATATGTATATATATCGAATGTAAAATTTCATCGGAGAAAGAAACATTGACCCTCTGCCCGAAGGACTTCAATTCGATACTATTACTTTGTGTGTTTTTAGCTTAGATACTGAGGTATAGCGTTTGAGGTGTTTTGTCATCATAAGATGAGCTGTGACAAACACCACGTGATTACAAACGGTCACAACTTTCTCCTCACAAGAATGACTGTACCCGTGCTCTCAGTAGCTGAAGATAAAACATCCCGAAACTGGTACAGCAACCAAGTAGAAACACACAGAAAAAACAACTTCTGGGGTATGTCACACCACACCTCATTGACCGCGTTACTAAAAAAAAGAAGAAACAACTTTCTCCTGACACGACTGACTGCCCCCGCGCTCGCAGTAGCTGAAGATAAAACATCCCGCAACTGGTACAGCAAGCACGCTTAGTCGAACCCAACACATTGAAGGAAACACAAACAGATAAACACTGCTGGGGCATATAACACCCCGCATCATTGACCGCGTTACTAAGAGAAACATGAGACAACTTCTCATAAGCCGAGTGGCGGCTCCCGTGCTCTCAGTAGCTGAAGATAGAACATCCTAAACATTGAAAGAAAAACATACAGGCAAACACTACTGGGGTGTGTCACACCCCACCTCATTGCCCATGTTACTAGGAAACTTCGGGAAAAAATAAGTAAAAGCCCTCAAGAAACGATTGAGGAAGGCATTCAGATATGATATTTTGAGTGCTCCCGGGACAAAGACGGGAAAAAAAACATACCTAAGCCGACTGCAATCGGTTCACTTGAATGGAACATGCAAAAAGTCCGTATATTCTGAGTAGTTTAGTTATCGGTGTACAAAAAAGTTTTAAAGAATTTTTTTGATATGGCATCACTGGTATTAAATCGAATCGAACAATATTACAACCAACTTCATTGTGAAGCCTCATCATTAGGCTTTCTTTCAGTATGTGTAGTTCGCCTAAATTGTAAACAAGAACATGTCAACTTTTGTACCAATAAAACATAATTTGCAGGAAGTTTACTTTTCTGCTTTCATTTGAAGAAAAATGCAGCTGAAGGCTATAAAATACTGCAAGAAACTTACGGAGAACATGTAATATCGATTTCCACTTGTGAGTTTTGGTATAGACGTTTTAGAAGTGGTGATTTTAATGCAGATGATGAAGGGCGTGAAGGACGGCCACAAAAGTTTGAGGATGCCGAATTGTAGGCTAAATTTAATGAAGACTCGTGCCAAAAGCAATAAGTACTCGCAAGAGCATTGGGAGTGACTCAACAAGACATATCTGTTCGCTTAAAAGCCATGGGAATGATCCAATAGGTAGGATATTGGGTGCCGTATGAATTGAAAGCGAGAGACGTCGAACGCCGTTTTTTCACTTGTGAACAGCTGCTCCAACGGCAAAAAAAGAGATTTTTGCATCGTATAGTGACTGGTGATGGAAAATCGTACGGGCCAAAATCGACGCCAAAGCCGAATGTTCATAGTATCAAGGTCATTCTCTGTATTTGGTTGGACCAATTGGACGTGGTGTACTATGAGCTGCTAAAACCGGGTGAAACCATCAAAGGGCAACTCTACCGAACTCAATTAATACGTTTGAGCCGAGTTTTGAAACTAAAACGGCCACAATATGAGCAAAGGCACGACAAGGTAATTCACAACAAATGAATTTCTATTGTTTCTGTTTCATTGAAATGAAACTCAGAATTGTTGGCATCTGACGAGTAATTCGACATTGGAGATGTTTGAGAAGTACCAAGCTTCCAGAGTTTGTCAGAGACATTTATTGAAGAACAATTGAAAATTTTTTAGCAAAGAGCTTTAGCTAACGACGCTTCACAGCGGTACAGATGAGCCAATTTCACATTCAATCGAAAATTTTATACTCTGCATGGATTGCCTTCCACAGAATTTACGATTTCGCCCGGCAGACAAGTACTTTTACTAAAAACCAAACAACTAATAATAACTGATTAAGTTTTGAGAGATGTGGCATCACTATGGACTATTGTGTCTATGTGGGGCATCCAATCCGCCACTTTAACCTAACCTAAGGATTGCCCCTCATGATACTGCTGCAGGCACTTATTGGGCTATTTCTTCCGAAATAGATACGTAGTATATGGCATACCTACATATTTATGTCATCTGCATTAGCGAGAAATCATTGTATTGACTTTAATTATGTATTTCATTTTTTTCATTATTTTCTCCACTTCAAGTGATGATTTCAGACTTCTGTAAATTTCGCTGATTGTAAATGAATTTCTAAATCATTGCTGCTGCGTTTATGTTGTTGAAATTTTCGCACCACCACGATTGACAACTTGTATGAGACGTCCGTTGTTTTGAAGGGCTGTTAAATGAAATGTTTAAACATTTGCCCGCACCCCTTGTTTCAAACGTCTGCCACATAGCAGCGAACAGCATTGGCACGCAATCTCAACAGGTTCTCAATTGTAGCAGCATTGTGGAATGCATATCCCATCGATATGACGATGATGCTGCTTGCGCATGCTGTGCCATAACAACCTATCGATTGAATTACCGTCCGTCAAATGGCCATTTAGACCAATAACAAAAACAAACGATGCACTTTTAGTATAATTTTTTATAGAATGAGGCTAAAAAGTTTCACCTAGTGATACATATATTGTGGGCAATTTTATGATTCAACTGTGTGTACTTAACATTATGATTCAAGAACAGAAGCATAAATTAATTTGTGTTTCTTAACTGTTGTCATTCTACAACATCGTATCAAGTGAAACCACGTTTCGCATTCTGCAACCCTGCAGAGGTTGTAATGGTTCCGAACAAGACGACACAATTTTCCTTATCTGCTGCGAAAGCCCGGCGCGGGCAACAAATTTCTTTCGAACTCCTTGCCATAGACTCAACTTTTCGAAATGAAAGTAATCATTGTCCCAGGTGATTTTTATAATTTTTGAATACATTTCTTTATCGGAGTAGGTTTCACATGGAATTGCCAAATGAAATTTTTACAAATTTTTTTTGCTTTATTTCAATTAAATTCTTTTTAATTTGTTTTCTCCCACAATCAGTCTGGTATTTTAATTCTGTGTTATTTTTTTAGAAATCATTTCGAGTGCTGATAGACAGATGATTAAGCGGAGCGCGAAAAACGAGTTGCTGTTGAAAATTTCGTTTTAGTTTTAATTTATTAAAAAACAAAAACAAATCGATCGCAGTGAGTGGTGGGCATCGTTCTTAGAGTCCGCTCGTCTCCTCTTCTCTGCATCTCTATTTAAGTGCTGCTAGTGCTTTCGCTCTCTTTTGGGGCAGCCCACACCAAGTGATTTTTATTTCTGTTCATAGTCGACTTTCGATTTGTTCTTTTCTTGCCTCTTTTGTTGGTTGTTGTTTGTGGTAATTGTTGTTGCTGTTAGTAGGATTTGTTTGTGGGACTTTTCGCGTTGTTTTTTTCGTAATGGGTTTAAATGTTTTGACTCCCTATCGCCACCGAATCGCTATAAATCAGTTTGGATTTTGTTTCAATTGATGGATTTATTAGACATGTTTTGTGTACACAAATCGTGTTGCGTGCTGTGTATTTGTGTGTGTATTTATTTAATTGTCATTGTGAGTGTTGTCCGATTTGGGGAAATTCTGTATTTTTTGGGGCAACAGTTTATAAAGCAAATTTTACTACGAGAATTTATTTGCTATCAGCTCTGCCCAGCAGCAGCAGTTGACTTGACAATTATTTATATGGGCGATGGTCAATTATAGAGCTTAGAAACAAACAATCCAAAGTCCCACAGAATTAAAGAAGGCGTTCCTTAAGGTAGAGTCCAGTCCTATTTAAAATATGCCTATCAAAACTCGCGCCACCACCAGCTTGACTCAAACTATACTCTTATGAGGATGATTTCTACAAAAATTTCCATGCATGCGGTAAAAATTTTGGAGAGAAATTAAGATCTTTGTAATATCAAAAAGTTATTCAATTTTCCCCATTCACAGTCTTACTGAATACCATTATAATAATTGTTCTTGGTTTCTTTTATATTCTCGATAATTCTGCAAACCAGTATATGTATATAGCTTCTGGTTTGAATGTTCCTTTAATTGCACACAGTGAGTTATGAGAAGATATGAAAAAGGTGATCAATGACCCAGATTAATCTGACATCCCAGCTCAGCCAATGCCTTCCTACATTGTGCTATTAACTTAGATTTTATCGTCTCCGAGTTTAGAGCCTTGATGGCAACCTGACTATTGGAGAAGATTGCTACATTTCCCATATTAATATTGTCCCCTAGCCTGCTGGCTATTAACATAGCAAAGACTTCTGATTGAAAAACGCTGGCTGAGTTAGGTAAGCGAAAAGAATGAGAAATTTTTGGATCTTTTGAGTAGACATTCGCACCTACACTGCAGTTCATCTTTGACCCATCGGTGTATATGGCGATTTCAAAATTTCAGTTAATAGTGCCCTCCTCCCATTGAATTCTCTCCGAAATCTCTACCTCAAAGTTTTTCTCGAAGTTGAGTATAGAGCAGATGTAATCGGTTGAAAGATAAGCCAGTGTGTCAAGAATGGAGCAGTGTCCGTGTTGCTTCGCTACCCAACAACCAGCGTCTCTGAGTCGAATCGCACTACAGAACGGGGTTGCTTTGATGAAGATACTTATTAGGAGGACGTTAAGAGCTTCCGTGGAGCAGGATCTTATTGCCCCCGTCACTCCCACACAAGCAGTCCTTTGCGCCCTCGCTTTCTTCTTTTGGTTGTAGCCCTTGCTGATGGCCGGCCACCATACTAAGCAGATGTAGGAAATAAATCTTTTCATCGATTTTAAAGCCACACATATGATAGGTTTGAACTGAACACTGAACTTATATAAAATCATGGTGGAGCTTCATATCCTAATAAAAATTAGTTCAGTTATGGTGCATGACGCGTGAAAATACACGTAGTTATGGTGCAGTACAAGAAAAATAATAATATGAGTCGTTTCAAGCTTGCTCTGGAACCCGTAATGCATCAGTTCCTTGTGATATGTTTAACTTCATCTTGGAGCATGTAGTGCAGTTATCATTTTATCACTACCCCTTTGGCATGGATATCAAATGAAACATTTAAACTTTTTTCGATTTCTTCAATTTTTATCAACTTTTTCTCTATATTTCGACTCATTCAACCTTTTGAATTTTTTCAATGTGGACACACATTTTATCGCTGTAACTGAACACTTTCAGTGTTCCTTTTGAAGAGATAAAAATATTCGTATAATGGAATCAGTCATTTTGAAAATTGGTCATCTCCACATTTTCAATAAACAGATTTTGAGCGAATTCAGTCCAGTATAACCTTTGCGTGATAAAATATAGTTGGGCATTAGGTATACGTTGTAAGGTTCATTTCGAAAAGGGGACATCTTCTAATGACTTTCGTATTTTCAATTAAAAATAAAGTTAAAAAACTATTAAAAATCAACTGTTCATTTGATCAAAAAACTTTTTTATTATTATAATAGTAGAAGTAAACAATGTTTTTGCTATCCCGGATGCTTGAGGTACCTTTTTTTCTTTTCTTTATCGATGCCGGATAATTAATATTGTTTGTTTCGAAAATGCATTATTTGTAAAAACTTCATTGCTTCTAAATTGTTTAGAGAGAACTTCAATTAAAGTCTTTGTTTCAACAACAGCAAATTGAGCTTTTGGCCAACTCAAATATAAAAAATATATTCCGAATATTATTAGTCCAACTTTATAGTACTTATATGTGTCATCCGAATAATATGAATATTTCGTTGTAATCCAAAGTTTATTAATCTCTTTGCCGATCTCTTGAATTTTTTTCAACCAGCAACAGCTGGTGATTTGTGGACGACACAAATTGATTTACGTTGAAGGTATTGAATTATTGCGTATAATGCTTGCGCCATCAACGATTAAAGCTGTAAAGAATCTTTATGACCTAAAAAACTTAAAGTTAAAGATTTTGTTGGATGAAACTTTGGCAAAATATTGTTAATAGTTTTATAAAACTTGCGTATTGAAAAATGACAGAGCAAAAAAAAAAGAAAACTATAAATGCGTGTCCCAACATATTTCAAAATGTTTTTGACAACTCAGCTTTAAAGTTGACTTGTCGTAATTTATGTATACAATATATGTTCAGGCATAGATTTTTATAAATTTGTCAGTTCTGTCTGACTCTCTCACTCTTTATACGACTAAGTATAGCTTGAAGTGGACTTCAATCAAGATAATGCAAATTGTTCAGTTAAACTAAGCTGAAAATATCAATTTTTTAGTAAATACATTTTTGGTCAGATCTATAATATTCTGACCTCCTGATCTCTGTTTATTTGATTTTAAAAAGATTTTTTTTTGGCTTAAGAAAAAAGCTTGTTTCTAGGTTTTGTAAATTTAACTAATTAATTTAAATTTAATTTACTTTTGCCCAATATAAGCGAAAACTTTCTGAAATAAGGTCCATCTTTTTTCTCCTCAGTGAAAATTGATTAAAATCCATAGATATTAATCGAAGAATGTTGCCAACACTGGACATGAGCAACAACAACATACGCACACACAACTAAACTAAAGATTAAAATCTCGTATTCGTTAGTTCGCATCAACTGCACATGCGCAAGAGATCAACCGCTGATGATCACCTTCATTTGGTTTACGTTGATCCCTCCATCGATGATCTTTCTTGTCGATCTCTGTTGTTCTTGTTGTAATCACCAATGCTGTTGCTGCTGCTATTGCTGTCGATGTTGCTGTAGTTATTATTGATGTTGCTGCTAACATAGTGGCATCTCTTTTGTCATGCTGCGCATGCTTGTGGTTACAACATACGCGCAAACGTCAAGTTGTCAACGCGTTTTCCTTTAGTTCATGTTAACCTTCTGTTGGTATAAAGAGGAAGTAAAGTAGTACACAATGAACATAACCTTGCATATTTTGAATTTTGTTTTAAACTTTGTACGACGGTATAATCTTACAACGCTTGCAGGCGGTATAGGTACAAAAGTCTTCATACATTATTGCATGAAAACTCAAAACTTGCGTAATGTTATCAAACAAAATTTAGATACCTATTAGTTCTTGTTTTGTTGGGTTTAACACAGGCTATACAAAATTTCTAACGCCCACATATCACGCCCACTATAATGCTAACAAGGGGAGTATTTAACGTAGTTAACGCCAGTTTTTCAAAAACGGCTTAATAAACCTAAATTATATTGTAACAACACGATATACGATACTGTATGTTTTGTTGAACCAAACTTAAGCCATACAAGATATGCCACTCCCACCTATAACGCCCATAAAAAGTTTAGAATGTAATGAGTTTGATACTTTACAACTGCATATTTTTATAGCAACGTTTTGATATTGATACCATACCATTCTTTTCTTTATTGGACGAAACACAAACTATCTGAGATGTGCCATTCCCACCTATGATGCCCATATAAAACCTAAATTGTGAATATGTTTGATACATTACAACTCCAGTATTTTCTTCTGCAAGGCCTATTGAGTTAAAAATCTCAGTCACTTAAAAAGTTCAAGTTTTAAATACAATTTCATAGAAATATCTTTATTTTCGTTCCAAGTATATAAGTAAAGTAGTTCATGGGTGATATTAGGTTGAGTTTTTTCAAAATCTTGTATATATAAGGATTTTATCTTTCTTTTGTCTATATGAGCTTCCTACCTCAAACTTGTAAACGGCGCGGACAGAGTTTCTATCTGATTTCATTGAAATTTTACGAAAAAACCGACTCAATATACCTTAGGTGCCAAAATATAGCGTTTTAGGTATTTTTTGTATGGAAAAAGCCACCCTATGTTGTTAAACCACACCCATATTTTTCGTGTAGCAGAAAATGCGGACAAAGTTCACCCGAAGAGCGGTTTTTTTTTTCTAATTTGCGGTCCCATAGGCCTATATTATAGAATTCTCCCGCGAAGTACTTTACTTATAAGCTCATGACAAAGTAAACGGAAACTCCTAATGGCGACAACAAACTCGATACTGCTCTACGGCAGCGAAATATGGGCAGGAACGCTAGAGGCAAAATATCGGCAAAAGACGTTACTGTCTGTGCATCGAACTGCTGCGGTCAGAATTGCATGAGCGTACCGCAAAGTCTCTGAAGCGGCAGTGCTAGTTATAAGCGGGGTTATCTCCATCAACCTGTTAGCCAGCGAACGTAAAATAATCTGGGAGGCGAAAAAGGTAGGAAACCTGACCATAAGTTCTGCCGACGCAAAGCAGGAAACCCTCTTTACATGGTAGGACCGATATAATTCGGAAGTCAGCGGAAGATGATTCGAGAGAGACTTCAGCAAGGTAAATTATTTCCTCACTCAGATTTTATCGGGCCATGGATACTTTCAAAATTATCTACACCGTATGGGTAATACAGAGTACGCTTTCGATATATATATGGAGACTCTGATGAAGATAACGCAGAGCACACCTTCTTCAACAGCAGTCGATGGAACAACGAACGCGCATCTTTACAGGAATCAGTTGGCCAGTGCTCCGCTGACAATGTTATAGAAAGAATGCTGCAGAATGAAGAAAACTGGAATGAAGTTGCAGGACTTACAGAGGACGTACTCAGAAAAAAAGAAATGATAGCTGGACGCAGGTATATGATTTGAGGACAAATCATGGTCTCTACCCCGAAGCATTGCTGACGCAGTCCCAGGGTAAATGGAAGCCTGGAAAGAGCGTATGGGTTTAAGTGAATTGACACACTCTGATTTATTTTGAAATAAACCTAAAATTTCAAAATGGGACCTAAGAAGAGAGAGAGAGGATTAAAGCAATTAAAATATTTAAGCAAAAGTTAGGTACTATGGCAAGTGCGGCACGTACATATGTTCCTATATTCATATAACTCCTAAGTTAATGTAGATCATATTTAGAAATTTTTAGTAAATTATTTCCTTACTTTGAGCTACATTTAAAATTAAAATAAAAAATATAAAAAAGCCGAAATATATCTATGTTATACAGAATACGGACAGGTTACGACGGGAAATCGTCAAAGAGTACCCGCTGTCAAAATTATAACACACTTGGTCGTACGAAATAAAACAGAATTGGCAAATCCATCAAGGCAGAATTCATCGATTTGCTTGAAATTTACAGGTATTATTCTGCGTTCAATTCTAGAGGAGAAATACATATGTTTTTTTTTTCGCTGAAAGAACCCAATTTTCAAAGTAATGGTCTTTTGAACTTAGTCCTTTAGAATTATAAAAAAAAATTCTACAAAGGACTTTGTTTCAAATTGTCGATATTTCCTTAATAAATAACGGAATTAAATATTTTTTTTTCAAACTTCATAATTTAATGGAATTTATGAAAAGTTGAAATTTAGTGCAAAGAAAATTGTTTTGTGGCAAATATTGCTAATATCGTAAATCAGAGGCATTTTTTCATAGCAAAATTTTTCTTGAAATTTTTTTTATCAACTCAGAAAGGCTTAAAGTACATTTGATAAAAGTCTTTTTCTTAAAAATCAACAATTCAACCATTTTAATTGAGTATTTGGATGGAATAACGGAACTTTTTCGGGAGTGCTCTTTATCCGTCAATTACCTCTATATATTCTTGAGACCCTCCTCCACCTCCCACCAAAATATCGCATCGATATACGCAATACTAGCGTAACAGTAGAGCAAAATGTATCACAACCTACCAGCCGAGCAGTGCTGAGCTCTGATGAAGAAAAATTACTTCATTCTTAGAATATTGTGTTAATTTACCAAAAAACCTAAATCTTAAACATATATATATTGTGTATTTACTGCATTTATTAATATATGTAGTAATTATATACAAATCCTTTGACAATATTATTTAAGTAAATTGGATGGCATGCGTTTTAAATTTGTATATTTCTTTCCGTTTTATTATTTGCAATATTAAACGCTTTTATAGTTCCTTTAATCCATTCCATCACATTGTCAATCCTCATGTAGGCGTTTTGATTGTTATACGACGAAATCAAAACTCCATACACATAATACGATTTAATTTTCATTGGATTGTTATCTAATTCAAACATCAAGGGACCACCAGAATCTCCTCCTTCTAGAACACGTGGTACACAAATTCTAACTGTCATATTTGCTACTTTGCGTGGGCAACGCTCTACAATTGGAACTATTCGTTTTTTACGGCCCTTACCAACCACGGTGGCACTTACACCAACGAAGTCACGTAATTTATACTCAGCATTTAAGGGTAAGCAAACGGGTTGCAGAGTTTTTGTAAAACTTATTGGTCTTTGCATATGTACCAACGCCATATCATATATAGAACCGGTATATTTTTGTTTATCTAAAGGATATGGTATTACCAGATCTGCGTATATATTCTCGATAAAACGAACTTGCAGCGTTGAAGGTACATCGCGATGGGCGACATGCGCAGCTGTTATCACCCAACTTGAACTAATCAAACTACCAATACCAATTATATAAACTTTTCCTAAAAATAAAGTAAGCAAAAATATATACATATATGCAGTAGATCGACTACAAAAAAAGAAACTTACCGCCCTTCTTAAGCAACCAGACTCTAACGAACCATGTAATCTCACCAGGGTTAATTGGTTCACCATCTCTAATTCGGCTTTCAAGACTATTAATGGCACCACAGCATGGAGGCTCGAGAAAATCACTATCTTCACAATTCTTACTTTTTGCTAGTGGCACAGTTTCTGCGTACAAAAGAAAGAACAAATTTTGTTGGCAACATCCAGCGACTTATTTTGAAAGGTTTGTTATAATTCAATATTGTGAAAGTTCAAAATAGAGCTGGGAAAACATCGATAGACTATCGATAGTTGGCGTCATCGTTAACTATCGATAGTATTTTTTTTTTGTTATTGATAACATCGGTAACGACAATTTCTTTTTTTTTCTACAATTAAGTTTAATGCTAATGAAACAATTAAACTTTAATGATAATGGAAAATTGGTAATTAAAATTTTCAAATTTCAAATTGGTAATTAAAATTTTCAATTACCATTAAATTTCCATTATCACTACCACTAACACTGTTGAAAAACAAACATAGGCGGGCAGAAATATCTCAGATATGTATGTACAGCTGTGTTCAAGAAAATAGTAGTGCCGTTGGGTCCTGGGTATTTTAGTATCAAATTAAATGATGAGTACAATTTTCATGTTAAGTTATGAAAAAATAGTAAGTAATATTCCGAGAATATTTCCTGATAAATGCTTTATTGTTTATTACGATTTTGAATTTATGTGGAAAAGTCAATAAGGTCCTTACAACGCTTCACAGGAATTTCAACCCATGTCCAGCGGCCGCACCAGGCGCAAGGCTTAGGGGGCGGAAAAATGGTCGTGAAATATATCTAATTTTGCTAGGGTTTTTTGAAAGTCAAAAAGGAGGAACTTTTGTGTTTTTTCTTTGGTATTTAGGGGGGCCAGCATTCCAGTGGTGCGAACACACTCGCCAAAAATGCTCGCTACGCCACTGCTCATGCCCCTTTAAACACTTGTCAAAGCTGTGTTCTACTGGAGGGCTTTCCTGTCGTTACGATTCGTTTGATATGTCCTCACAAATTTTCTATCGGATTAAGGTCAGGAGACTGAGCTGGCCATGGCATCACGTCGATTTTTTAAGATACGAACATTCATAAGCTAGTTTACTAGTGAGTTTAGGATCTTTATCCTGTTAAATCGTCCATTTTAAAGGCATTTCCCGACTGCCATAAGGTAGCATTACATCCTTCAATAAATTAACTAACACTGCTGTGTCCATAATATGTACCTTTGATCAAATGGATATGGTCAACGCCAGTCAAGCAAAAGTAAGTCCATACTATAATGGTCAGTCCACCAAGTTTAACCGTCGTGATAGTGTATTTGGAGTGGTATTCTGTGTTTGGTTGACGACGAACATACTGTCCGGAGCCTTTTCTACCAAAAAAAAAAATACTTTGCTCTCATCTGACTATAATACGCTGCGCCACTCTTCTGCATTCCATTTCATGTAATCTTTAGCAAATTTTATTCTTGCAACGACGTGCTTCTTCACCTAAAGGTATACCTTTCTGAAACTTCTTGCATTCAAATTATTTTCCGTTAGTCGACGACGAATTGTCACAGCACTGACCTTAATCCGATATAAAATAATTAAATGGTAATAGAAATTTTACAATTATCATTTCCATTACCATTAAATTATTTCAATTATCATTAAAGTTTAATGAAAATTGATAAATTTCCATTAAAATTAAATTCATTTAATTAGTTTATTGAAAAAATTTAAATTTTTGCTTACCTAAAAGAATATTGTCCTAGAACTTTTGAAAATTCCAATTACCATTAAGTTTTAATGATAATTGAAAAATTTCCATTACCATTAAACTCAATTTAATGGTAATTGAAAATTTCATTACCATTAAATTCAATTTAATGGAAATGGAGATAAAATGCATTAAATATTTAATGCATTACCACCATGACTCATAAATATACATGAGGTATTTATATTTACAGTAGACGTCCAACATAACGAACTAATTAATGCACGGGTCAGTCGTAATATTGTAGAATTCGTTATATCGAAGTGTTTTTTTATTCAAGAAACTGGCTTTTATTTACGCCATATTTACTTGCGATCACTTATACTGGCATTCTTTTCTTACCTTCTTCAATTATATTGACTTTATCACTCAACGTAAGGCTCTTGCATTGAAGCGGCAAGAATTAAATAGCGTTCGTAATTTAGAATAGTGAAAATTTTCATTATTTAGAGACATCAATGAAAAAATTCCAATTTGAAAAACCGTTCATCAAAATGGAAATTCGTTATATCGCTATACGTTATATTGGACGTCCACTGTACTTGAATTTTATTATAGACTTGCTTATTACGTTTCAAATTAAATTTTTTCCTCTCTTGGCATTTAGGTGGGGGAGTTGCCGATGTTTATCAATAATATCGATAGTTTTTTGAAAACTATCATTAACTATCGATAGTTTTCCTTACCGAATTTTCCCAGTCCTAGTTCAAAATTCTGATTAGCCACGTTTTTTCGGTATATCGAAATTCCCGGAATAAAGAGCTCAAACTTACCCTCAAAAGAAGCAATAAACATGGAATGAATTAAAACAACAAATAATAAAGTTTTATCCATGGTTCAGATTCAAAAGACTACTGACTTGAAAGCTTCATTAATTTTCCTTATATACCCTACTGTTGCTAACTTCACAGAATTGTTAATTTAAATAACAAAATTTAATTATTAAAGTTTTTTTATTTTAAAGTAAGCTTTTAAGTTTTAAAATAACTTCCATATTTTATTCAAAATCAATTTCAAAAATATTTCGGAAGATAAGGAAATTGCTTGCACTTACTTATGTAAGATTTCCACTACAGACGTTATTTATACAGTTTATTTTACTTAAGTTGCAAAATAAATTATGTAGAAAAATTTGGCTCTATGGTAGTCCAACAGGAGCAGATGAAGTCACTTGAATACCCAGAGCAAAGTTTGCTATCCTCAGCGGATTATCCAAAGATATGTTTCGAAGAAAAGTTAAAAATCAAAGTAACAGTCGAAATTTTAATGAGTTACTATTGTGATACCCTACCTAACTTGTGCATACGTATGAAGCCTCTCTGCAAAAAAATAAATAACTGAACTTGTCTAATTTTGGGATTGAATAAAATCTACTTGCGATGTTATCTGGCAAACCTTTTGAGACACTAATTTTATTTTATTTTTGGTTTCTATATTTTTCATAGTTTAATATCGTGCACGCTTATAAGTAAAACATTTTAATTCAAATATTTACTTAAAGCATTCTTGATATTTTTGCACATCAACTGCAGGCAGACGCTAAGTATTTTCATATGAAATCAATTTCCTGCAGTCATTCAGAGGTGTGAAGAGAAAAATTTTAACATGCAAATAAACAAGTCATCAATCAAGCAATATGCGTTTTTGCTATTGATGCACAGTGAACCAATTTCATTGTGAAATAAGATAAAAATTTTTAGGTTTTACAATAAATTTGTACATTTTAAATAACTAAGGGGTGCATCAATAAAATTGTTGAAATCAAAAATTTTATATTTGAGTCATTCCAAATGAAAGCGTCTAAAAATTGGATAGTTTTTTTTCAAATTAAATATTGCTCAAACTTTGTGAGAATCTTTTTTAGGGTTACAAAGAAAGATGGAAAACCAAAGTCATTTAACTTTCGCCTGCCCGAATTAAACGTAATTTTTATGCTCACAAAATTTGAGCAAAATTTGAAACAGTGAAGCAACAAAATCTAATTTTTTAAACGCTTTCATTTGGAACGACTCCACTGTATTTAATTTCATTTACAAAAACAAAATATACCATTTGCATAAGTGATGGCAACCCTATGTTTTTGGCAAAAATCACCAGAACGAATGCTTCGAAACTTAAGGTGGCAAAAACAATAAATAGAAATTAAATAACAGTGCAATATCACCATCGACTAGGCTACATACTCTAAAGATGACGACGACTCATCCAGGGAGTGTGCACTTCAGCACTCAACAATTGAGATATGCGAAATAAATTCACGCTACATGTTGTCCAACAAAATGGGTAGGCCGACAGATACGATGCTGACAGGCTGGTAGCTGAATGAAGTGATCTTTCGAGACGTCTATACCAACTGTCGATAGTCAAATAAATTTGATCGACATTCATAAAATATGAATGTGAATTTAGTACTCGTTGGATGAATACTTACAAGTGTAAGTAAATACACATCGCCGTTCACTGATGGTAGAAACAAAAATGTTCAGAAAAACATGTGTAGGTATGTATGTATATATGTTAAGAAAAACGTGAAAGAATTTCGTATTAAGGGAATTGAAATTTCTTCTTCATTCAACAATTTGTTAATATTAATGCACAGAGCCATGCCGTGGGTGAGGAGACTTGACCCAGGCCAAATACTTTTGAGAAAGGCCCACATGGTGGGGTCAGTACTTAGATTCTCAACAATGTGGTTGCTCAACACGAATAAGAAAGATTTTACCATCTGATTGACCTAATGCTACAGAATGGCCAACAATATTTGGACTCTGGCCAATTTTTTTGGTGATTTTGTGATGACAAAGCCCTTCAGAGCGCAATATGTCAATTTGACCATTTTCTCGTTCCGTTAATTATTTTTGTTTTCCCATTTTAATTGAATTTTAGCCTTTACAGTTATTGACTATGTACTTTAATAAGGAACTAATTCGTTAAAGGTATTTTATTATCTTATATGTTCAATTAAACCTTAAAAATGATGTAGCCAAAAGTGCTACTAAATTCTGGCTTGGACTTTTGAGAACGGGTCGAATTTGTTCATTTTTTATATTTTTAATTATAACTCAAAAACCATACATTTTTTATAGAAACATATTATGAGATTTATTGTAGGGAATTAAATTTCCTATCGAAATGACTTTTTATATTGGGAAAAAATTATTTTTTCAACAAAATAAGTTAAAAAACTATTGAAAAATAACGGAAAATTTCACGTTTTGAGAAAATTCCAATACTTTTATTTTTGTATATTAAATACATCTTGCTCTTAAAATTTTTGAAAACAATTATTTCCTAACTCAATTACAGTGGCTGCTATCTCAATTTAATTAAAAAAAAATTACTGTCTCTAATCAAGTTAACCGGACTGTATTTCACCTACACATTCAAATTTACTACATCAATTTAGTTTCATTCACTAAAAAACAAAAACAGGCCCTTATTTTTGACTTTCAAAAACCCTAGCATATTGAGATATATTTCAGGACCATTTTGAGGCCTCCTCAAGTCTTGAGCCCGGGGCGATCGCCAACTCGGTCCCCCCTAGGTACGCTACTGGGCCTTGTATAACAGTTAAGAGTTTGAAAAGTGTGTACCTTGACTTTTTGTTTGCTCATCAAAGTTGAAAAAAGGTAACTCATTAAAAACGGTTGTATAAGCAGTGCTGCCAAGTTGAAAAGACAATTCCCGGCCTTCCAAAAAAAAAAAAATTTTTCCTTCAAATGAATGATAAAAGTCCTTTTTTTGGAAAAAAGTTGACGACCTTTTTTAGACCTTTAAAAAACATTTGAAGTCCATGTCACAAAAATTTTCCAATTCTTGGCTAATTCAGAAATTTTTGAATTCCTGCCAGGCCCCCGGCATTAACATGAAACTCTGGGCTTGGCCGGGTTAGTTACGGTCACTTGGCAACCCTGTGTACAAAACAACAAAACTTTGCTTTAGGCTCACACTTTTAGGATACGGCCCTGTAGTAGCGTACGTATATAAAGAGAGTCAAGGGGGCGACCGCCCCCTTTTTCGAAGCCAAAAGTGAGGAGCTGTTTTTAATTTTTTTTGATAAGTGAAAGAAAATTTTTGGAAAAAATTCAAAATGTAATAATCTTTCTTTGCACCCGATATACATGGTACGCCACTGCAACCCTGTTAGGGGACGTCCATTAATTACGTGAGTCAAAATAGGGGGGAGGGGGTCCGGCAAAATTACACCAAAGGGGAGGCGGGGGTCAAGGAAAACCTCACTTCAACTTCTTAAAGCATAGAATTTACTTTAAAAATTATAATTTAAATCTAACGGGAGGGAGGGAGAGATCTCATTAAATCTCTCACGGGGGGTCCGATTTTAAAAAAAAAGACACCTCACGTAATTAATGGACGTCCCCTTAATACTATAGGACTACCTAAACATCGAAATTATTATATGAAATTCTTATTTATCGCTCAATCCATCGATTTATCTATGAAGAGGTCGTTAAATCTCAATTTGTGTTGCTGCATTCAATGTTGGATTATGAAGTGTTTCGGTATGGAATTTTGTTACATAAACGAGTTCATAGAATCGTAAATGTGTTGCAGATCACAGCAGGCGATCGCGTAAACACTTGGTTATTGTTTTCCAAATAAACACCATTTGAACGATTGCAATAATATTGTTCTCGACGTCATAGTGTCTGACGTGAAAAGTTTTGGAGCTGACATACATATAATGAGTTTCAACTTAAGTTAAAGACGAACGTACATACATTCGTACACTCAAGGAAACTTAAGTACTTATGCTAATTTAACGATAAAAATGTAAAACTAAAATATCTCTCTGCAAAAATATCGGATTTCGGTAACTAAGGAATCTGAAAAATTAGAATTGTTTAAGTTATCTCTATCTACACCAGTTTGAATCCGACTACAAATTGAAAAGTAATATTTATTTTAAATTGAAAATCGTTAGTTTTTTGTAAACTTATCACTATATATTTTTTATAGTGTAATCAATAAGTTTTTGGCTATTTCCTAAATAATGAAAATAAATCGTTTACTCAACATACCCCATTTTGTCTTGAATTTCAATTGTATTGACCAGTGCAACTAAAAAAAAGGTTCATCCAACTCAACGTTGCATACATACGTGGCTACTTGACAGTTGTGACGGCCTTTATGTGCCCATAAATGGTCACACAGTAGCCACAAAAACGAAATAAAGAGGTGTGTTCTACAAGAGACTGGCCTCAAGTTGAAGTTGATGTTGGCACAACGAAGAACTTACTACTTTATTCAATAAAATGCCATTGGTAAACTTGATGCGCAACCAAACAATGCGCTAAATTTGAAATAATTTTCTCTCCCAATGTGATGATTCTGGTTTGTTGATGACATTCATTTTGTTGCTTTCTGCAAAGACTCACAGGTAAGTATCACAGGTGTTAGCAAAATTAAGTTGAAAAAATCATTACTATCACATTTGTGTAGATTTCGAAAAAAAAAATATTGATTCTTAGGAAATCTCTCTCAAAGCATTTAGAAGCAGAATAGACAGCCAGTACTAGTGAGAAGAAAAAAATGTCTGAAACTAATCAGCTCCAGAAAATCAAACGATCTTTCTAGAGTAGGGTTGTTCATTTACCCTCCCGCGGTCACAATCTGTGGAACGTGCCATCATTCGACCCGCCGTGCAGATGCTGATTTCTATTGAAAATTGAATATGCAAGATACCCAGTCGGAATCAAATGTGCAAAAACAAAGCAAATGCAAACAAAAACATTATTTATGCGAAAGGCAATTTTTTAAGCATGTATTATTTAATTGTTGTAAAAAAAATCATTTTCATGGAAAAATAGTTTTATGTCTCGGAAAATTACTTTTTATTTTTGTTGATGAATTTTGAGTTTAAAAATTTAATATTATATGTTTGTATAACGTACATATGAATACATAATATGTAGTATAAGATTTATGAAATGTTTTCTTTTTGTTGTTAAATAAAAATATATTTATTTTATATGCCAACATTTATCTTTATTTATAAACATCAGTGATCCACGAATTTCTACTGCCCAGTAGGCAAGGGCACGAGCTAGCAGTGCTTCTAGCAGGCCTTCCAAAGTAAGATTAAGTCCTTGCCACCTCCCTTCAAACATACTTTATTTTTTATATGAAATGTTTCTATAAAACCGGCCTTCTCAAGCAGGCCTTCTAAGATCGCTTACCTTAGGAGGGGTCATAGAAGTACTTGGAAAAATTAAATTTTAATACGCCGTGAGACTCTGAGTTAATTTTTTTTTATCCGCGTCACCTCACTTGCACTTACGTTGACATTTTTAATGTTTATTTGTTGTGACATTTTCTTAATTTATAATTTGACATTGAATACACAACACTCTGCCGCCATCACCTTATCAATAAAATGAAACAGAACACCAACCTGGCAACATGCACATCGTTCTTTACTTCCAACCATTTATCTACTTTTGATGTCGTATATGTACAATGCAATGACAAAAAAGTTATGTCGAATCATAAAACATTGCAACATATGAAATGAAAAAGTACATGGAGTCCTTCCCATATCAGGCCTAATAGCATGCCTGCCTGGAAGGACTTCATGTATTTTTTCATTTCGTATGTTGCAATGTTTTATGATTCGAGTTTTTTTTTTATTTAATTCAATTTGTAATGATATTTAATAAATAACAATAAAATGGCTTTGAAAGAGTTTCATGAGTGTACACTCAATGGAGTGCCACTATTCTGCTAATTAAAATTTTTCTACTTATAAAATTTACTTATTGCTGATATTAACAGAATGTAAACAAATAAAAATCATCATAAAAAAAATGAGTGTAAATATCGCAGCAGTGCTAGCAGGCCTTCTCCGAGGAAGGCCTTGCTCAATTGCCTGCTGGGTGGGTAATGTTTTTTTTTACCTGGGAAAGACAAAACACATTTATACTCAGGGTTTTTTTTTTTCGTTGGAATTCCTTCACACATTTGTACACATACTAGCGCGAAATGTTTGTTGTAAACGTCATCGCGCTGTCGACTTTAAGACACCGCAGTTGGCCATCCCTATTCTAGAGATCTAAAGCAAGAGCACTAAAAAATTGATGATAAACCCAAACAACATGTCATTGTCTTAAAGGTATCTACTGGGTGTATGTTCCTCGACATATGTATGTAAAACAGTAAATATGAATACTTACCAATGCAAAATAGGCCTCACACACTCGCTTCTTTATTGATATTTCAGGTCGCTATTAAGCTAATTTCTTATTAATGTAAATCTTAAGTATTAAACAAATCGCAAATCAAAAAAAAACTCAAAGATTTCCGAATAATATCAAAAAAATAATTAGCATCTATCATAACATTTAAATCAACAAAAATTCCTGAATAATATTAAAAAAATAAATTCAAAAAAAGTGAAAGGTAACAAAAATCCATAAAAGAAAGGTGAATTATATCGGAAAACTAAATTTGAAAAGTTTCACATCGAAAAATCCAAAAGAGCCAATTCAAGTCGACAATCGAAATGTACCTTTGCTCAGCTTCGTAATGCCTGACAGCCTTCGTTCTTGTCAACGACAACGAAGCTTAAAATCTTTGAGTGAGTGGAACCGGGTTAACCAGCACAACTCTGTTACACAATTTATAAGTATTCACCAATAATTGCCTTCGCCTAATTCAGCAATTTGGTGGCCAAGGATCATTTCCAATATCGAATTTATCTCCAGATGCCGTAAAGATCCGATTTCCATTCAAAACAAATGTTGCGTAGTAATAAAACAATATGGAAGCCTTCGGGCGAAATTTCGTTGAAATACAATAGTACGACTACAGAGCCACTTTCGCGTAAGTGCTTCTAAACCATACAAAATTACAGTGAAACACGGTGGTGTTTATTAATGATTCCATTTCGAATAATGGAGTGGGACTACTGGTACTTGTCGATGGAATTATGTGATCTTTCAACAAAATCTTCCAGGTGTAGTTGGTATATATATATATGGGTATAGACCCATATTCGTGTGGGAGTAAAATCCAGGAATCTTAGAACATAATAAGTCTGCAGGATTTTGTGCGAAAATGCACAACCAGTATACCAAATTTTATTAAGGACCTAAAAAGGCAAAAGGATTCTGGACTAAATACTTAAATTATTTGTTTCTTAAGACTAAAACGATAAATGTGCAAAGAGTTCAAAACTGTAACATATGACTTTTTTTTCTTCATTTTGTTGTAAGGACATTTTTTGTTGTAATCAGGCGGCCTACATTAATTTAAGCAGAAAAAGTCTCTTTAGTAGGAAATTAACTGAAATGAGAGTATGCTTTCATGTTCCAGTATTGCTCTTCAGTGTAAGTCGTATATTGGATAGGCCTTAGGAGACGTCCATTAATTTCGTGAGCTAAAATAGGGGGGGAGGGGGTCTGGAAAAATCTCACCAAATCTCACCAAGGGGGGAGGGGGTCAAAGAAAACCTCACGTCAACTTTTTAATGCATAGAATTTACATTAAAAATTATAATTTAAATCTCACGGGAGGGAGGGGGGTGGTCCCGCCAAATCTTACCAAGGGGAGGGAGGGGGGTCCGGATTTTCAAAAAAACATCTCACGTAATTAATGGACGTCCCCTTACGCAGATAATTATCTGAAAACTGCCAACAATTTAATTTATTTTAGTCTTCAGGGTAACAGGAGACGGGAACATCCTAAATCATTTCGAAAACCATTGCTGAAACGTGAGTTCCGTGATTCGTGGAAATGTACGAGAGGAATTAAGTCACCTGTTAATGACCGTGCTCAGTGTAAGAATTTTGTGCAGGATGTTGTACGTGGTATTATCTTATCTGTATGACAGGTTTTACTTTTTCTTGCAGAAAGAGGTCTTCAATTTATATATTTTTAGTGAAACCATTTTATTATATGATTAACCATACAAAAGCAAGGTTCTTAAGTCATTTATGCTTCAGTATACATATTATGTATGTATGTATGTATGTGTATTCAACTTTAAAAATATTTATAATTATTTTTAATAAATCTTTTTTTTTAACAATAGACATACTTTAGTAGCTGAGATTGCAGGAAAATTAATGCTTGCAATGTATGTTCGTTTTTATTTATTTTAATTTGAAATTGAATGATCGTGAATGAAATGTTTTTACTTTCGCTGCAGGATCGTTGATGGATTTATACGTTTGCCTCAAACAGCGAGATAAATAGCGGGCAATAAACGAGGAAATTGATAAAATTTAACAAAATTTCAAGTGTGTTTACAAAGTTTTCCCAAAATAAATAACAATTGTGCGTGTGCTATTAGATTTATTTAGAAAAACTAGGCAAGTTTATCAAAATATGAGGCAACTACTGATACTTTAAATATCCATATACATACATATATGTATGTATGTATAGTGAGTGAAATAAGTCATCAGTAACTCAACACCCCATGTAACTGACACATCTTGACATTCGCGTGCGTTGATATTTCAAACAGTTTTGCATATACATATTCAGCATTGTGGAATTACTACAATATCCTAGGCAGTAATATTTTCAAAAGAATAATTAAATTCGTGTACATAACAATATGATTGAATAGCTATAGAATCGAATATTTCATTATTCAAAAATAGAGAAAATAATTCAAAGTAGGTTTTATTTCCTAAACAGGAAGTCAATATTAGAAATGATATACATATGTAAAGGGTGTTTTTTTTAGAGGTTTGTTTTTCGAATAGAGATAAAACTGGGATTTTGTGGTCAAATCTGGCAGCTCTAATGTCATTTATATTCAGTTTGGTTTGCCATTTCATCATGAACAGGTTGACGCATGAACAACGCGTCCAAATTGTGCAAATTTATTATAGTCACTAAAATTTCAACTTTATTTTCACTCAAAATTCACATGATTTTTGCAATTATGAAGTCAAGAAGGCCGCCTAGATCTTGTGATATCACACCTTAATTTTTTTTTTGGGGTTATGTGAAGCCAAAAGTATGCGTCGATAAGCCAGCTACGATTCAATACTTCGAAGCCAACATTACTCGCGTAATTCGCGATATACCTTGAAAATTGGACCTCCATTTTAGACTACGTCCGAGCTAGCCGTGGCGTTCATATGCCAGAAGTCATATTTAAATTATAATGCCAGAAGATTATCTTTCGAATAAAGTAATTTTCATGTCTATTTAAAAAATTCATCTTTGTTTTATTCCATTTTAAAGTTCTATACCTCTAAAAAAAACACCCTATACTTACATACTGACAACTGAATTTTCTAAATTACCATATCCTCTCAACAAGGCTTCTAATTTTTCAGACAACATATTCACAGATTCCATCGGTCTGCTGGGCCGTTTTGTCCAATTTTGTTCAAAAACTAGCACTGCCCGATACTCGTCATTTTTGACAGCTTGACTACACGGAAAAAACACCAACTCAAATTTTATTAAAAATTAATAGGAGACTATAAAAAATAAAATCTGAAAACAAATATTACTTTTTTATAGTAATAAATAGAAAATCCTTATTAAAAATTCTATTCTAGTTTGTAAATATTTTCATTTTACATTTTTTAATAAGTGCATATTAAAAATCATTTTCTTCATTTTAATTATCACCTAAAAACTTTGAAATTTTACAAAGAATTTATTAAATTTTAATAAATTGCCACATTAGAATTTTTATATATTTCATATTGTAATATATGATTCCCACTCTATAATTTTTAAAAAGTAGTTATAGAAAAATTATTTCAAGATTATTAATTTTTATTATATTGAATTTTATTTCTCTTTTGCGTTTAATTTGTACTCTGTTTGAGTTCTCAACATGTTCATGCAAAAAAAAAAAATATAAAAGGCTTGCCAAACTCTTGCTAATTGGCTTTGAAGTAATGTGTTGAACAGAATTGTGACGGGGTCGGGAAAGCAGCAACGGAAACTCGCACAAAAAATTTTAAAAATAAATTTCAGTTATTATTATTTCATCATAAAAACTTTATAATGTACTTTTTAAAAAATTGTACAGTCCTTTTAAAATATAATAAATTATTGCAGAAATTTTAAAATCTACTTTGTAAAAATTAAAAACTTGCATTCGAAAAATTAATGCCTGCTTGATGCAATTTTTGTATTACGCTTAGTAATTTTTAATAGACACTCGAACCGTTTCTAAATTACTAAATTACCTACTAATTTTTCATAAATTTTGATTAATATTTACAATAATTTCGAGTTTCGTTTTTTCCGTGTAGATGTTGACGGACGCTGTGGTGTTTCAAAAGTATTCTCAAAATTCTCTTCGTTATGATATGTCATTTCGAAGACCACTGTTTCTCACGGATCTTAAGCATTTTTAAATGGCATCATATTATTTTTGTTCACAGCATTCTAAATCTAATCTCTCTTCATCACTTAATTCATTCACAATTTCCGGAGGCAACACAATTATGTATTTCAATATTAGAACTTTCAAGTTCTTCACAATTTAATCTTTCCAAAAATGCAGTAATTTGTGCTGGTGTTTAAGACTTTTGCGAGAGTTGAATTTATTTTTGATTTACTTATGCCATCACGAAATCCAAATTGAAAATATTTTGATAATACATCTCGAAGCCTACTTCTTACTGCGCGGTTAAGATATGGTTATTTGTTTTTGATTGCAGCACCAGGAACTTGTCAAAGTCTTGCGATGGATGTTTTTAAGTTTTCGTCCAAATACCTTAATTTTTAAATAGTCAGCTGCTCAGTTATGGAGAAGATTTTCCACGGCCTATTTCAAATAAATTTCGGTTCAGTCTATTAAACTAAGTATTTTAAGATATCAAATACAATTCACCACAAAAAAAAAACTAAAATTTTTGTAATAGTCTTGTCTTAGGAACACAAATATATCCTGTCCCTAGTATTTTGTTCATCCAAAAATTGGCTTAATCATATTCAATGACACTTCTCTCAAGGATGCATACGCTTTCGAAACAAAATGATTTTACTAAATTAAGTTCCAACATCGTACATGCTCAATTTATTTGACATTTCTCGCAAGAGAATATACCCAACCCAGGAGAGTGTTTAAAAATATGCTGTAGCCTAGGAGCCGCGGATCCTAGACACTGCCATGGTCCTCCCTGGTTGGACATTAGCAATGGAAACTTAAGTGCTCGACTACGGCATCTTTCTCTGCAGTGACATTAGAAATCTTTGAAATCTTTGTACGGCAAAAAAGAAGTCTTCACGCTGATTTCACAGCATTATAAGAGGTGATACTCCAAATGTGGTGTCGCGGTGATTATGATGAAATCGTGATAATTCATTTCATTATGTTTGAATTGGATTATCTTTTTATGAACTTATAATGCCTTTGAATCCTTTATAAGAACCAACATTTCTTGCATCTAAAAAATGGAGATAAAAAATTGTTTCGGTAGCTAAATTTGAAAATGAGAAAAACGTTTTAATTGAGCTACGAAGCTCAAACTGGCAACAGTGATACTTACCTACTTGAAATTAAAATACCAAATCAAAAATATTTTGCATACAGTAGCAAACAGAGAATTTCATATTTGCAGACAAAAGAAAAACTTAAAGATGGCAAATGTCAGCATTAGTTGATCCAAAGGTTGTGCTCGTCATGGTTGCGAAAAATTTGCATCGATGAATAACGACGATTTTTAACATTCAGCAAAAGGTGCAGTTGTAGCTGTGTGAAACTACGCGCTGTTTAAAAACAAACCCATTTAGAAAAACCATTTCTGCGTTAATTTGATTTTATATTTTGTAGCTACATATTTTTTTTTTTTTTTTGTTCGATTTAAGTCGTTTCACAATGAAAATATTTTACAAAATTTCGAAATTGCAAACTTTTAAGAATTCGGAAACACTGAAGTTTTTGTAGAAAATTTTACAAGTATGTAAAGTGTATGTGAGTTAAAGTATATGTGAGTTAAAGTATGTATATGTGAGGCATGTCATGTATGTATGAATGTTAGTGAGCAATCAATCCATACTAATGCAGTGTCGTCCATCAAACGTTTGGGATTCGAACTACTTACTGTATTGTTTTGAGTGTCACAACTCTAATGTAGCTCTTCACCGCGAACGATAACGGGATTTTAAATAAATGATTGCTCGTGTGACCGAGGACGAGAACGAGAAAGGTCCGGCCTCGGTATCGTACTCGGCGATAATGTTGTGTTTATCGTACGATACGTAAAATATACCAATGATACGTACGATAAACTCTACATTTTTGCCGAAAAAGAGACTTTTCGAGGAAAGGATCCTGCCAAACAGCTAAAATTTCCAAAACGCTAAAGCTTTTTCTACGTTTTAGTAAGGGGCAGCACATTTATTACTCGATTCAAAATAGAGGTTAGGGGGTCCGGCAAAATCTCACCAAGGGGGTGGGGGGTCAATGAAAATCTCACGTCAACTTTTTAATGCAGAGAATTTACATTATTATAGCAGATTCCATATTGTATCATATCAATTCGGTATGTTTGGCATGTCGACAATTAGTGTTGAACACAATAACATCGAGCTAAACACAATTGGAACGTGCGATATCATCCAGATTTTTCCTATATGTTATAGTAAGTGACACTACAAAATTTATCGCAGAGCGATTGAACAAATTCTACTTTTTGGTGCGATTTGACCAAGAAGCTACATTGCACGTCTAAGTTGTATTTAGCGTTTTATGCGTTGCAGATATCACGGCTGACTGAACACGCAAGGAAACTCCCCGAATGATACATGAAAATCCCGTGGTATCCCGGGCATAGAAAATATATGATACTTATTGTTTGGCCAGGCCGAAACTCACATACCCTACACTGCACTAAAAGTACTTTCTATATAAATGTTAAAAAGACGTTGAAAAGGTTGAAGTGGTCGAAAGTAATGTAATAAGTTTCAAAGAGGTTGAGAAGTGTTGAAACATTTGAAAAAAAACTCAAAAAATCTAAAATATATGGAAACTATTGAAGAAAGTTAAAAGAAATTGAAAAAGTCGAAAAAATGTGGAAAATGTTGAAAGTGGTTAAAAAACTCACAAACAGTTGCAAGAAGTTTAAAAATGTTGAAACAATTCAAAATTCATGAAAAAGTCGAAAAAATAAAGAAAATGTCGAATCAAGTTGAAAGAGGTTGAAAAAGTGGAAAATATACATATGGAATATATTGGGAAAAGTTAAAAAGTTGAAAAGGTCAAAAGAATGTAGAAAATGTTGAAAAAAATAGAATAGAAATGCAGAAAACCAAATATGCCACGCCCACTTCTCCGAGTCCGCCTACATTTGGTTCAATAAAATATATTCGTCATTGACATCCACATACGAAATTTTAGCAAAATAGCTTGCATAGTTTGCGATATATGCCTTAATTAACTTTAAAATTTAGGGCGGTGACACACCCACTGATAAAATCGAGACTGATCTTGATCCAGAAATAGCTTTCCATAAACAAACCTCTTATGCCAAATATCAGTATGATTGCTCATATATTTCGATAAATATGCCACTTAAGGTATATTACTTGTATGGGAGGTGCCATGCCCACTAGTGCTATTTCGCCCGCTATTTCAGATGCTGACATACCTTATACCAAGTTAACCACCTACATCAAATTTCATGCTAATTGCTGCAATATTTCTCTTAAAATATCACTTCAAACTTTATGTTAATATGGGAGGTGCCACGCCCACTGATGAAATCCCGTAAAAATTTATTTAATTTCATATTTACTCTTTTGCACACTATCTATAGCATTAAACGTGTTTTGCTTATATGGAAGGTGCCACGCCCACCGGTTCTATTGCGCCAAATTTTCGTAAGAAGATACCTTTTAACAAGTGCATCTGCCATACTAAATTTCATTACGATTACGTTGTTAGTTCTCTAATTATAACGTTTATAAATATTGTGGGCTGTGCCACCCCCTTCAACGGTTTTTCCAGTAAACTGACGAAGCTTGTATTGATGACTGCTCTTGGAAGTATCATCCCTAAAATTTTTATGAAAATCGAATGTGCCAATTTTGAATTACAGTAGACGTCCAATATAACGTATAACGATATAACGAATTTCCATTTTAATGAACAGTTTTTCAAATTGAGACTTTTCCATTGATGTCTCTAAATTAAGAACGCTAATAATGTTTTCCGTTCCAAATAACGAACATTGTTTAATTCAATATTAATGGTGGAACTGAAATAACTTTTTTTTACCAGTAAATGTGATCGCCAGTAAGAAAAGCATTGCAAAATCTAATTTAACGTTTATACGAGTAAATATGTGCGATTATAAAAGCCAGTTTCTTTAATACAAAACACTTCGATATAACGAATTTTACGATATTACGACTGTCCTGTGCATTAATTAGTTCATTATATTGGATGTCTGCTGTATACGAAATCATAATTATGAATTGTAAAAAAGTGACACGCCCACTTTTCCAATTCCGCCCACTTTAAACACAATTCAAGATATATATGATCTGTATCCGTGTACCAATTTTCATCACAATATCTTGCACGATTTACGAGTTATGGCGTTATAAAAGTTAAAATTTAGGGCTGTGCAACGCCTCTTTAAGAGCCTTTGAAAATTTAAAACCTATATCGACTCAGGTGGTGACGCTGATCAATAATATATATACTTTTCTATACCTACCTACCCCCCCCCTTCTATGCGTTACAAACGGAATGACAAATTGAATATACCCTCTGTGTAAGGTATAAAAATATTGGATTTATGTTAAAATTTAGAATAATCTGAAAAAACATTAAAAAATCTTTAAACTCCACTTTTTTTAGTTTTTTAGCTGAAAAAACATTTAGTTCCGAATTTCAAACACAACTCTAACGCAAAACAATTCTTAAGATAAAACAAGTACATTATTATTATATGCAATAAATTTTAGAGCCTATTTGGTGTCGTAAACCTCAGGAAAAATAGTAAGAAAACTATATCTTACTTGCATACAAACAAAAAAAATATTTAAGTACAGATAGTTTTTTTTGTACTAGGGTGCCTGTAAGCTACAACTTCATACAAGTAAATTCCAATTCCAAATTTTTTAAAAGCAACAAGAAAATCAAACCAACTTTACATACATACTTACATTATATAAGTATATAACTGCAATAAGTACTGTACCGAACAAATGATCGCGAATGGAACCAAAAAAAGAAAAAAAAATTCAACCTAAGCACAATTCAAGAAAGTGAAAGAAGAATAGAAAAAAACGAGCCCGCAGACTTTGGCAACTAATTACACTGATTTATGTGTCCATTGTTTTCTTGTTGTTACTGTTGCTGCTGCAGCAAATCAAACTTAACTCTCCATATTCGCTTCTATTGCTATTGCATTTCTTTCTATTTATTCAAAGCGTGTAAAATTTACATTATCAAGCCATGAAGGTACAAGTCCGAATTCAAGCATTGCTAACAAATTTCAATCGAATAATTTTTTTTTTTTTTTTTGTTTCTTAAGTTGGTGTCCAAAAATGCACCGACTTGACCATTTTTAGTTGACTGGTAACGTTAGCCGTTTATGGCTACGCATAAAAAGTGTAGTGTAAAGGATTTCTTATTTTTTTTATTTTATTCCATGCATAATTTCTTGATTTTGAAGTATCTTGGATAGAGATTTGATATTCTATACAGAAAAATTCTACATAGTTTTGCAGTTATCATGATTTACTCCATTTTATCCATTATATGCATATGACTGTGCTATCTTAGTTTAACTGCCCTAATCAAATGTCTAATCTGAATACATATAAGATTATCATATACAAATGTTTTTGAATTCCAGAAAACTTTTCTGTCTGGTCCAACTCATTGTGTATACAAATTAATTGTAAAAAATAAACATCAAATTGAGTTTAATGTAAAAAAAAAAAATTCAAAATTCGCCATTTGTTTCATAATTATGATGAAAGCACAATGCAGTAATGAAGGACAAAACAGCAGCAGCAAAGTATCAAACGCAGGGCTAACACTGAACACCCACAAATAAAAATAAATTACACACTCACACACACACACACACATGTGCCAGATGAATTTAGAGAAAAAAAGGCGCAAATGTAACGATTTTAACTCATCCTCCAATATCCGGATAACGGTGTCGGTTGCACGTTTCAAGTTTTATTTCATCATTTCGCTTGGGTTTTTATTTCATTTCAGTTTTGCTCCTGTATTTCTTTTTTTTTTTTTTGTACTTTTTGTTATCATCCTCACATTTCGTGCTCCAAACGTAATTACTTTAGAAAATAACCGTTAAAAGTAATGGTCTGTAGCAAATATATTAAAATACGAGAAAAGGACCGACAACTTAAAAGATAGAGAAGTGCACTGAGGAAAGGGAGCATGAAAAGTCAGCATGAATTAAGGTTGCCAGGTCGAATTGATTATAGTTCAATAATAATAATAATTCAGTGTAATAACCTAGAGATAGTCTCGGCAAAACCTTTTCTCAGTGACATTCTGCGGTTTTCTGGACTTAAAAAAATATATATAATATTTAATTCCATTAACAGAGTAATAATTGTCTGACTGTGTGTCTGTATAATTTTTCTCGGCAGAAGCTCTAACGTATTTTGGTCTCAGGAATTTATTGGAAATACACTCCCGCTCAACTGAATAGGTTCAACATGTTTCTCGTATTTTAGCCTGTCTCCCTTAATTTCTGTTGTAGGTACACTTAGTTTTTTATTAATTTTAAAAGATCATTGGTTTATATGTAATTCAAGAAAAAAAATTAACGGGAAAAATCAACAGTTATTTTGTTGTTTGGCTTTGATTGGAATCTGCCAATAATGCATGGTAATTTTTTGGCTCATCTGAATAGGTTCAGTTGCAAAAGTTTTAATTGGTGTAAAATTGCGTAGTCAAATCGATGCAATTTTTCTGAATTTCACATTTGCAATTAATTTTCTTCATTAGCTTAAGAAATTGGTCGCGGCAAAGCTCTGACGGAAGTAGAAAAATGAAAATTTAAGTGTTTCGCGAATCCGTAGAGTTAAATATTTAAAGAGACTAAAACTGAAGGAAAAACCACTACTTAATGCCACTCGAGAAGGGCACGCCTTCAGTTATGTCATGACCATATTACTTTGAAACAGGAATTGCAACAAGTCGTTTTTTCTAATGCTCCCCACACCATTACAACAACTTTACAGCTATGGAAGTGATTCCATAAGAAGTCTTATTTTCGCAATTAGTGAAAATAATAATTATATCCACCTGGTCCTTCTATATTGTATTTTTTTTTCAATAGAAAAACGACGTGTTGCAATTCCTGTTTCAAAGTAATATCTAAAATAGTAAAAATGTTAACAAGTAAAAAAAAAATAACAAGAAGAAGTCCTCACCTTTGACATTACAAATTTTTCTATATTTACTAGTGAAGAGAGGCGGCAGATTTCTAAATCCGGGCCTGGGTGGTAATACGTACTTAGCATGTGAAGGAAAATACCTGAGCCATTTCGTTATAAATAAAATAAAGGCGTTTTTAGAATTTTTTGTAATCCACGTGACAGAATACTACATTAATTCTTTAAGAATCTAATTGAATGCTCTTCAGGTGCTCAATGATACCGCACAAAGAGGTTATTGCTCTTATTAAAAGTGTGGTCGAGCATCACAGAAATGTCGTCATCAAACGAAAAATAGATGGGATTGCATCGTGCAAAACACATTTTTTGCTTTCATACTACTTATTAACCTTAGTGCCTAGTTTTAATCTTTTTTAAGGTTTGTTATTTTTTGTTTTCCCAATAAAAGCAATTAACCTTGAAAAATAGTATTTTTTGCCTACTTTTACAAAACTGAGCACAGTGTGCAACCACTAAATATTATCCAATCCCCTTGAAATTTGGCATATTTGTATATCATTTACATCACTGAGAATCAGGCGTGAAAAAGTCAGCTAAAATTTTTTATTTTATCTCTTGCCTTACAAAATAAAACACCCTAATGGATGTATCTTAGATTGCAAAGCACATGTTTTGTTGTGTCGCCAGTTAAAAAATATAGAGCTAACAATATCTTTCATACGAAATACATAAAATGGGCAGTGAAACCAAATACAGCGATCTAGTCGCAGTTGAATTTGAACGTTTGGTTCAAATCTTCAAAATCTTTAAAATTTTGTTCTTCTGGTAACCTTGATCCTTAGATTCGCATCGCTTTAGCAGCTCCCTTGCCTTGTTGACGAAAAGGATTTTATGTAGCAACAGCAACTTTTGCACTACTGATGGCACAACTTGACGTTGGCATTGCATAGCATCGACATCGTCCAGAGTCGTCCGACAACGTCAGCATGTCAGTCAAATGATGGCCATCATCCGTTCGTCATAGAAGCATCATGAAGCGAAAACCAAACCATCATTGTGGCAGCAGGCAGCGAGCGGAAGCTGGTTGGTTGGTTGTTTGCAACTTCATGCAATGCGCTTTTAGCGTGTCTCCCATCTCTCTCTCTCTCGGCGTTATTTTGCTCGTGGACTGTATGTCCATTAGTAAGGAAATTTTATTGCACCTCCGTTCCATTTATTCATTTTTTGTACTACAATTTTATTTTCTTGGTTCTTACTATTTATTTCATTTATTTGTTCGCCGGTTATGCTGCCAACAAATTTTTGCGATGACAGACCAAATGACTTGAGGGAGGAGGTTGCTGCTCAGAATAAACTAAAACTGGGAAAATATTTAAATTGTTACGGGTATGAAATTGAAAATATTATTTGCAGAAACTTAATGATAAAATTATATGGGAAGTACAGAAAATATCCAATATACTCAAAATTTGAAGTAGCATACAAACAGTAAAATCGTTGCGGTTAAAAATTTCAATCTTCAATTCCGCAATTGATAGCACCATTTATGCCGAACAATTCAATTAATAAATTATTGGACTCAATCTGGTTTACAGGACCTCCGTTTTTACAGTCCAGCAAAGAATTTTGGCCGGCTAATGCAGATGAAAATTTGAACATGGACGATGTGAATCGAGAAAAGCGGAAAATTACATTTGTACATGAAAAGAAAGACATCTACTTATTAAAAGTAATTTCAAAATTTAGTTCTTACACTAAAATACTTCGTGTTATTGCGTATGTGCAGCGTTTTGGTTACCTAATTAACAAAAATTATAATTTTCATAGCACCACTATTTCTCTCTCTCCTCAGCATTTGGAAAAGACGTTACACTGCATCATTTAAATAATACAACAGGATCATTTTGAAGCAGATATTCGCCGGTTAAAGCAGAATATGCCATCAGAAGGTGCACTTAAATATCTAAATCCATTTTTAGAAGACGTATCAGGGTATGAACTGCTGAAGGTTGGAGGTAGGCTTAGGCTAGGAGACGTCCCTAATGAACAAAAGCATCCGATTTTACTACCGAAAAAATGTACATTCGTGGAGCTATATATACGTCATTTACATATTTCGAATTACCATGCCGGGGCAAAGGCATTAATTGTACTTTCGCGACTTAAGTTTTGGATAATCAATATTCTTGAAGTCGCCCGTCGTGTCGTTCGTTCGCTCGTACATTGCGTGCGGTATAGACCTAAAATGCTGAACCAGATTATGGGCAATTTACCTGTGGAACGTATTACTCCAAGACGACCATTTTCTCGCGTTGCTGTGGATTTCTGTGGCCCGATACCAACGTATCTACGAATCCGGGGAAAGACTCACTATAAATCCTACGTAGTTATTTTTATCTGTTTGTCAACGAAAGCAGTACACATAGAAGCAGTATCAGATCTTTCTGCTGATGCTTTTATTGCTGTGCTAAAAAGAATGATCGGTAGAAGAGGACTGCCTACCGACATCTATTGCGACAACGCAACTAATTTTGCAGGAGCCTGCAACAAACTTGCAGAATTAAAAAAGTTTTTTATTCGAAAAAAGCAATCAAGAAACTTTAAAAACATTTTGCTTAAATCAATTTGTAAATTTTCATTTTATTCCCCCTAGACCACCCCACTTCGGAGGTCTGTGGGAGGCGGCTGTTAAATCTGCCAAGGGACATCTAAATCGAACAATCCGAGGTACTCGTCTTACGTTTGAAGAACTTTGTACTGCGCTTGTTGAAATCGAAGCAATACTCAACAGTCGTCCTATTTCACCGATGTCGTCAGATCCCAGTGACTATGAAGCCCTCATGCCTGCACACTTTCTTATTGGTGCCTCACTCAAAGCTCTACCTGTGCACGACCTTCAAGGTACAGAAGCTTGCATGGTGCAGAAGTGGACCCAAATCACAGCTGTCAAGCAAAATTTTTGGAACAAATGGAGACACGACTACTTAAATGAGTTGCAAACGCGCAGTAAATGGACAACGAAAAAACCTAATATAGCAACCGGATCGCTCGTATTAATACATGAGGATAATTTGCTTCCACAACGTTGGATGATGGGAAGAATAATCAACTGTATTTCTGGCCAGGACAATCATGTACGTGTCGCTGATGTGCAAACGACAAAGGGAATTCTACGCCGTCCCATTCATAAACTAGCACCATTACCTTCTTGAAAGTTCCTTTCAAGGGAGGTCGGGATGTTGGAGCACACATTTTATTTATCATTAAAATATTTTTTATCTTTATGAGAAGTATCGATACTATATCGCGTCTCCATATACATTAAATCACATAGTACACAATGTTACATATTAACTCTCTTTTTTGGTAAACAGTTACTTAACATGATATTTGCAAATTCCTTTGTGTAAATTTTTCTATGATCATTAGTATGTACAAGTAAACTCTTGCAATAAAATTTCTTCTATTTTTGCAACTGAAACGACTTGGACGTGTTTTTTTTTTGTGTGATCGAGAAATAAGTGCTTCTAATTTTTTCTGCGCAAGAAACCTTAAATTTATTTTATTGTTCCGCGGCTATTTTCACAAAAAACCTTGTGAAAGAACACAACGAAAAGGCATTTCGAATCATTTCAAATGCCTTTTCGTCGCTAATTTGATATTTTCTTTTGACGACATATAACAAAAAATTCGTTGCGCTCTAATTTTTAAAATCTGAATACCTTTTCTAATCTGTTTTTATTTTTCACTTTCTGCCGCAACATTCATTTTGCAAACGATTTCTGCGAAAATTTCTTGCGGTGCAGCCTCTCTCCTCTCACCAACACAATAACACTTTAATTTTGCCGACCCCTGGTCTAAACGCACTCGCTTTGCTGTGCATTGAGTCTGAACTGAATAACTGGATGAAAACAAAATTAATATTTTGGTTCTTTTGGATCATTCCAAGGCCTTCGATTCAGTGGGGCATGAAATACTGCAATCGAAGTTACATAACTTATACAACTTTTCATCTGCTGCAGCCTAACTTTTAGCTTTCCAATAGGTTGCAAGCTGTTAGCGTCTGTAATACAGTTTCAAGTTTTCTTCCTGTGATAAGAGGTGTTCCTCAAGGCTCTATTTTAGAGCCACTTCTATTTTCCTTGTATGTTAATGACCTTCCGAAGTATTTCAATAATTGCAACTTTCATATATTTTCTGATGACTTATAGTTGTATGAATGTTGTAAACGTGAAAAAATTTTTGACTGTGTTGATAACCTAAATGCTTCTCTCAATATTATTAGTGAATGGGCTTGTAAAAATGAACTATGCTTAAATTCAAAAAAATCAAAAGCTATTGTGATCGCAAAAAAAAACATTCGCTACTTCTTTGATACCCAAGCTGTCCCTGAATCGTTGTGAAATTGATTACGTTGCAACTGCGAAAAATTTGGGCATAACTTTCAACAAAATGCTGACATGGAATAATCATATTTTACAGTAGTATTGGAAAAGCTTATGGCATGCTTAGGGCCTTATGGAAAGCACAATACTTTACACCCATTCATATAAGAATTTTGCTAGCAAAACCATATCTTGTACCCAAAATTTTATATGGTTGTGAAATCTTTGCTAACTGTGATTATTTATGAAGGCACAAACTAAATGTACTTTTTATTAATATTACTAGATATGTTTTTGCCTTGAAACGCCGAGATCATGTTTCGCAAAGTGCTAAAAAAATCTATAACATGAGCTTTCAGAAACTACTCGAATATCGCACGTTAATTTTATTGCATAAAATTGTTTATACAAAACAACCAACATACTTGTTTTCCAGATTGACGTTTTCGCGATCAAGTCGATCAAATAGAATTTTTCAATTTCGGTTTTCATGTTTAACTTCTGAAAGACAATTTTTTATTTTTTCCATTCGTCTTTGGAACGCTCTTCCCTTAAACCTAAGTTGTATGAGTAAGGTTGTGCAATTTAAGAAATATTTATCTCTTCAGTTTTCCTTGTTGTAGTAATATTTTATCTACATTGTTTTTTTTTATTAATTTTAATTTTGTTTTTAATTATAAGTTTAAGTTAAGTATGAATTTCTTGTTATTAAATTTTATATCTTTATTCATAAAAATATATATTCAATAATATTGTTAGTGCAGTAAGTATAAGACACCTGTTACACTAATAGATCAATAAAATAAATAAATAAAATAAATAAATAAAATAAATAATAATTATTTTGGCGAATATTAACTTAAGTATATTCATAGTGTTATCCGTAACTAAATTTTTTTGCTCCAAAATGAACTAATTTTTAAACATTTTCCCCACATAATAAAAGTTATTATGATATTGTTCATTACATAAATAACTGCAAACATTAGGATGGGTCAAACTTTTTGGCGACCAAGCGTCTAGCGGAAACGTAATCCATGGTAAATTCTAAGAAAATTTGACGAAGAGTCCATGGGTCTAAAAGACACGGTTGTATCATATAAAAAATTAAAACTACTTATATATGTATATAATTGGTTTTGTCAGCTTTCTGGATTTGTTCTTATCATGAAAAAAGTTTGAAATTCCGGCCGAATTTAGGAAAGATATTGTTGGAAAATGATCGAAAAAGCTAAAAAAAATTACAATATGAAGAAAAACAACGAAAAATCAAAATTTTTGTCTCTCCCTTCATGGGTGCATGCATATGAATGCTTACACAAACATACCTTTGTATTTGAATATATGCAAGTTAATAGATCAGATAAGATCAATTGTAATTCAAAGTTAGTTAATAAATGAGACTCATGAACATAACATTAAGATATAAGTAAACAAAAAGGGACACGTACGTTACGTGACAAAAAGAAAAAATTGTTTATTCTACATCTATAAAAACGCAAAAATCTGCGGAAAAACCGACCGAGTTTTTTAATGCAACATATTTTAATACGAGGCGTCAGTGACTTGACGTTAGTCAGTAACGTAACAAACTTTGACATTATAAAAAAAAAATTTAGGATTTTACCCTAGCGAAATATTTTAAGTTCTACGCATTAAACTATGTGCATATATTTAAACTCCAATTTTCAATCACTTGACTTTAAGCTGCGAACTTAGACTTATTTAACAACGAATTCACCATCCGCAAATTAGCAACTTCTGTTATGAAAGTTTATCCACTAACAGAGGCGGAGAGTTCTAATAAATATTGGGGGGGCCAAACTTAAAAAAAAATTTTCAAGTGATATTTCATGGGAGGGGGGTTGTAGAATCATGATCATCAAAATGTATGAAAATGTAAAAGTAAAACACAACCAACACAAAATGAAAACACATGAAGAGTATACAATTCACAATTGTAATCAAAATTTATTGTTCAACACATTACAAAATTTTTGTTATGACAATGCAAATGTTTTACGTCTAATTTCACATTGTTCTATGAATTCAAACGCAATCTCCTTTAAATCTACATTCAATGCATCTTCGGAATACATGCAAAATGCATGGCTAAGAAAAGTGAAAGCTTTCGTGTAAAACCTTGCTTTCAAACAATTCACAATATTGTCAATAATTTCATAGTACATATTGACTTCTGAATTTTTCTTCGTGGTTTTGAAAACAATCTTTAGCATATTATTCGAATCATCTGACTTTTTTGGAACTTTTCTGTTGCGTTTTTCTTGTGGTAGTTCAATGTCTACGAAAACTTTTTCTTCATCAATTTCACTCCAAATCACTGCGAATTCATCTCTCAAGCTTGCAATAGTTTCGCTTAAATTTTCGATCAGTATTTTCATATTACCAAAATGAAATTGTTTCTTTTGAATGGCAGTGATGGTAGCATCTACGTGAGAAAACATTTTGCTCTCTAAAATATTGGGGGGCGAGGCCCCTCAAAATATTTTTTGAGGGCGCAAAAAGTACTTTGGCCCCCCCCATAGTCGCCGCCTATGCACTAATGCAATAAAATATTAAGTTATTGTAATAACTATGTGATATACGGCAGTGCACTGTTATGTAAATTTACACGTTCAATCATCGCATTGTTTACTACAAAACCTTAGAGAAATTGTAAATAATGTTGTTCAAAATGAGGCATATTTCGCTCATTCGGAAAATGTTTTGATATGCTTTTTGATGACAAAAATGCTGTATGCGAGAAAGCTGTAAGAAAAATATTGTATTTTGTGATTGATTCTATGATCAAACCAAACTCAGAGAGTTGAAAAAAATATCGAATGAATTACGTTTGCACAAACTACTACTACTATGATTGACTTAGATGATCTCAATGTCTCGTCTGTAATTTGTTTCCTTTTAAAAACAGATTCACAATCTAAGTTCAATCACATAAAAATCTCCTAAGAGAATTTTCTCCGTCTCAATTTTACAGGCATTTCAAGAATACGACATAATACAATTTTCTCGAAACTCAATGAGATACAGCTAAACGCGCTTCTGAGGGTAGTAAAGATGTTATGAAATAAACATATTGGACTTGATTTACAGAAAATTTTATAACCTTTTATTTGGCACTAGAAGTTATTTTGGAAAACTTACACATTTCAAGATACATATGCATTAGACCGGTTCAAAAAAAAAAAAGTCTCTGAAATTTAGAGGCACCGGCAGTTTCCTATTCGCACAAGTGTCCCGAGTGGGATGTGTAACCAATTTTTTCTAAATATTGCGCTCCTGATTAGCGATTTTCATATTACTCTTGAAACTTTCGCATAAGAAAAAAAGTTCACCAACAACCTAAAAACGATGGTGGTTATCGCTGAGGTGAACTATTTTTTTTTAATTCAGTCTCACATTCGGAGTAGTTTTGAATGGGGAATTCAAATTTCTCATTATTATTTAATTATGTTGTTGTCTTCAGTGGTAAATACTGAAAATAATCATGAAATTTTGTCAAAAATTTAAATTTTTTTATTCAAAATGAAAAATCAGGTCTAAATTTTTGGATCTTTTTTGCTTTTATTATTTTGAATAATTAATGTTTTCCTCCTCTATCTGATGGTGTTAACCACAAATTTTTATTAATTTTGTACTAAAAAATATAAACATAAATATAATTGAACAAGCGATTTTTTTCATATTAAAGCTATGTTTTAACAGGGAATATAAATTTTTATGTGAAAATCTGTTTCGAAAAATATGAAATCTAGTTTACTTGAACCAACCCAAGTGTATAGAATTAGATAAGTATATTATGGATAGTATAGTATGGATTTCAAAGTTGAAGGTAAGCACTAATGAAATTAATATAAAAAGCGAAAAATAATATTATAATTTTTGAATGAAAACAACAAGAAATAGATGTCTTAATAGAGATAAATACACTCAGAAAAAAAAAAAATTTTAATTCCAACAATTTTATACTTTGGTCCAACAATTTCCGTAGGTTAAAATGAACTCAACAACTTAAATTCTTATCTTAACAATAAAAAATTTTAGCTGTAAAGTAAAAATTTTTATTGTTGGCTTAAATATAAAAATTGTTAACACTTCGAAAAAATAAATTGTTGTCTCAAGAACGAGTTGTTGACTTAAAAATTCTTTCAAACTTTCTAAAGACTCTTCAGTCACAAAAGTTTTTGGCTGCTACTTTAGCTTTTCAGAGACAGCTTGGAATTTGAGTTTATCTTCATCAGAAATGAACTGTTTTAATTTTTTGCTTATCCTTGGCGGTAGTATGAGCGTATGTAATAAACTGAAGACGAAAAAGTGTCTTGAATCTAAAAAAGAATGTTATCAGTGAGCTTATCATGATATAATAAAAAAGTTATAATTACCGGGACAAATTTCGGGAGATATTATTTTCTTATATATCGCTAAAAACACTTTCTTTTTCCATTGTAGATGGGAAAAAGTATTTGTTTATTGTTTTTTCGAAGTTATTAAGTATTAACCCATTAATTTTTTCTAAAGTGACAGATTTACAGTCAGTTTTTCACAACTTTAAGAATAAATTGTTGTAGCAAGAATTTTATTTCTTAGTCCGAGAATTAATTTTTTAAATCAAAAACGTTCACATTTTTCATTGTTATGCCAACTGTTTTTATTCTTGATAATAATTGTAAACTGAAAAACTTATTGTTGAATTAACAATTGCATTTTTAAAGGCCAATACGATCACAAAAATATTTAGCACAAAAATTTTATTATTGGGCCAACAATTTTCCGTTTTTAAAAATGTTAAGGAAAATTAAAATAGTTTTTATAAGAACTTTATTTTTAAATTGAGAGTTTGATTCTTAAAAAATCAAAAACGAGTTTTTGCTCGAAGTAATTTTTGCTAAATCAACAATTTTTAGCTCACAATTTTTCAAGAATACAAAAATTCTTCGGATAACAATGTTTTTTTTTCTGAGTGTAATAAATTTAGTTTCCTAACTTTGGGAGAGTAGAAAAGATTTGTATTCATGTGTATACAGCCACTATTTTTTTAATGAAAGCTATTCTTTCACTGCTCTTCTGAAAACAATATCTTTCTGCACACTTTTGCACATATATATTTTTTTTGTTAGTTTTTAGAGTACATATTTTCTATCAAAAAATGTGAGTTATACCAGGAATGGGAAAAATCCGCGAAAAACGATAAAAGCTTTTGAAAACAGTCGCTCGGGTGTGATAGAAATTTTTTTAAATTTGGGTGCAGAACCTCATTACGCCAAAAACTAAGAGGATCTGCGTCTGTTGCAATATTGGGAAATAGAAAATATCTCTTAATTTCTTCTTTGAAAGTATCGGAGCACAAAGAAGACCATGGTTCTTCTTCTTCAGATTCCTTAATAATATTTTCACAAACACATATACCCCGTCTTGTAATTCGTTCAGAACTCGTACTAGGTTGGAACGCAACTGTTTGTGAAGAGGTTTCGGAATATAGTGGTAAATTAATTAAATTTGCAAGCCGCTTATTTGCCGTAGAAATAGTAGACTGCAATTGGAATGTTCGTAGTTTATATCGAGGATCAAGCGCCCTTGCTAAATAATAAGATTCTTCACTTACCAAATTAAATCTTTTTTCAAGAGCTAATATCTAACAGTTTTTTTACCTTTGTTGTGTTGTTTTCTCTGTTGTTATAATTGTTGTTGAATCGTGTTTTTTGTTTTAAGTAGCTAACTGTAACTTTTAAGCCGATTAGTAAGAGTTTGGCTAGCCTTATATGTTCCATTTCTTGCATAGATCTGTTACGAATCTAAGCAAGAAGTTAAACAAAGAAAGCAAAAACTCTTTTTTCTGTTTGTTTATCTTTGTTATTGTAACTCCCTTGATATATTACACATTTCCTTGCACATTTTTCTTTTTTTCTTTATTTATTATTTGTTTGTTGTGGAATTTGTAGCATGGTACATGGTGTTGACAAATGTTTTTAATTAATTTTGACTCTTTGGCGCTCAGGAACATTTTTTTTTGTATGTATGTATCGGTGTATCGGAAAATATATATCACCGATATCGATAGATCGGAATATACCGACATATTGGTAATCGTATTGGTATCGGTTGCATCCCTAGTTAAAACACATTTGAGGTCAGGAGATTTTTTTCCCCAAATTGAAAATGTCAATTTTTTTATCATTGCCAAGCCACTCTACGGTACTATTTTTAAAGCAAATAACAACAGCAATATTCTAAAATAGTTTCTGCAAATCCTGCTTGCATTCTGCATACTTTTTTTACCGTTATTTTCGTAATAACATTTTATCTTAGGAAATATATAAAAACATTGTAAGCACATATAGCTTTTTCGCTGACAATGTCAAGCAAACAAAACATTCAAAACCCACAGAAGTACAGTCAGCGAAATAGCTATATTTGCGTACAATATTTTCATATATTTACCATGATAAAATGTTATTACGAAAATAACGGTAAGACAAAGTATGCAGAATACAAGCAGGATTTGCAGAAAGTATGATGAATAAAAAAAATTGGCATTTTCATTTTGGGGAAAAAAATCTCCTGAGTTCAAATATAGTTAAACAAGCATTAAACTCATGTCATTTCTCTCTAATATTAATACAAATCCACAATAAAATTTTAAGCGTAAACAAGAATGGGATTTTTGAAAAAATCAGACTTGTTTCTTTTTCATAAAAAGCGCTATAATTCCGCCAATTTTCAACAACTTTCAAAATTTCTTAAAGATTCTGACAGAGAATCAGAAGTTCTATTAGAATCAAAAGACAAAAATTAATTTGAGATAATTTGGATGAGAATGCGACTATTTTGAACCAATTTTCAGCGGTTTTTCAAGCTCTGACACTAAAACTTTAAATGAGCATAACTTTGTAAAAAATAATTTTCAATCAAATCGGGGGACGATATATTCCCTTAATTACTTTGAAAATCGACATATTTAATCGGCAACCAATTCCGCAATTTGAAGTCACTCCGACCGCATGGTTTGAGATGGATTTGGTCAATAGCTTTTGTAGAGATAGAACTTGTGTTTATGCATTCTCAATTTGCAATTATCACTTATCAATACTTTGGCTCTTAAATTAACTCTCTTGTTTATGATAATTAATTTAGGAAAAAATGTGCAAGAACCGTTTAGGTCATTATAGTCTATTTAAATATAATAACATTTTATGAAAATATTTTCTTAATTATATTTTGGAGCTTATTGTAAATGTAATGGGACTTCAATACGACTTAATTCAATATGTTTTTTATTAATATCTTTTTAAAAAATATTGTTAAAGAAATAGGGGTTCCATTTAAACATAATGTTTTGTTAGTAGAGTATGGTAGCATGCATAACTCAATTCTTTCTTAAGTCGACTTAGGCGGTTATCGATTGCGACCACAGAAATATTGTCAGAATTCATTAAAAATAAAAAATTTCATACAAAACTGTTTTATTTTATAAATGTTTTATTAAATAAAAGATTATTAAAAGGAGATTTATTTTACTTGATTTCATCTAGCATGAAATTTAATCCTATGTCGCATTTATATAGATCCATACCACGAGCACATATGGTTTCAACAGTTACTTTAATGGGTTGAAGTTCATTTACGAAATCTTTTAAGACTTTGAATCCATGATCCAATAACGAAGCAAGTTTAGGATCTATGGTGGCATTTTTATATTATTTTCAAGCAAAATCAATCATTGTGAAATCAGCTGTCAGACGAAAGAGTGTTCTGAAACACATATTTAATTAATCTCGGGATTCAATTGAACCAATCCCGGGATTTTCGGGATAGGAAAAATACCAGGATCCCGGGATTGGCATCACTAGTATGAAAATGCTATTATCGACATATCATGAATTATGGTATAACAATATTTGTTTTCATAAAATTTTACTATGTTAAAAGTGGGTAAGATTGTATTACTAGCCACCTGCCATACAACAAACATGTTGTAAGCGTTGGGTTAAGTCAGGCTTAGTTCAAGAATTGTTTTTGTTATCAAAATTCGCTTGAGTAAAGCTGAGTGGACTACACCACTAGACGTGGCACCATCCACAAAAGTAAAAAAAAAAAACTAAAACATAAGATATATTGTACTAAAATATGTTACTATAGATTTTAACTTAAACAATTTGCACCAATATGCGTGACGTTCTATTGAAGCCCAAAACTTTTTCATTTCATATAAAGGCCCACATAAATTCCAAGTAGATGTTCCATTTTAATTATTTTTTTTTTTAATTTGATTTCTAATTTTAATCATGACATCATACTGCAAACTCGACTAATGGTAGGTCTCATGTTATCGTATAATTATCAAACCAAATACTTATTTCAAAAAATCATCTGAAATTTCTTAAGTTTATTTCAAATATTGAAATTGGCAGAAATTTACGAATTTCAACGTTAATATAACTATGTAACTTTATTGACGAACATGTTGATTTTTTCAAACAAAAAATTTTAAGAACATTTGATAAAAGCATTCCAAATTTCAGCAAAAATTAATCATCAAATCATATTTTAAAAAAAGCTCAATAAAATTTTAAGCTTTTGATCAATGGAAGATTTTAATTAATATTTCGGTGACCATTTTCAGCACTCATAAGACTTGGCGCTCCAGGGTGCTCATTCTATACGTAAATGATGCGATGACCGATAAAGAATACGTATGTATATATTACGCCGTGTTAATTTCTTCGGAAAGAAAAAAATTAACAAAGAGTATACTACCCTCAGAAGCGAAATGGGCAAGAAAATTCATATTCGTAATTTTTATGGTATTACGCATCAATTGAACAAGGCTAAATGCCGGTCTCTAAGTTCAAACCTGAAAAAAATCATGAATAGTAAATGGCTTATAATTAAGCTTATCTGTGAAATTCAGCTTGCCGTTATTTTTTGTTTCCGAGAAAAAAATTATCGAAATTTTCAATGCATTAATAAGCTAAGCTACTTAAATAAAATAGGGCACAGCGCCGGTAAAACCGATAATTTTTTATGCTTTTATGTTATTATTTTTGTTGATTTTTCAAATGTGGAACCAATCCCCTACTTTTATATGGATACTGTATCTTTTTTTACGCGACTTTTTTTACGCGGATTTTTCAGGAACGTATCTATCGCGTAAAAACAGAATTAGGTGTACTGAGCTTATGCAGCGCATAAAGTTAAATCGACTCAGCAAATGTAAATTGGCATATCGAGTCGAAAAATATCGATATCAATAGTACCGACCGTTTCTAGTATCGACGATATTAGTTGAGATAAGAGATGCATACTCAATAGGAGCATACACATGATCAAACTGCACTGATAATGATGATTACTCATTTGATCTTGATTTGATTAGAATATTGACCAAATTTAGACTTTTTGAAGCAATGGTTTGATTTCTGACGTCAGCATTCCAAGCTTATGTTACATGATAAGTGCAATATCCTGTTTTTCGTTTGCATCTATGCATTTTAGTGCCTCTTATCATTCTAGTATGACAGAAAACTTTCAAGTTTTAAATTACTCCCTGATCAAGCGGTTGCAATTTAGAGGTCATATTCGGTGGAAAAAGAACCACATGATGTACAACTAGTAAAGGTGTTATCTTCGGCCAGGCCGAAACTCACATACCCTACACTAAATTAAAAGTAGCTACACCGAAAAAAAAGACCGTACTAAATTTGAAGAACTGACTTCCTCCGATTTACTGCAAAAATGTTCCTTAATCTAAGTTATTTTTCCTCATATTGATGAAAATATCGTTTCATTTAGTAATTGAGTCCTTTGAAATGAGTTCATGTTTCATTAAAGCAAGTAAAAGCTCTTCCTCAAATATAGAGTTTGTGGTTTTAGTAAAATTTTCCTTTGAAATAGTAAATTTTTCTTTGGAAAGAATTTTTGAGGACTACTTGTTCCTCATTTGAGTAAAAATTTCCTCAATCTCATGGAATGTTTTGTTTAAGGAAAATCGTACTCAGTTTTAGTTAGTTTCTTCAAAAAATTTACTATAACGTAGGAAAATTTTCCTTAATAAATGAGTGGCAATTAATTAATATCTATTCTTCTCGTAAATATTCTGTTTTTGTCTATATATTTATAGTTCTCTACTTGTTTTTAAATAAAAAAATTAAAAAAAAAAAAAATATGTCGTGGCCGGGATTTGAACCGAAGCTTTCCTGATCAGACAATGGTTGTTACATGCGCAGTTTAACAACATCATTTTAGTATATCTTAAAAATGCTGTCGGTGGCTGAGTTGGGTAAGATGAGCATCTTTGAACAGTGGCATGGCGCAGAACACAGGTTCAATTCTCTGATCGGGTGACAGGTAAAAAAAAATTTAAGTTCTCCTTTGAAGTTTTAAAAACGTATTACAATTAAAATATGAATGACTGACGACAATAAGTAACCAACAAATAAGAAAATAGAGGAAATGAAAAATAACAAATTTTTTTTGAAATCAACGAATTTATTTTAAGTAAATTTCTTTCATTTAAGGATACCTTCATCCTTAGAAAAAGTAAAATTTTCCTCAGTTTTATAACCTTGTCCATAACCACATTGAGAAAACTTTTCCTTATTTCAAAGCAGCAACATTTACTTGTACTAAGGAATCCAACGTACTTATTTTGAGGAGCCCATGGCTTTAGCTCGTATTGAAGGACACTTTTTCCTTACATTTAGGCATTTTTCCTTAAATGGAGTAAGTTTTTTTTTCGGTGTACTTTCCAAATAAATGTTAAAAAGACGTTGAAAAGGTTGAAAAAGTCGAAAATAATGTAATAAGGTTCAAAGAGGTTGAAAAGTGTTGAAACAGTTGAAAAAAACTCAAAAAGTCTGACATACATATGTATATGGAGGCCATTGCAGAAAGTTAAAAGAATTTGACAAAGTCGAAATAATGTGGAAAATGTTGAAAATGGTTAAAAAACTCAAAAATAAAACAAGAAGTTGAAAAAGGTTAAAACAATTCAAAATTCATGAAAAAATCGAAAAAATATAGAAAATGTCGAATCAAGTCGAAAGAGGTTGAAAAGGTGGAAAATATATGTACATATGGAATATATTGGTAAAAGTTAAAAAGTTGAAAAAGTCAAAATAATGTAGAAAATGTTGGAAAAAATAGAATAGAAACGCAGAAAACTCAAATATGCCACGCCCACTTCACCAATTCCACCTACTTTTGGTTCAGTAAATTATATTCGTCATTGACATCACCATACTAAATTTTAACGAAATAGCTTGTATAGTTTGCGATATATGCCTTAATTAACCTTAAAATTTAGGGCGGTGATACACCCACTGATACAATCGAGACAGATTTTGATCCAGAAATAGCTTTCCATAAACAAACCTCTTATACCAAATATCAGTATCATTGCTCATATATTTCGATAGATATGCCACTTAAGGTATTTTACTTGTATGGGAGGTGCCATGCCCACTAGTGCGATTTTACCCGCTTCAGATGCTGATATACCTTATAGCAAGTTAACCACCTACATATATCAAATTTCATGCCAATTGCTGCAATAGTTCTCTTAGAATATCATTTCCAACTTTATGTTAATATGGGAGATGCCACGCCCACTGATAAAATCCCGTCAATATTAATTTAATTTTATAGCTTATAATAAGTGACATCTATGCAGCAAATTTTATGAAGATTACTCTCATTGCACACTATCTATAGCATTAAACGTTTTTTGCTTATATGGGAGGTGCCACGCCCTCCGGTTCTATTGTGCCAAATTTTCTTAAGAAGATACCTTTTAGCAAGTATATCTGCCATACTAAATTTCATTGCGATTATGTAGTTAGTTGTCCAATTATAACGTTTATAAATATTGTGACGAAGCTTGTATTAATGACTGCTCTCAGTAGTATCATTCCTAAAATTTTTATGAAAATCGAATATGCCAATTTTGAATTATACGAAATCAAAATTTTCAATTGTAAAAATGTGCCACGCCCACCTTTTCAATTCCGCCCACTTTAAACATAATTCAAGATATATATGATCTGGATTCGTGTACCAAATTTCATCACAATATCTTGCACGGTTTACGAGCTATGGAGTTATAAAAGTTAAAATTTAGGAATGTGCCACACCTCTTTAAGAGCCTTTGCAAATTAAAAACCTATTTCAATCTTAATTTTGTTCTTATGTTCACCAAATCACCAAGTTTCATCAAAATCGCAGCAACTTTTTTCAAAATGGGCTGAGGTATATTTACATAGAGTATGGGCGGTAGTCGTGGTCGTGACCCGATTTCTCCCATTTTGATATTCTAGCAGCTTGCAAGAAGGTGTGACCTGTGTGCCATATTTCATTGAATTAGCTTGCTTATTTTTCCCGTAAACGTGATTTCAACAGACAGACAGACAGACAGACAGACGGACATAGCTATATCGACTCAGGTGGTGACGCTGATCAATAATATATATACTTTTCTATACCTGCCATGCCCCCTTCTATACCCTCTGTGTAGGGTATAAAAAGGGATTTCCCCGAATAAAAAAAAATAGTTCAATACAAACAAGCAAAATACGTCGAGTTATAGAATTCATGTATGTATGCATTTTCGTTTGAGTTATGGAGAACTTCGAGTTATGGAAGTTGGAATTACTAAAAGAGAATTGAGGCGTTCAGTTGCAAAACCGGCCAAGTGCCTTTTTCATACTTTTGAAAAAACAACGAAAAACGTTTATTTTCATCTCTGTTCATTGAAAAATTAAAAAGTATTTCCAACATAGTAGTTTATAAAATTTCATACTCAAAACACGTCAGATCAGGCTTTTCTAGTTTCATTTGCCGATGTTTTTGAGGAAATAATTTTGCACTTGGCCGGTTTTGATCCATGGAACATGCACTTGACCGCTTTTGATACCAAAGTACTGCACTTGGCCGGCTTTGATACCAAAGTACTGCACTTGGCCGGTTTTGATACCAAAGTACTGGACTTGGCCGGTTTTGATTTCAAGGCCTTGAACTTGACTGGTTTTAAATACAATTCAATTGAAATAATATGTAATCGTGCGAAATATTGTAGGAGTCACCGAGGTGAGTGAAAATTGCGAATTTGTAGTTTGCATGCGATTTTTAACGAATTCCACTATAACACCTATATGTCACGTTGGTACAAGAGCTGATCGCACATAGCTACGTTTTGCGGTGCGTGCGATTTTTGGATTTTATTGCTTTAAGGATATTTTCCTCGTTCTTTGGAGTATCCCAGAGGTAGTCACTCCACAAGTGACTACTCATAGAGGCGGTTCACTCCGAGTCACTTTGGGTCACTCGGCAAGGTGTTTTGTAGTATTGAACTTTTGCTGTTATTATACTTGGGCAATTGTGATTTGTGCTGCATATAATTTATTTGCTTGCCTAAATGGATGATTTCTGTGGCATTTGCGATAAACTTTTTGCTAGGGGCGATATTTTCAATGTTTCTTGTAGTGGATACTGCAAGAATGTTTTCCATCGAGGTTGCTGTGATGGTGGAGTTACAGAATATGATGTCAGGCTGCTAAAAAAAAATCAACACCTTAATTACTTCTGTAAAGAGTGCTTGGGTGTTCCTAATAAAATCTTAAAAGATCATGAGATTGTCTTGAATGCGCAAAATGTGAGTTTTGATAAAATTACTTACAATTTTGATGTGCAAATCAAATTGCTGAATGCTCAACTGGCAGATTTAAAGAATGCTGTTTTTGAAAATTTGAGTACCTATCAATCTGATCTGTCATCGTTAACTGCTAAAATTTCTACTGAGAAATCATCTTTAAAAACTTCAATGATCGAAGAAAATAAAAAGCTGGCGTTGAGCGTGGCATCTGCCTGTGAGAGGCCTTCTCTTCAGGGGAGAGCTGCTCCTCATAGTTCAACTGTTTTCCTTCATGGAGATGATGATAATGCTTCTACGTTGAGTGCTGCTGATTATGATGTAAATCGTGCCTCTCTTATTGGATCTTCTGTTTGTAATAATTCTAATCTCACTAGTTATGAATCTCATGCTGATGATTTTCCTGCTATTACTGTTAATAATAATAATTTGATGAATGAAACTGTTCCTAGGATTCAGGAGGACTGGAATTTAGTATCTAGAAGAAAGCAGAGAAACACCTGTAAACAGAATAATTCAATTGTTGGTTGTAATGGTAACTCTGAACTTGATGTTGAAGAGCCCAAGAAAGTTTTACACCTCTCTTATTTTAAGCCTTCCGTTACTCCAGGAAATATTATAGATTACATTTCGGCTCATGCAAAAATTGAAAAGCAACGTATAAATTGCTATGGGCTTGTTAAAAAAGGAGTTGATGTTGCATCCCTGAAAACAATTAGTTTCAAACTCATCGTTGCAAGCAGTGAATATGAAAAAGTTTTCAACCAGACATTGTGGCCAGCTTATGTCTGTATTAGACAATTCTCTTTTTTTTCAGAGGAGAAAAAGATCAAATAATTCTTTAACCCGGCCGATTCATGCTGCTCAAGCATCGGAGCTTGAACCGCAAGCCATACCTGTTACTCATGTTGTCAATTCTGAAATTAACTTGATTAATTGTGCCGTACCAGCTACTAATGTTATTGATTCTTGCAACAATTTGAATGATTCTGCTCTAAAAATCTATTATCACAATGTATCTGGCTTAAGAACTAAATCGAATACTATTTTGGCTGCCTCTTCCCGTTGTGATTATGACATGTACATTTTTACTGAAACTTGGCTCAACGATAATTTTCACAGTGAGGAATATTTTGACTCTAATCTATTCGTTGTATGTATATCATAATGATAGAAATCTTCAGTCTACTGGATGCGGCCGAGGTTGTGGAGTGCTGGATGCGGTTAATCGTGCCCTACATTCGTCTTTCATTGTTCTGGCAAATACTAATACTATTTTGGATCAGCTGTGCATCAAGATTAATGGTTCATCGTCTTTTCTTTATGTATTTGTATCATATGTGCCACCAAATAGTTCTTTGAACTTATTTAAAATGCATGTTGACAATATTACTGCGGCAGCTTCTCATATTTCGGATGATTCCGCCCCAATTTCTTGTCACTGGTGACTTCAACTTACCTGGTGTTTCATGGTCTAAGCAGTGGGATGATCAGCAATACCTTTCCCCATCGAATGTTTCGAGTGCTTGTGAATTATATGTTATTGATAAGTTTTTGAATTTAGGTCTTGGTCAAATTAATAACTGTTATAATTCGCTTAATAGGTTATTAGATTTAATTTTTATCTCAAGTAATTTTAAGTAAAATATTCGATATCTCCATATCCTATTTCTGCAGTTAGTTTGCATCATGTTCCTTTAGAAATTGAATTATCATTTTATAATTATCTTACTATTTCAACAAACTATAATAAGTTTCAATTTAATTTTAAAGGATGTAATTTTGTTGCTGTAAATAATATTCCTAATGATGTTAACTGGGATATTGAATTTGATCAATTAACTACTGAAGGGTGCTTTAATGTCTTGAAAAACATTACTTCACACATTTGCAATCAATATGTTCCTAAGATTAAGTGCTCTGTTTATAAATTACCTTGGTATAATAGAGGTAGCCCTCTTAAAAATCTAAGATCAAAATTTTATAAAAAATATTTGATTACTCGTAATGTTTGCCATTTTAGTAAATACCGTCATTATTTAAGGGAATTCAACTTTTTAGATAAATATCTTTACAATCAGTAAATTCTTAGATTTGAATCAAACATCAAATCTAATCCTAAATCGTTTTGGCGTTTCGTGAATTCGAAAAAAGGATGTTCTTCAATTTTTTGCAACAATGTACTTAGGTGATTACATTTCCAATGATGCACTATGTACTGCAAATCAGTTTGCAGATTTTTTCAAATCTAATTTAGAGGCTCCTTGCACTTCGTGTCCTCAAGTTTCTTGTGTTCCGTCTTTGGATTTTGGTTCGCTCGTTTTATCTCAGACTGATATTTGAAATGGTACATATTAATAATCTTAAATTGTTGACTAGTACTGATGGTGATGGTTTTTCTGCCTATTTCATAAAAAATTGTGCTTCAAATTTATGGTATCCTTTGTTGGTTATTTTTAATAGGTCCTTGTCTTTAGGTGTATTTCTTGATTGCTGGAGACTGGCTTATATCACTCCCATTTTTAAGTCGGGCTGCAAAAATAATATAGCCAACTATAGACCTACACTCACGGTCAAAAAAAAACGCCGATTTGAATTTTGCGAGAAGTTTTCAATTTTGATTCGTAAAATAATTTCTACTCTTGTTTAACGGTTTTAAATTTGATAGATACTGTTGCTAGGGACATTTTTACATTTTTACATTTTGTTTTGATAGATTTACAATAATGAACTATTTATTTTTGCATAGGTAAAGGAATATAAAGACTTTTTGAGAATTGAGTCAGTCCATGGCCCGGTAACAGCCCCGACCTCAATCCCATTGTGAATGTTTGGGCCATTTTAAAACGCAAAGTGCGCCAACAAAATACGGAAACTCTATGAGAGCATGCCTTTTCGAATGGAAAGCGTCATCAAGGCAAAAATAGGTCCTACGCGGTATTAAAATCAATTTTACCGTATTATTTCAAATAATTAAATAATAAATTATGTGAGAAATTTAAAATGCGTAAAAAAAACTACAAAAAACGATGTATTTTTTCATATAAATAAGTTGTAATTTCTGATTATAAAACTGGCAATTATGTGTTTATTTGGAAAAGGTTCCTAGAATTTAATATTGTCAGGTGGACAGTTTTGAAAATACTCAAAACTTGTCCTAGCAACAGTATCTATCAAATTTAAAACCGTTAGACAAGAGTAGATATTATTTTACGCATCAAAATTGAAAACTTCTTGTAAAATTCAAATCGGCGTTTTTTTTTGACCGTGAGTGTATGTCAAAGTTGGGAATTATCTCCAAACTTTTTGAATCTATAGTTAAGGATAAAATTTTTTTTGCATTTAAAAATTTAATATCGCCTTTCCAGCATGGTTTTGTGCCTGTTACAAATTTACTTTTATTCTCCGATTACTGCATTTCTGCCTTTCAGGAAGGATGCCAAGTAGATGTATATTGATTGATTGATTGATATACTGATTTTGCTAAGGCCTTTGATAAATTATCTCATGCACTTTTAATAAAAAAATTTAAGGTCTTACCTAACTAATCGTCAGTGTATTGTTTCCTTTGACAATGTTAATTCTTATAATTTTTTTGCAATTTCAGGTGTCCCTCAAGGAAGTATTCTTGGACCCCTGTTATTTGTCATTTCTATAAATGATATTGGGTCATAGTTCTTGCATTGTAAATGTTTGATGTATGCGGATGACCTAAAAATATTTATGAAAATTAGGAATGTGTCTGATATTGATATCCTTCAAAGCGAATTGGCTAAGCTTCATAATTGGTGTGGTAATAATTGTCTCAAGTTAAATTTGAGTAAATGTCTCTTTGTGTCTTATTCCAAGTCAAATTTCTTGCTTTCATCAAACTACAATATCGCCAACACCCCGCTTTTATCTTTTTCCGAAATCAAGGACTTAGGAGTTGTTTTTGATTCAAAGTTTTCGTTTCGTGCACATTTTGATTATATTATCCCTAAATAGGGTTGCCAGATGGACTGGATTCGTCGGGATTGTCCAGATTTTTAGTCCCACCTCCAGAGTCCCGACAATCAGCAATATGTCCAGATAAAATTCGAACAATGAAATAAAAGAAAAATAGGACTAGATACAAAAATATCTGCCGTAGGCACTAAAAATGAATTAACATTCGTCACGTCCAAAAGGTACGGACTGCTCTTAAGATGTTGACATTTTTCAAACAAGAAAAGATGATTTATAAGGATGTCATAAGGTCTTAATCCTCCTGAACGCAACCAACAGCTACGTACCTTTAAATGAAAATAAGTGCGCAACACCATGATTTAACTAACATGGTTACTGCACTGACAAATGCTCCCTCTTTCTCTTTTATTTTTACGTTATAATTTTGTCAACCAGAATTGAATTCTTAAAAAGTTGTCTTAACTATTTAGAAACCCGGTATGAATATAGTGGCGTTTCAATTAAAAATTATCCTTATTTTTTCTTAAATATAAATTAATTTCCTGGGATTATCTATTGTTGCTTACGTAGTGTGTATGAAAATCTACCAAAAATATTCCCAACGATAAAATTTGGGGATCATTTTTTTCCAAATTTAAAAATGACGAATTGAACATCTTAAGAAAATTGATCTCATTTATTTTTCCAATTCCAATAACCAACGCTTATTGTGAAAAAGTTTTTAGCCTTTTAAACAGCTTATACTCTAAAGAAAGAAATCGAATGCTGACAGATCTGATAAAGTCAGACCTAATTATAAGATTAAACTGTACCGAAAACTGTCAATCATTTGGTAACATTTTAGAAACACCTAGTGGTAATAAATTGATAAAAGCAGTTCGGTCTAATAATAAGTATTTATGGACTTAATGTAACTTATTTAAAAAATCACTTATTTTTTTAACTGAATTGTTATGTTTCTGTTATGTTTTTGGTATGTTTATTTTATCTAAATAAAATATATATGTTCTTCTGACACTAAGCTTTAGTTTTCTTTTTTGTCCAGATAAATCAAGATTTTTTTTTTAAGTGTCCAGATAAATCCCGATTTTTATGTTTTTTTTTTTTAAATGTCCAGGTGAAACGCAATTTGGATCTGGCAAGCCTATCCCTAAAGCTTATTCTATGCTTGCCTTCATTAGACGTAATAGCTCGGCATTTAAGGATCCGTACACTCTTAAAGCTCTGTTTAGTAGTCTTGTTAGATCTAAGTTAGAGTATGCAGCTATTGTTTGGAACCCTTATTATGATATGCATAAAACAAGAATTGAAAAGGTTCAAAAATCGTTCACAAGGTTTGCATTCACTCTTAATTTTGGCTAAGTGGTGGTGCAATTCACATATTTGCGCCTGTGATCCAAAACTACTTTCAAGCGACAGCTTCTTCTTTACTATTGATTCACGTTTCACCAGATCTATCCTATTTGCGTTGCATGAATACACTATTGCTATAGTTCCGGTGTTAATCACACCCAAAGTCATCTTTGAATGTTTTTCCCGGCAGCTGCGATATCCTTAGTTTCAAGAAAAATATTTACCGACACTACTTTATTCATATATATTTACTTCCCTCTAGCTTGTTCAAACTAACACAGTACATTAAATTGGCTGCCGTTAGTTTATGATTCAAAAAAAATATCAGAAGTACTACTCTGATCACTATTGATTATATATTATGACAATGTAAAGGAATTTAAGTTATTATTTAAGACAATACTAGTTCATGGTCTGATGAATGGCTTCCATATGACTCTATGTATTGACATTTTGAGTCCCAGGACAAGTTCTTCACCTTAGAACAGTTGTTTCTGTCATCCTTATCTTCGTCATCAAGCCTTGCATGGTACCCAATCCCATTAAATATATTTATTAGAAGCAACCCTTTGTAAACTGAAGTCAAGTAGCGTTGTGTAGCTGAAGGAAATGACGTAAAAGTTAAAAAAAAATGGCATCATTACAGGTCTACCTGAATGTCTTAAGAGCTTAATATAACAAGAAATATGCTTAACATTAGTGATATGCAGGTGCATGACAATAGAGCCTAGTCAAAATCCTTAGAGATCGTATTAAAAACACACACAATATATACCATGCATATTTAAAAACAAAGTTTGTTCTTTCGATTTAATCAAAATTTATACAAAAAAAAAAATATTTTTTGAATTCATGCTAATTTTGAAATGTTTTCAAACGGAATTTTCTGTAATTTGCGAATTCCCGGTTGCCTCGCCGTGTCAGCAGACAGTAGTAATGATCATTTCCGAGTAAGTAATCGAGAACCGGTGATATTAAATGTCTATGACATGTATTGGATAAATGAATACACCTCATCAATTGGATTTGGAGTTTTTCATTCGGGTGTTGAAGTTTATGGATCAGAATTCGCTTATGGTAGCCACCCATTCCCTGTCTCAGGAATATTTGAAATAACGCCCCGTGATCATGAAGAACTTGGGACACAATTTCAATTTCGGCAGACCATACAAATTGGTGCTACAAGTTTTACACGTGAAGAAGTACGTCGACTTATAGAAGAGCTTGGAACTCAATTTCGTGGCAATCGCTATCATTTGATGAACAATAATTGTAATCATTTCTCCAGTTATTTCACTCGGATGCTTTGCGGGCAGCCTATACCGAATTGGGTAAATCGTTTAGCACATGTTACCTCTTGTGTGCCATTTTTGCAAAAATGTTTGCCCAAAGAATGGTTAACGCCGATGGCCTTACAGCATACAATACGAGGCAGCGTAAACACTACTACTAGTTGGCATAGCGTAGATCAAGAATGAGTTAGTATGTATTCGTAAGTTTTAAACAAAATTTTTACGGGAACTGTAAATAGAATGAAAATAAACTAACAGAAATATATTGTAAACTAAATTAAGAGACTAAGAATTATGTCGATTGTGTGTAAAATATACTATCTCATATATTTTTACTTATCTATGTAATATTCTTATAACAATTTTATAATTTCATATTAAAGTAAGATTATTCCTTATTCGTAATGAAACGGTTGTTTGAGTGTTCATTGTCATAATACACAAATCAAATGCTGCACAGTGATGCCAAATTGAGTATCATATGACACAGTACATTTCCCCAGCTCAATGCGAAATGTATCAAACTTATTGTTAGTATTATAAAGGTATAATGATCGCTGAAAAGGAATTAACTGCAGATTTTGAAAAACAAATTTTTGCTTCGTCCTCGCATCGGTCGAATTTTATCGTAAGCGGGTCTTTCCTCATTCCCCAGCTTAATATGGAATGTAGCTAGTTGAAACTTTGCTTTGTAAAAGTTTTATCTTTGGTGAACACGAAATAATTGGAGACTTATCATTACAGGAATGCTCGATTCAATGGGGCTAATTTTCAAGCGAATCTACAAAACAATGTAAGCCAATTTTGTTCGAGGCCAAACAGCTATATTACATCGAGCGCTTTTTATTAAAAAATCTTCACTAAATTCATATTCGGTGAGCCAATAAACCAACTTTCTACATATTTTACTTTATATTGAGTTGCAAAATGAATTTTGTGCCAGACAACATTGAATTTATAAGGTTTAGGAAGAGCAAGAAGTTCAATTAACTAAAAATGCTAATGGCTTTTGGCTCTTATCTGATTTTAGATTGCTGAGTAGTCTAAACTGTCTAAAACTGTATAATAAATTTTAAGTCTGAGCTTAAATGTTTTACACCAAAGACAAATGGACAAGTCTAGTTCCAATAAGAGTAGGAAATTTAAAGCTGTAGACTTATGGATTGAGACGATTGCTGATGACGTTAGATACTGAGTACTGGAATATTACTATTAACGATCAGCGAACTCATAAAATCGGCGCTAAAAAGCTACTTGGTGTTATGTGCTCCTGTTTTTGGGGATTATGTCCATTCTTAGAAAAGGTCATAAGCCAAAAAAAGACACGTGGTATAAATGTCATGTGAATCGATTAAAATTCTATTTTAAAAATATTTTTGTATGAGGGCCAACCTAAATATATAAGCCCTAAGTAAAAGTTTTATAGTCTCAGCTATGCTTCTTAGTATAAAAGACACGTGGTGTAAATTTCATGTGAATCAATTAAATGATCTTTGTGAAAAAGCTATTTTAAAAAATATTTTGTGTGAGGGGGGCTAGTGTGGACAGATTCAAATTCTCGCGCCGTTTTGAATCGATGTTTTCCGTTGAACCTTTTTTAAGTAGGCCTTTACACTCTCCATTACCAAAAAAAAAAAATCATTTGTATACAGTTCACCGTTTCATGGTAACGAGACCAGATGTGTTTTGCGCAGCAAAAAGTAAATTTTTTGTTTTTTCTCAATTTCAGTGATACTCAGAAATTAATCATTCTTTTGCTAAAGTGTAAATATATAATACAAGTTAAGCAAGTATTTATTCAAATAACTGAAATTATTTTTACCGTTAGTTTAAAAAAAATGTTTTTGTATAAAAAAACACAAAGGGGCTAGTGTGGACAGTTGAAATGGGGCTAGTGTGGACATGTCCATTTGCATTTACTTTAATGAGAAGTTAGGTAATGTCAATCGAAATTAAATTTATTTACAGATGGTGCGTACGCGTGATGCGGAAAGTTTGGTGGCGTTATTAGGGTGGTTCAAAATAAAATATTTTTTTTGCATCAGTTGATAAATTAAGCTCGGAAATTGCGGAAATTCATTTCAAGAGTTAAAGGAAGAATCGTTTATTCAAAGTCTCGCTTTTCACACATTTTGCCCATCTCTCCTGCAATTTGTGAATTTCACGCCAATAGAATTCCTTGGGTTTTTCGGAAAGCCAATTATCAAGCCAAATTTTTTTTCATTTTCGATGTGAACAAGTGGTAATCGGACGGGGAAAGGTCTGGTGAGTAGGCCGCATGCGCGAGCACTTCCCACTTGAGTACTTCCAACATATCGCGAACCGGTCTTCGATGCAATAACAACTTTTTTTTGAACCGTGCGAGCAAAATTTCACATGTGTTTTGGCGCCTTTCCAGCTGCCATGTCTCGTTAACGTTTGAAAAAGGAAGACTGGCTCACATTCAACTGCTCTGCGAGTTCTTTTTGCGTTTGGGAATCGTCTTCGTCCAATAACGCTCGCATTTCGGCGACTTCGTACCTTTTCGGAGCTCCAGAGCGTTCTTTGTCCTTGACATCGAAATCACCAATTTCGAATCTTTGAAACCATCTTTCACACGTTTAAACAGTTGCCACTTGTTCACCGAAGGCTTCAACAAGCATTCGGTGCGATTCCGCGGCTGTTTTCTTCAAATGAAAACACAGAATTAACATTATCCGCGATTGCTCTTTATTCAGCTCGAAACTCGACATGTTGACTGCGCTGAGATAACATGATAACGACTCTCGATTGGCGCGAAACTTTAGTGGTATGATAGTTAAGATTGACGCTTCACACTGTCCTTGGGCGACATCTAAATGTTCGAACCGACATTACTTAGTTATACACCTGGTAGTCTCTCATTTTTTTTACATGCGTAAAAAATTGCCTTTCGCAGAAATAATCTCTTTGACCTGAAATTTTCACAACTGGCTTTGCGCAACTCATTTGCGCACAATTGTTATGTTTTTGCACGTTTGATTCCGACTGGGTCTCCTGCATATTAATTTTTCAAACGAACCAGCGCATAGAAATCAGCAACTGCACGACGGGATGAATGATGGCACGTTTCATAGATTGTGACCGCGGGAGTGTGAATGGCCAACCCTAGCCTAAGCTATGCCTCTAAATATAAAAGACAAGTGGTATATATTTCATGTGAATCGATTAAAATCGTATTTGAAAAATGTTTTTGTATGGGGGCCACCCTAAATATTGGTCCTAAATAAAATTTTAAGTTTTTTTTAAAGTGTGAATCGATTTTGTGTGAGGGACACCCTAAATATGCACTTGATCTTGAGTTATAAATGTTGTAACTAATACTTTTTTTGACTTTGTTTTATATATCTTTGGCAATAAGGAATAACAGCTTACATATATCGATCTGTGATAACAAGACAAAGCAACATAAGTTCTGTTTATAAGCGTGTAATTCGCTCTGTTTCGCTTTGTCGTCACGACTTAAGCTGTTTTTCTTTATTGCCTCAGATATGTACATATATAGATAATATGAATGTGCCATAATTTTTGGAACTAACACAGCTCGGGCAACGATGGATATTTTCAAACACCAATTTTCCGTCTCCCGTTTTCGTGATTTGGACTGGCCAGACGGCGCCAGACTTCTTCGTTTGGGGCTTTTTGAAACCACAACAACAAGCGCCAAACATTGTAAGTCTTGAAAGCCATTATTGAAGAAGAAGTCACCAATTTGGTGCCAGATGTTTTGCGAGCAACAATTCAAAATGCCAGTGTGCATACACTCAGCTGGTGGTGATTTGACCGGCATAATTTTTTCAATCTAATGTAAACTTTTCGTGAAAACAGAGCCAAATAAATTCATTTCTAACAATATGTCAGCGGGTACCCGGTCATAACTCTCATGGTCATAATCCCCAAAACTATTTTGAGCCTTAAGTCCATTTTTTTCAATTATAATCTATGATCTATGATCACTTGGCTATGATCACTTGTAAAAACGAACATTGTCCCCAAAAAGAGGAGGACATAAGGCCAAATAATTCAAGACATTATGACCACAGTAAAAGTGAACATAACTAAAATACATATATTTCACATACTACACTGACTATTATGAATAATTACTGTGACCGCGAAGCCGGTATTGGACATATTGGAGGATTTAAACCTTGAGCCGCGGCTGAATGCCTAACTTTTAAGTAGCTAGCAAGCGAAGCCGGTGGTGGACATGCAAAAATATAAGGTTTCTCTAGAATTTTCAAGTGGTCATAACACCCATGGATGTTGTGTCCATCGTTATGAGTAGTCATAATCATCAAAATTATTTTGGGGATTATGACCGTATTTCAGGTGGACATAAAGGCCAAAATTTCCTGGGAATTATAACCACGGGGCTATGACATCGCATCTATGTCGGCCAATTCACATGACATTACGTTGCCTCAACTACATAGTACTCTCTGGCCAACCGTCCAGACTCTGGACTCCAGAGCGTTGAAGCTCTAATATTGATTTACATATATTGATTTTAAATTGATTGCATTTTGAGTTTTGAATCGATTTCACTTTTCAGAACCTTCTTTTGTCTTAACAAGCGAAAATAAATCGGTATAAAGGTTAAGAAACTATTTTTTTGTGCATCGTAGATCTTTTTGCCAAGAAATTGGAGAGCCCAGCACCCCTTCCCCCTTACACGCATGTGCAGTACAAATAGTAAGAGATTAGCACACAAATTACAAACAGCTACATATATCGGCTTAAAGACCTAATCATTATAAAGGCCTGATGATAATACAGCACGCAAGCAATGTTTCATTATTTATTAACTGACTTTGTAGTCCGGAGCTGTCCTCTAGGAAAACAGATTTCTGTCCTGGGTAAGTTGGTCATATTATTAGAGCTCTATCTTTTATACATATATAGTTTCTATGTCAAATACATTAGTTGATGAGAACTCATGTTACTACCAGTGACGTCAATTCGGTAGGGCTGGGAAGGGCATTGGGCCCCCCGCCACCCCCCAAGGATCTGATACTAGGTATTATTCAATACAATAATTCAATAAAACCATCTAATAGTGGTGGAATTATAATTCTTGCCCTCTCCCCCCAAGGTTTTGGTGAAGTGACGCTCCTGGTTACTACTATCAGTCTATGGCACCTATCCTCACACAATTCCGGGGCAAATTGTTTCAAGTAACGCTGGCTTCGCAACCAAATGTGGCCTTAAAAGTAATACGCTTAAGCCTCTCCTGGAAAAAAATGCAACTTGTAAATTCACTTCTTAAGAATACTTGATTGATATATTCAATTCTATCAAAAATTAATGAGAAATCAAAGTTAAAAGAAGCGGAATCCATATCTAAACTGTACTTTGATGGATGAAACAATGAGACCGTGGTTCATGTGAATAAGTGGTAACGCTTTAAAGCAAATCAATAACAGAACCTGCATCTAAGTATCGATCCACTTTGCTATACATATCTACACATTGGACTTCAGAAAACTTTAGGGTTAGAAAAACGTTCATGCTTATTATTTATACTATATACGATTTTCAAATCGACTGCTAAGACAGGCTTGGCTGACCCTAGAGATTCGCAAGATTCCAAATTACAAAATGGTTCATTTAGAATGAAAAGCCGTGCACATACAAGTTCAAAAAGCAGTTTAAGTTATGTTGACAAATTTTCTTTATCATAACTTTTCTATGAAGTTTTAATTTTGCTTACGTGCTTCGATATTATATCGAATACTTTGAACGTTTTACTTTATGCTTTTTTAGCAATTCAAACCTGCATAAATTTAAAATTTTGTTATTAAATATAAAGAAATTTTGATTGATGGTCTAAGTAAATTTCTATCATGTCATTCTATAAAAATTTTCTACTAAACTGAGTTGAGCATTAATCTTAATTCGCTTATTCGCTTTTGCAGGCTCCCATAAGGATATTCACATTGCAGAGAAACACACGTGCAGATACTACACCAAAGTGTGTCCGAAATAGTGGACAAATACGAGTGAAAGCTAAAATGACGCTGGTGCTTCCTTAAAAGTTTCTCTTTTAATGTGAAATGATTTTTCACATCATGCCAACAGGCACACACACACAAACAGATATACACAACATATACGAAAACTCTTACAGAAATATGTATTTATATATTGAAGGTGTTTGCTTGTGCATGTGTGACAGCTTTGAAGTGTTTTGGAAAAACTTCTGCATTGAGGCATTCAACAAAGTTTTGTTTGTGGGCTCTTCTCCAAAAAAAAAAAAAAAAAAAAAACCTAAAGAGTAGTCAGCACCATAACTGTTGCTGTTTATTAAAGAGAGTTTTCTCAACTAAGCACACATTCATATATTAAGGTGGATCACTGCAGAAGTTGTGAAAAGTAAATGTATGCAGCCAGTGGCGTCAATTCGGTAGGGCTGGAGAGGGCATTGGCCCCCCCAAGGATCTGATACTAGGTATTATTCAATACAACAATTCAATAAAACCAGCTAATAGTGGTGGAATTATAATTTTTGCCCTCCCCCAAGGTTTTGGTGAAGAGACACTCCTGTATGCAGCCTGGTTTAATACAAGACAAGAAAATATGGGACATACATTTTTACTTTAGTAGGACTTACTGATCCTAGGGGGCTGAAAATCGGGACTGCTGGTGTAATTAGCAAACTTTGTAGTGTTTCAAATGACAGTTTCATAAAAAAAGAAAAAAATTACAGGAACGAAGTCAGATTCATGTTTAAATTAAAGGTCGGATGGTCTGAGAAGGAGCACTTGAGAGATTCCACTAATCGATAATCCCAATCAATTCTGATTCCAATGCTAGTAAGTATTATATTCTACATAAATGTTGTGAAAGAAATCGATTTCACAATGACGATATTGGAGATGACAGACGATGTAGACTCTGAGCCGTGGTTAATGGCGCATCTCTGCATTTGCTTACTTTCAGTTTCTTAATTCCTTCGAAATATCCTCCACTTTCAGTAAGAAATTCGAAAAAGCGATCTTTCTCAATTTCTTCCTGATTGCAAGTGCAAGGATTAATTTAAAAAGTTCCAATTTGGTTTTATGTATGACGGGTCCTTGTACGTAGTGGTGGCAAACTATCGATAGTCCTGACCATCGATAGTGGACGATAGTTTCTGGAAACTATCGATAGACTATCGATAGTTAGATTACTTTAAAAAACAAAAAAAAATTAATATTGTCACTGCAGTAGTGACGTTAGAAAAAGACTAGATTTTTTTTTCAACTACTACCAATTATTTTTATTTAAAAAACATATAGCATCGACATTTTTAGTCCAGTAGAATTAGTCGTAAAAATGAGAAAAAAAATAATTATAGTTACATAATTAAATAATTATATGACAGCGGAATATTGTCGAACAAGCATCCTTATGAAAAAAGTTTAATATAAAAGTTGTAGGAATTAAAAAGATCTACATTTTTTGTTTTACCATTTTCAACGTATGTAATCTTAAAGCTTTTCGAAAAAATTATGGAAAACCGGTTTATTTGATTTTTAACTTTTTTCTTTGACAAAAAAGAGTCCATGAAGCTGAAACTTGGGCAAAAGATACTTCCTTGTGTTGGACAAAAGCAGTAATTTTCTTAGACGGAAATACTTAGAGGTTGTTGTTAAATTTAATTTAAAAAAAAAAACCGTATTTTTTAACGGCGATTCCTCTTAAAACTACACCTCCTACGGAAAAATGACCGAAAAATTTAAAAAATCGAAAAAATCTATTTTTCGTCGAAATTTTCAAATTTATCGTTCAATTATTGTTATTAAATAATAAAACCATTAAAATTTTGTTGCTTTGAATGTAGCTGGAATGTAGAAAACCCAATTGCAATTGCAATAGTGGCAAATGTTCGATAGTGAAAATATTCGATAGCCTTAGAAAACCATCGATAGTGCCAACAAATTTAAGACTATCGATAGTATCGATAGTGCTATCGATAGTTTGCCACCACTACTTGTACGCCGTTGTACGCTTCAACGGAAGAAGTTGTGCGATATGGTTGTTTGATATTTCCGGTGCAAGTCTGGAAATTAAAGATCCGTTGTTAAAATATTATCGTATTGCATGAGTTACATACATTATCTTTTGAAGACACTGCATTTAAAAGTAATTAAAAAACCACCAATTTTATTGCTCTCGTCTTTTATTGCCGCAGATGACTCCTCTGCACTTTATTATAATTCTTCTCCGAATTGTATGGCAGCAATGAAACCAATATGATTTTAACGTGGCGTCTGAAAACTTATTTTTCTAAGCATTTCGCAATCTATTTTCATAGTGAAATAAAAAAGATTTTGCCACAAGTTTAAAAAAGTGAGAGAATATCGCCTTTTGCCAGGGGTAATGTTCTCTATAATACCTTATTCTATTGACTCACAAGCAAAACTACAAAAGGCTTAATCCGGCTCTGAAATGCATGCCTTTCCTAGTAGCATAAGTAGGTTTAAAACTTCTTTAAGACACATTTAGTCAAAACTGAAAGAGTTAGGGCCCAAATTGTAATTCATAACGCCCGAATTTGCCAACAGCAAATACCTTTACAATAAATTTGGGGGTCATACATTTTGGGCGTCATGTTTCAACCGAATCTTTGCGTTATGAGTTTGGGCGTTATGATACACCGCCGAAGCTCAGTCTTTTTAAGTTAAGAACTGTAAACCTTAAATTGGATGTTAAATTAATAAGAAGCCTACCAAACAAAATCACTCTGTATTATCTGAGTTGGCCTCAGTACCTTTCAATAAAGGGAACGTGCCCACATATTTTTGATCCAAACTTAAATTATCTTAGTACCGCTTGGGGCAAATTCCCAATCGCACTGTGTGAAACTCTTCAGGATGCCTTAAACATACAATGATGGGTGGCCAAATTATTAGGGACAGTACTCATATTTTTGTACTTTCTTTGTTTAAAAGATTTTTTTTGAGCAAATAATTGTTGCTAGTCTTAGTAAGTATTTTTTTTTTATTATAATATTCTATTTAGATAATAAAAACAACATAATACGTATTGTTCACTCATTTATTTTTTCGTAAAGGTAATATTCATATCCTTAGAAAATTTTATGCAAATAACATTAATATTTGGTAATACCACCCTTAGCTACAATTACGGCTTGTATGCCTCGGGGCATGATCTGTATACATTTTTTTTGGATGTTGTAGGAGTTCGGTGTTGTGATGTCATTATCTGGTGAGTGTTTCAATCAATTTCTGCGTGGTGGTAATCAATTCTTTCGCGATCGCCCGTTTGGAGTTTTTCCACATGCTTTCTATGAGCTTCAAGTCAGGTGAGTTCGCCGCCAATTCAAAACGCCTAAGTTTTTGTCAGCTAGAAATGCAGTAGCACTTCTGGCTTTGTAGTTAGATACCGAATCGTGCATAAAAACGTACGATGGTCACCAGGAACCATTCCTCGAGCTGTGGCAGAAGGCGAGTTTCAAGTACTCGCTTGTACTGGTCCTGCCTCATGGTCCCTTTCACGATGTGTAGACGTTCCACGCCTTTGGATGAGATCACAGATCACACCATGACGCTAGTCGGGTGTTTAACCCTCTCTAGAAAGCAGTCGGGGTGGAACTGCCAGAGTAATCATCGGACAAACTTACTTTTGTCAACCAAAAGTTGGAATGTTGACTCGTCAGAGAAGCATGTCTGTAAATCGCGATTAAAATAATAAAAAAAAATTGTTATTCGTGAACTAAACTATTTTAAAATGTAGCATATACTCGACTCCAATCCACAATAGCTTTTTTCAAGTGTTGCTTGCGCCATAACAGTCACTTCTTCTTCTTGGCTTCAGTCAGGCGCGGTTTTGTGATAGGCCGAGTGGTCAGGTTCTCTTTTGCCAAACGCCACCGGACAATCTGTTTTGAGACGTAAATTCCCCGGCGTTTATCTTCATAGTCAGAAGAGCAACACTTTTCCTACGATTTAAGAGGCAGATGTCCCTATTTTTATGGTCGGTACGAGGTGTGGTGACTCTTTTTCTACCACATTCTCTTACGCAGTTTGCGTCCAGGGGCTCGTTCTGATCTATTTATTTTTTAATGCGGCTAACAAGCGACCTTGAAACACCTTACAACGTTGCTATGTCGATTTGGGAATGTGTAGAGTGACAAATTAACGTCGGTATTTCTCTACATTTTCTTGGAAACGTGTCTGAAGACTTGCCCATTCTAAAATGAAGCAATTTTGAGGTTATACCTCAGTACCGTTGTCCAAATATAAATTAATTCATGAAACTTAGTAAAACTAATTAAACAAGAAACATTATTTATATTTTGAAAATTGCGGACAGGAAAAACTTGCGAAAAATGGTTTATATTCAAATCTTAAACGACTGCACTACAACAGCAAGTTGTACCAAATGAGAAGTAAAGTCTTTTAACCGCGCCTGTTTAGTATATGGCGCTCATACTAACATTTTTGCTTATCAAACACAACAATGAATAGTACCGGCTGCAAAATGGAAGTAAAAAACTTTACGAAAACTAATTCACATGCTCAAAAAATTCGGTTAAACTTGAAAATACAAAAATTTGAGTACTGTCCCTAATAATATGGCCACCCATCGGCAGATGAGGCTGGTTAAGGTGTAAATCCGAACAAAACTCAACAAGTATTCTTTACTAGGAATCACAAACTACCAATTTTAGAACCACCTTCGCTATAGGGCGCTAGACTTGCGTTTGGAGGCAGTGCAAGGGATCTTGGTCTGGTATTGGATAGGAAATTAAGTTGGAAAATTATTGTTTAGGAAAGAGTTAGGAAAGCAACTGTGGCGCTTTACTCTTGCCCAACAATGCAATTCGTCTCTATATGAGATGGCTCAGCGTTTTAACATTCATCTCATCTGGGTGCATGAGCATTGGAACATTGATGGCCATTACAAAGCTGATGAACTTGCTTGGCAGGGGATTACTGCACAAATTCCTCAGGACAAGGAAGGTGCTGGCATGCCTCTTGCAACCTGCAAGTTGCTGCTTAAAGAAGAAATGGTAAAAAATTCTATCAAATGGACTCAAGGGTCAACTTGCAATATAAGCAGGCAAATCTGGCCGAAATGGGAGGCTAAGCGTCCGTCAGAGCTGATTTCCCGCACAAGGAATGGTGTCTTGTTAGTTCTTGCAGTCATAACTGGCCACTGCCTCATCGGAGAGATTAGGTGTTAGGTCTATTTACTTCTGTAGAAGCTGTGGATGAGGGGAAAAAAACATATTCTCTGCTCTTGCTAGAAAACGCCACAAAACACTTGGTTCGTTTTAATTTGATGACCTGGATGGCCTTAGACATGTTAGTATAGGTCAGTGATTTAGTTTTATTACTAAATCTGGTTGATTCGACGAGTGGGTATAGTCAGACAACCTGTGGTAACACAATCGATCACATTTGGTCTAAGTGAATCGATTTCGTAACTGACTGCTACTCCTACCTACCCTTGTACGGCTTGGAAACTGGTAAATTTTAACTGAGAAACATTTATGAGGGGCACAATACACTGGTTTGGCCGTAATATGTACATATATACTCGTACTCTCGTAATAATCATTTCAAATTGTATAGTATTGCTCTTAATTTGATCCACCCTGATGTATGCTATAGTATGAGATATACAATCACCTTCAATCTTCCTTCAAATGTTAAAGTTTAAAGCATTATTATACTTTTTTATCCTTCAGATAAGTTTTTGTATGTAATTAATTTTCCTTTCCCCACAAAAAAAATACATATTATCTGCCTGTCTGTCTCTCTGTCTGATATGTTTTCAAATGTCCAGTTGTTGCGTCTACCCCAATTTTTTGAGGTTGACAAATTGTTAGCTATTATTGTAAATGGCTGAATGACTGCCCGACAGCTGTAGAGTGATTGCTGATGTCACGTGAGGTGTGACATTTTTCTTTTTCTTCTTCAATATAAAATATTGACAACTAATCAATACATACGCTGTTATAGAAGAAACGCTACATTTTCTACTCACCGGAAGTGCTTTCATGTGGTAGTAAATTAAACTCATTAAAAAAAACATAAGTATTGATTTAAGAAATTAAAAATATCAACATAACATTAAATATTCGCACTCACTTTTCAACATCGGCAACGCAAAGTCCCACAGAGTCAGAATTCTTCAATTTCAAGTATGAAAAAATTTAAGTCCTTAAAAATGTGGAATGAAAAAAAATGCGAGTCTGAATCTGCTTTGAGGCTAATTAGTGCGGTCACTTTTTTAATTAGAGACACGACAGAACAAGCGTGCTGAATGCGCCATAAACAAAAGACTAAAATCATCAGATGCGCGGGAGAAAAGATAAAAAGCCGAAAAACAATCTCTTGCTGTCTCTTTGTATAAAGAAACCCCAGTGCAACCGATTCACCATCATCATCATTGCCAAACATACAATGAGGAGTTGCTTCAAGATGTGCCGGCCGCTAAAGTCTTTGCCACATACACCAGCAGCCAAGGAATCTGCTGCTATGCGCAAGATGTCCCCTTAAATGGCGATAACAAGAAGAAAATGTGTCGCAAACAATTGCTAAGAGATGTCTAAAACCATATTGTAAATTCAGAAAGACTAAGTCGAGAGTTGGGAGATTTGTAAGAAAAACAGCACAAAAATTTCAAAATGGAAAAAAAAGTTTCGAAGAAAAAAATACCCTTCGGTCAAATTACAAGTAGCTGAAATCAAATGACAGCAGAGATGGAAAAAAATCGCATCGCCCCGCATAAACAAAAGAGAGAATTAAAACCCTTGAGTCTAATCTGTGCATCATTTGAAGTGATTACGTCCGACACAAATAGTGACACCAACATATCAACATTAAAAGTGAAAGAAAACCACTGTCCGAGTGGTGAATTGTTTTTTGTTTTTTTTTCTGAAAAGTTTTTTACCTTTTTCATAGGGTTGGCATTATTTTTTTAGTTTTTTGTTGTGGTTGTAGAAATCAGAAATTTTATTTTAATGGATGAATTTGCTCCTTAGAGAGTTCACTTTGAAGTTTGATATATTGGTCAAAATTTTAGACTCATTTATTTTAACTTTTGTTGTTTTGATGTTGAATTAGAATTAGAAATTTTCGGGTTAGAACATTTTTAAATGATAGATTGCTGCTGCATGGGTTCGTTCGGTTTGATTGTGTTGAGCACTATACTGGGGATCCGGAAATGTCCTTTTCCGCATTTAAATATTAATGCAGGAAATTTAAGCATTAGTGCGATTCTCGACGACCGCAATAAAATTATCGTCACAACATTCCTTTTAGCGTTTCACCATCAACGGAATACCCTATAAAAAAAGTTCTAGAGTAAAGGCAAACTGCAGTAATGAGAAAAATGGCAATAAAATTTTTTTTTTTTTCTTAAAATTCAGTATATCTATGTATGTCAGAACCGAGAACGAGGTGAGGTGAAAAAATAAATTTTCCTCGCTCGACCGAGGCGAGGCGAGATCACACCGGCATCTCTCCTCGATCTCGCCTCGTTCTCGGTTAAGTGAAGTATTTTTTGTTTTGATACTATTTTTTTGAAATTTGATTCGATTTTTATTTATTAGAAATGACAATTTTTTTCTTAAATGTGACTTGGATCTGGACATATAAATATGTATACAACAGTATATCTGGCATATGTATATGTTTCTTATGATTTGGGGAAGGTTCGTAACATACTTTGGTTTGGACAAAATGGGCGATCCCACGCCCCTCCACACAAAAGAAAAACAGAATTCATCATATGCATGTGACAGGGAAAGGGGCTTACGGTTCGAAAAAATCGATTTTTACTTTTTTAGCGATTCTTATAGAAGATGCTACGCTCTTTTCAATGCAACAAACCACAGATTTCTAGCTGCATTAGTTTTTTCATAAATTCACTTCAAAAATGGAAACATTGAAAAAAAAAACGCACAAAAAATCCAATGTGGCAAACTTATATGAAATTGATCAGATTCGCTTGAAACTTGTTACTCGGTCGTTTTCAGGGTTGCTAAATCAGGTATCAGATTTCAAAAATTCAAAATGGCGGATCCAATATGGCTTATGAATTTTTTAAAAACTCGTCTGCTTATGAATTTTTTAAAAACTCGTCTGCCATATTGGACCCGTCATTTTGAGTTTTGAAAATCTGAGTTTAAATTCATAATCAGCGACCCCAAAAACCCATGAGTAACGAGTTTCAAGCGAATCCGTTCAGTTTTCAAAAAATTCGTCTCCCATATTGGATACGCCATTATGAATTATGAAAATCTGATACCAAATTTTTTGCACCAATCGATAGGGAAAGGTCGAACATAGCAATTTCCGAGCTCAATATGTCAATGATGCAAAAAATTTTTTTTTGAACCACCCCAAAATTTTTTATGCTCCAACCGATAAGAAATGTTCGGCAATGGCTTTGAGCCGCTCCAGACCTTGGAAAGCACGAAAAGGGTCGAAAACGGTACTTTCCAAGGTCCGGAACCGACCAAAGAGATGTCCAAAATTATTTTTTAAACTTTTCCAATCGATTAGAGCAAACAAAAAAATTTCCAAAAATTATGTTCAAAATCCATTTTCAACCTCTGACCATCGATTGGTGCATAACATTTTTTTCGAAAATGGACCGAAATCGGGCATTTTTGGTACTCGGAACCACCTCTGATGATGGTCAAAATCCATTTTCGACCTCTTTCCATCGATTGAAGTATAAAAATTTTTTTTCGAAAATGGACCGAAATCGGGCATTTTTGGGACTCGGAACCTCCTCTGATGATGGTCAAAATCCATTTTCGGCCTCTTTCCATCGATTGGAGCATAACATTTTTTTTTCAAAAATGTACCGAAATCGGGCATTTTTAGGACTCGGAACCACCTCTGATAATGGCCAAAACCCATTGTCGACCTCTTTCCATTGATTGGAGCATAAAATTTTTTTCTCGAAAATGGACCGAAATCGGGCATTTTTTAGAACTCGGAACCACCTCTGATGATGGTCAAAATCCATTTTCGACCTCTCTCATTCGATGCAATCGGTGCATAAAAAAAATTTCCAAAACTCCACCAAAATCGGGCATTTTTGGGGCTCGGGACCACAATGACAATGGTTATGAATCAACGTAAAAAGAATCCATGGAGAAATAATAGTTATGGACAAAGGAAAAACAATTTCTTATGCATAATAGTTATGAATGAACGTTAAAAATATTTATTGAAAAATAATAATTATCGACAATTAATATAATTAATATCACTTATTAACAATAAATAAAAAACAATTTTTTTTGACAAAAAACTTATGAAAAAATTATTTATTTCCCCACAAGATTCGCGCTTTGAATCGACTTCTAAGCCAAATAACTCGATTTGGGAACACCGTGCGTCGGCCTTTTCACCTTAGTCAGGCCATTTTAAGGCTATACAAATTTATATTTTTGAAGAAAATATCATTTGTTCTCATTACAGTAGGTAACCAATATAAGCACAATTCATATAAGAAAGTAACGCTTATAAGAAACATTTTCGAAAGCACCGCGTTTTTTCCCAATGTTTTGAGGTAAAAAACAATCGATATAAGAAACTTCTTATAAGAAAAAAACGCATAAAAGAAAGCTTTTTCAAAGCACCAATATGAAAAATCTTAAGAAAAAAATAACGCTTATAAGAAATTTTTTCAAACCGTAATTTTCGTTCTTTGGGCAAAATTGAAAATACGCGCCTTCTTTATGTCATCATTCTTCGATCAAAATTGAACGAGCAAGTGTAATGATTGCAGTTGCTGAACGCACTTATTTACTCACTGCTGATTTTTGTGCGATTCGGATATAAGAAATAAAGTTTCTTATATCAGTAGTACGTATATAGGAAATTTTTTTCTTATATACGTGGTACTTCTATAAGAAAAAACTGATATAAGAAAGAAATTTCCGGGATTTTTTGACTTTCTTATATCCGTTAAATACTGTACTTGTTTTAAAAAAAATACTTTCATGGTTGCTCCCAATCTCTTCTCCGTACACTTTTTAAGAAATGTAATGAAAACAATACTGGCAATAACATTGTGGAATCAAGACCTATGCTTCTAAATGATATTTACGAGAGAGTTTTATTAAAACTCTTTCGGCCTGTTTATAACCTTTGCAATTGAAAATCTAATTTTCTTTAAAAAATAATTCCTACTTCTGGTAATTGCAAAAGAAGAACTCATTCCATTACAATAGACTTGGTTTTGGTCAAAGATCATACAAACGCAAAAAATCCTGCACACATGTCACATGCAATCGAATCAATTTTCGCATCAATTCGCAGCTATTGTTGCCAAATACCAGGGTTGCAGTTTCTAACATGCCAAGTCAACCCAAGCAAGAGTTTAATGAAAATTCTGAGTGCATAAAAAAAGGAAACGAGGGATTCTTACGAAATTATAAATAAGCACAAAATAGCAAATGACAGAAATTGCAGCAAACGCGCACCATTCGAGTACCTACTATATCGCTTGCTGATGCAGTTTTCTTGAGACACATTAATTAAAAGCAGCTCAACATGTGTACAGTGTACAAATCCACACACACATACAGTCATAGAAACTAAATTGCGATTACTCAGATACATCATTATTGTGGTCATCGAGAAGTAATCAGGATGAGAATGAGACAAAAATAATGAAAGGTCGTTCGTTGAGAAAACAACTACAGCAGCATCAGCAGATGAATCCAAGGAATTACGCTTGTTTCACTCAAAGGCGAAAATTAAAGTTTTTGTTTTTTTGTAGTGGAAGCTGAAAATGACAAGTGAACTATGCAAACGTTGCGACGCTGTAAATTGTCTTCCTCTCATAGTTAAAGCTGACATGAAATAAAGATTTTGATTTAGGGTTACCAACTGGGATTTTTTTTTGTTCTCCAACTTTGAACCAAATCTTGGTTGGCTTTTACTCTTTTTTTTTTGGAAGCCACAATACTCTTAGGCGCGGGTATAGAAATTTACATGTACCTATGAGTATCAGTAAAGCTTGTGTGGGTTATTAAGCTAAGCTTCTATTCCTATAAAAATTAATTTAATATTGCCGTTGTTGATACATGTTCGTTGAATCGTTTTTCAATTCAAAGAATTTGGTAGGTATGTTATTTTGGTTTATTAATCTCTTTCGATGACCAATCGCATATTTTTGTATGACTTTCCCAGGAAACAATTTTTATAACCTTCCGATTAATCCAAATTTTTCAGCACCACAGCTGAATACCAATAGATTCGGTATATTTCGTGACCTTAGAATAAGAAGGTTACTATAAATCTGACTTATTTTTATGAACTGACTTATATTTGGGACGAAACGTGTCAACCGAATCATAGCTACGGCGAAAATTAGGAGCAACCAAAAAAGTCGACCGAAAGCTCATTTTAAAGCTTAGAGCGTCTTCTTTCCTATGCTGAGTGTGCCTTTGGAAAGTCCAATATGGCGGCCGGAAGCCGGAAAAACATCGAGTATCCAGAAAGAAAAGCTTGTAAAAATAAAAATTCCCAACCGATCAGATCATATCTTGGCTCCAATTGTAGCTGATAGAGGCCCCTAAAAAGAAAACGTGGAAAGTTGACAAAATCCCACATAGCTGTTCCAATATGGTGGTCAAAAAACTAATGTGGTGGCCGAATTGTTATGCGGGAGTTTGGATTTGTACCAAATTTGGTATACGGTGGCTTTTGGGGTAGCCGATTACGAATCTGAGGTTATATATACCAAAATTTTCAAATTCAAGATGTCGGATCTAATATAGTGAATTGGATTATTAAATTTCTGTCATATTGGATCCACCATCTTGGATTTTGAAAATCTGAACTCAGATTCGTATTCAGCAATCCCAAAAACCCACGTATACCAAATTTGGTGCAAATCAATTGATTTTTAAGCAATACGTCCGCCATATTGGATCCGCTATCTTGAATTTGAAAATTTTGGATATATAATCTCAGACTCGTAATCGGCTACCCCAATAACCCCATATAACATATACTAAATTTGGTAGAAATCGGTTGATTTTTATAGTATACGTCCGCCATCTGGATCCGTCATCTTGAGTTTGGCTAGTCTCACCTGTGATCAGTGACACCAAGATTCCCGCTTAGCAAATTTGGTACAAATCGGTTGATTTTCAAAAATTAGGCCACCATATTAGTTTTTTGACCGCCATGTTGGATAGAACTTTTTTACTAAAAGTTTTAGAGGAGATTTTTGCTGTGAATGGGTCTGCTGATATTAAGACACAAGAACACTTAAAGTTATGGCACATTCCATGTAAGGCCGCCAAAACATTTAAAACTCGGGTGTCGAGTGAAGACGATAGTCTAGTGAGAACGAGAGATTGTTTTAACATATGATTCAACATGGAAAACTAAGAGCGTTTTCAAGTAAAACGCTCTGGAGCACTCTGAAAACATTTCCGTTTCCTTTTGTTGTCTAAAAATGTGAAGAAAGATAGACTTCAATAGTGCTACAGAGCTTGTCATACGGAAAAGCTATAAGAATAATTCCAGACATAAGCTTGTATGGCACCAATATTTAAAAAAAATTGTATAGGAAATCCTTCGGTTGCACGAAGCATTGTGATCAGAGGATCTAGAACTAACTTAATAAGAGTATAATAGAAAAAAAGAGCGCAAATAGAACATGCTTTGTGATGCCATCTTCCGAACTATACGACCTATAGGTCAAAACTATAATACTTCTTTCCAAACCTTGTCGCAAGATATATCCACAAAAATTTCAAAGAAAACAGTGAAATTTTTATCTCTGCTGAAAAAAAACTTTTACGAATATCTCAAAAGAAAAGGTTATCGATTTATATTTAGATAAAAAATGAAAGCTTTATCATACCTAAAAACTTTCACGAGCTTTATTTTTGGTTACTTCGTTAGCTTAAAGGAAATTTTTGAGATGGCAACCCTAGATGATTTTCTTAGTTTTGTTCTTAATTGCAATCGTTAGTGTTGACACAGGTTGCTTTGTTCAATCTGCAAAATTCTTTAATTTGCTTGATTCCACTGCTTATCCTTCTATCGTGACATAAATACTTTCTCAATCTTTGGCATACTCTTCAGGAAACCACCATTCTCGTTGCAGAATGAAAAAAAAAAAATGAAAAACACAGCATCCTCAAGGAATCTTTTTTAATAAATTGTATAGTGTACGAATTGTAGATATTGTAAAAGTTTTCTACCATCATCATCGATGCCAGATGTCCAGACGAAGCAACACAATGATAGAGGTCCAGCAAACGTTTGCAATCACAATGATGATAATGTGTAGCGATGGTCACATGAATGAAAATCAATTAGCCAATTGCACTTGGAGAATGTCGAAATTGGGAAAGGATTCATTGTGTTGTTACTGTTGATACTCATCGTATTCGTATTTGTATCTGCTACGAAACAATAGTTTGCCAAATTGTCACGTGATGTGGTAACATTACAAGATATACCCTTATTTGAGTTGTTTAAATTGCAACTGAAATATAAAGGAGAATCAGTAATCCAATTAATACTTTTAAAAGCTCTTATATTTGGCGTTCAGTTTGTCATATAGGGAATTTTTTTTTTTTAATTACTGTTGGTGGAAATATTTTAGCAATTTTTTTTTCCCCCACAAAGAATTTGTAAAGTACGAAATTTGGAATTTGTCAGTCAACAAATCTTGGACTGATACGAAGCACGTTGAAAGCAATTCTTTAAGTGAAATGTCATTTGCCATACTCGTGCCTTAAATTCTATCTACGAGTGTAAATTTCTTTAAACGAAATTATAGTTATTCTGCAAAGTCACGGCTTGAGATCCACTTTTCCATAACTACTATTTTTTTCCGGCTTCCAAATGAAATCTGTGAAAATTGCTTAAAATCTTAATGCAAATACATAGTACATACCAGTGATGGCATTTGGGTATTGTGAAAATGTACTGAATCGAGACTTCAAATGTACTTTTTAGAGCCCGAATGTACTTTTTTTCTGTCTTGAACACCCAATTTTCCTAAAATGCACGAAATTGTTCTAAAATTTACTAAAAAAAAAAAAAGGTCCTCACTTTTCCCATCTCAAAAACCCTAGCAAAATTAGATATACATATTTCATATTAAATTAATTACAAAATCTACACATTGCGCGATTATTTTCATTTACTATAAAAAATAAACGTAATTAATGTAATAGGGTAATTATATTATATACAGGTAATTACTATAAATCTACTCATTGCAGTTATTTTCATTTACTAAAACACAAAAAAAGGTAAATATTATAAATTGTACAAATGTACCGAATATGAACAGAAAATGTGCTAAAAATTTAGCGAATGTACTGAAAATGCCCCAAATGTACCGAATGTACTGAAAACTTATCGAATGTACTGACAACGATTTGTCAGGACACAAATGTACCGAAAAAAGTACAAATGTACCGAAAATGCCATCACTGGTACATACTAGTATTTGCGTAGTAATTTTTGGCTCAAGGTAATAAAATGGAATTTTATATCCGCTGATAAGCAGTTTAACTTCATCAAGTTAATACACATTATGTTGATACTAACAAACATCACAATGTATGTATGTTCTATGTCATGATAAATACTAAAAAGGATAATACAGTGGACGAACCCTTAAATAAAAAGTTCTTACTTTGCATTGCAATCATATGACAACATTAATGTATAAATTTGAACATGTCACGATTTATTCATTAATACTGACATTTAATTGTCAGCTTATACTCCACTCAAGTGACCAAGTGACGCGGCTCATCTACCAAAGGCTTTTCATGGAAGCGAGTGATAACTTTTACGGCACGCCACATAAACTTTCGACTTATGCGGTATTTTTTTTTTTTTTTGTCCTTTTCAAGGTCCAACGACATCATAGCACAAATTATTGATGGATGCGTTCATGTGGGAATAGTGAAATACTGAAAAAGGATACAAAACGAAGTGAGAGTAAATCACAAAAAGAAAAGAAAAAAAAAAAAACAAAAATTATTGCAACGAAGTAGTACAGTGTAGATTTGAATCCTTTTTGGTTTGTTGCCAGAAAATGGATGGCACATCATCATGAACAATGATTTGACGATTTTCATTTATGTAGGTGATACAAGTAAGTAGTAGTCTTCAAGGGGGTTGTGTTGGTCGACTGAATATTTGGTTGGTTTCTAATGGGTCACCGTCCCGTTACCGTTAGACAAACGTCAAAGCCATAGTAAATCACCTTTGCTGCTACTCCTGCGTGAGAAGTTACCACAACAAAATTTGTTCTTTTGAACGCAAATAACTCTAACGAAGGTTACGTATGTATGAGTCCAACTTGTGTGTGTGTTGTCCATTTCGTGAAGGATATATAAAAATAAAAACAGGGGGTATGAGTGTGAATGGACATTAATTTTATTTTATGTTTTGTATTTTTTATCACTGGGTTTTTTTTTGTGCTTCTTGGTTTTACGTATATATAATAAAAGAGAAGAAACGTAAATTACTCTCAAAGGTATAATTTTGTTACGTTTTTTACGATTTACACTGTTGTTGTTGTTATTATTGTTGCATTTGTGTGGATTATGGAGGGTGATATTGTTCAAGAAGGATTCCATCAAAGGGACATTCAGAAGATTGTTGTAATTCTCATATGGTCAGCTGACTTATTCAGCTGATTTTCATGGAGTTTGGTTATGTTTCAGTTTGTGAAAGAGCAGACACTTTGTTGGTTTAGATTAAATGTAATGTTACACTCGAAGAAAAAACTTGCTCGAACTTAATATTTTTATTGGTTACATTTGCGTGTAATATTTAAATGGCCAGCTAGAGGAAATCCAACTTTTGTTGCTTACTTTTTCGCGACAACGGTGTAGCATATTAGAATATTACTACAAGACCATCATAACTCAAAAAGAAATTTCTTGCCTTGTGAGAAGAGTTTTGTATTGCCATATAAAAAATAATTTATTGAAAACTTGAAATGTGTTTTTCTCCAACTTTAGGTTTTTTGAGTTATGACGTTAAAAAAATTAATTTAATTCGCCACAGTTTTTTCCAATAAAGTCATTCTTATTTTTTGAAAATTTTCCTGTGGATATATTTTATTGTAATATTTTTATATATTCCAAAATATTCCCAAGGGAAGATTTTAATTTCGAGTGGCTTTCAGTAGAATAGCAAATCTTTATATGTATATACCATAATACAAAGTCGTGTCAGTTTACAACACTTATTACTCAAGAACGGCTGAACCGATTTTAAGTATCTCTGATTTGTTGGATTTTTCTCAACCCCGAATAGGACATAGGCTATAAGACTTTTATTTAGAGCGCATATTTAGGCTGACTCTCATACAAACGAATTTTTTAAATAGAATTTTTAGGAAGATTTCATAACTGTTTTTTATAAATGCTTTTTATAATTTATTGAAAGTTTTTGCAAAGTTTGGTTTAGAAAAATGGGCGATGACACGCCCTCCAAACAGTAGCGTACCTTGAGTGGGGCCGAGGGGGCGCAAGGCTTGAGGGGCGGAAAAATCGTCGTAAAATATATCTCAATTTGCTAGGGTTTTTGAAAGTCAAAAATGAGGACCTTTTTTTTAGGTTATGAAACTAAATCGATGATTTGAATGTATAGGTGGAAATTTTCAGTTTTAATGAAATATATCTCATTTTTACTAGAATTTTGAATGTGAAAAGTGTGTACCTTGCCCGCTATGCACGGTGCCTCTGAATAGCTGACGTTGACATTTTTGTATTTCAGCATGTTTTTCTCGTAAGATTTTTGAAAAATATTCAACTATGTTCTTGTAAGGGCCTCCACAAAACTCTTCCAACTTGCACAATTTGTAGCGAGTGGTCGTTTTCACGAGGATTAAAGACGGCCGCGTTTTCTCCTACCCTGAGGACTCCACTCAAGTGCTTACGGACAGGTTTCAGTTGATAGTTTTCGCAACGTCTGTCCTATCCATTTCCATTTTCGCCATTTTATTTGAATGGAAATCGAATCTTGATGACTTTGGGTTAGCAAATTGATATTAGAGATGGTCATGGGCCATTAAATTTTCAGAACAATTGTTGGTGAACACTTGTAAATTCTGTAGCAGGACACTGCTGCTAAGCCAAGTTTCAAAGCGGTACAAAAAAAAACTGGCTCCACGTTTGACTCAAAAATGATGAGCATCGTTTTCGTTGACACGAACGAATATTGCCAGACTTTACGAAGTTGGACAAAGGTACCTTTCGTTTTGTTTATTCTAGCATAGACATCTTTCATGGTACCTCCGTCAGGTGTAATTACGCTGCCTAGTAACTAAATTGATCCAATTCTTCTATGCTGGCTTCGTCAATCGCCAATATTGCTGGATTTTTTTTCTGTCATGTAATACTCAGCATTTGAAACCTTCGTATTGAGCCTTAATGAGGTTAAGAATCTTGGGTGCTTATTGTGCTTGTTGTTTTCGGATAACTGGCTCTATTTTTCCGCTAACTCTGGTGAGGAGGACTTTCGTTAAGATCTTGGACGGAACTGTCAGTATCATGATGCTCCTAAAGCTCTGGCATAACGATAAGTCCCCTATTTTTTGGATTCTCACTTAGGTTCCTATGAGCCAGCCTTCAAGTATTCGTTCTTCTTCCCAAATTTGAATAAGAACTGGGTACATGAGTTCAGGGGTGAACGCCGGAAAAGCTATTAACATTTCGGTAACTATATGATCTGCTCCCACAGATTTGATGCTTTAGAGAGATTTGATGGCTTTAGTTATCTCCGCTAATGAAGGTGGGCACGAGCCTAGTTGCTGTGATCTTCCCTCAGGGAGGTGCATATAACGGTTGCTAACAACTGGAGTTGAACGTTTGATAGTCTCCGAGAAATGTTCTTACCAACGGATTAGCTGATTCTCTCTGATTTGAAATACAAATACAATTCATGTATTTTTAAATTTGGTGATTTTCAAAAAATCGCATTTTCGAAAATAAGTCCGGAAAATTTTTTACCAAAAGCACATATCGAATATTTTGAGACAAAGTATCGAAAAAAAATTGATTGTGAGATATCTAAGTTTTAAATGTAAAATGAATGACCCATAATTTATGTACCAAAAACTTAAATCCAATGAGGATACCTGATCTGATAGGTATCTGATTGGTTTTATAACTTCTCTGCTTCGATTACTACAATATCAAATGTATTTAAACATGAACTCCAACCACTAAGATTCAATATCATTTTCAGCCGGATGCAAGTGATTTTTAACAGTCATACGAACTGATAATTCATTTTGAGCTCTCGTTGTGTACCTGCATAAGCTCTTTACTGTATTGATGACCCCTTTTAGTTTTGGTTTTTATTTAATTTATTCATTTTTATTTCAAAAGCCTTATCATATTCACCATCGCAGATTCGTGATGGCCTCATCATATTCACTGTGCTGACCACGCCATAATATGGCCAACAACTAACTTTAGGGCACATCTTAAGAGTCCACATTAAGTTGGAAATGCGAATGAATTACGCGCATCTGTCAACCTTTGAATTGGCCATTAAGGTAGAAATTGTGCAACATTAATAACTGACATGGCTCGATTTGATTCGTGCGTTCATCATGCAAAAACTGCTAAATTGTGGTCAGTCAGCAACAGCTGGCTGCAGTTGTAACCAGTTGGAAAACGAATGTAGGCATGCGCAAAATGCACCTTCTGCTGAGCCAATGCTACTTTTGCTGCTTTCCTTCATTCGAGTGCGAATGCGCTTCGTCAATGTCAACGCCAACAAAAGCGGTCAGGAATGGCGTCTGCACAACAAACAGACTGACGCTGGCTCGTTAGTTAGGCTGTCCGGTTACGAGCAGCAACAGCAGCAGGACAAAAAAAAAAGGAAAAAATCATTTCTACTGTGAGAACGCGTAATTGAAAGTAATTACTTTGAGGCAAGGATGTCATTTGTAATGGCTTTGTATAGCACTCTCTGTAATGACATTGAGAAATTTGATTGAAATTAATATCAGTTGTGGTCACTCATTTGTTCATCTCTTCCATTTCTGCAATAGAAATAAAAATTTTATCTCACCACTCTAAAGCTGATAGTATCAATACTGTTGTAAAAGCCTGGTGAATAAGTTCATCATTTCATTCGATGGTAATGGACAAGTAATAAGAGCCACACCATGTCATGTTGGCTTTTATGAATTTCACAGTATGGAAAACTTTTCCATTATCATTTAAGCCATTGACAAATCTTGTAAGTTAAAAGTTTGAAATGTCTGAGTGGCGTGGCCATCTGATCCACATCGAATTTTTTTTTAGTGAAAGAAAGCTGACTGGGATAGGTTAAAAATGCAAATGAAAGAATATATCAATATCATATTAAACAGTTTTAGGGACCTTCAAGTTTTAAACGGTCGTCTAGCCTCAGCAATCATGCTCATTGATGTAGTAAAATACAAAATTTTTAAATAAAACCAAAGGGTATGCTGAAGGCTGGAAAATCATATTCTCAGCTTCAACACCTTCAAGACGGAAACAAGGAAAGAAGAAATTGAATCTTGTTCTAAATTCTGTGATAACCTAGAGAGCACTAGCGAAGCTGCTAGACCCTATACACATTTCCAAAAATCTGAGAGCTACTGATGAGCATTCACTTTTCTAGTAAACAGATTCACATCAAGTGATGAGACTCTTATCAGTAATGTCATTATAAGATATAAGATATCGTGGGCTACTTATGTTGGCATTCAAATTCAACAGATTACCGATAGTACACTGGTTAGAGTTGATAATTTAAGGTCACACCTCAGACGAATGAAAGAAGGATAAGGTGAACTTTATCGCGAAAGAAAGTTACCTTAAAGGTGGATCCGTTGACAAACAAGGTGGTCGGCACTTTAAAAATTCTTTGCCGCCTTTTTAGATATAAAGAGAGTTTTATAATGCCAAGGTTAAATCAACACACGCTGCTATGGTGAATATTAAGGTTAATCACTGGAAAACCCAAGGGCTCCAAAGTTTGTTGAGCTGTAGATCAATTCAATCCCCTAAGTATTATCATAAAGGAGCAGTAATATAACCCTTTTTGTTGAATTTGAAAACATGTTTTTAGCGACACAATCCAAGTTGACGTATATCAGGACGATGCACAGTGTAATTTTGTGGCCATAAATAGGAAGAAAATAAAAGTTCTAGGGATTGAAAATTTTTTTATGACAATCGTTAGAAAATACTTCACAGTGTGCTTGAAGGTGGAAAAATTATGATGAAAATGAGTCCAAAATCGGTTTGCGCAGGCTGATTCTACATTAAAAGTAGATTCAAAATTTGTGAAATTTAAAATCGTAGCTGATCTCTTTCGCGTTTTATCCACATGTTTGGATTTTTATCCTTTGCAATACAGTAACTCGTATACAGCAGCTTGAAAAATTTTATATTTTAAGCCACTTTTAGCTTTCCCCAGGGTTAACGACAAGGACGTAGTGGTGATATAACCCCATGTTTTTTTTTATTCTTTGTTTGTTTTTAATTTTTTTTGTATTTTTGGTCTTTTTTTTAATTTTTTTTTTGTATTTTTTGTATATTTTAATTTTTTTTTTGTATTTTTTGATGTTTTGTATTTCAATAATATAAACATACACCTAGACCTTGGTATACCTTTTATTAAGCAGCTACAGGAAATCAATCATCTAAATCTGCAGCAACATCCAAACATGGGCGCTAGGAACCTACTCCTAAGATGGAATACGTCTCGACTAAAGAGACAAGACATACCACCCCTGTAGCCATTATATACACGTACTTATACTGGCAACTCCTTCAACAACTCATGAGAGAGTTTGATTTGAAAAAAAAAAACAATAATTCTTAGCAATGGCTTAGAAAAGTTCAACTATGGTTTAGTTTTTAAGATCTGTATACAGTATACTTATTGCTTATCTCCAAGCGAGTTGTTACAATAAATAAATAATAAGTTTGAAAAAAAAAATGTTTTGTATTTTTAAGTATTCAAATATAATACGTTCGTTCAAATAAGTAATGGGACAATAATAAATTAAGGTCTAAGGACAAAAATTCAGTAACTGCTTTTTGCAATCTTGGTCCATAAGACTCGTCATGAACATTATTTATTTTATAGGATTCCCAGGTTTTTAAAAATTTGCGATGAACAGCTTCCAACTTGTTCTGACCAAAAACCTAAGCCGAAACCCTAGTCTATATATTGCAAACTTTCTTTTACATGGGTAAGGAGCACATGAGTTTTAAAGTCGCCGAAAGATTTTCAATGCTTCCTAATTATTGACCCAGTCAATGTATGGAAGAATCTAGTAAGAATCCAATTTTCCCTGAAGTAAAGCAACAATCTCCAACTTTATTCATTGCTTTATAAGCAGCAATATACGGTAAAATTTTAAAAATACCTACTTCTTTATAAATCTCTTTATCATTAAGTTTATCAGTTTTCTTCAAAAGCATCTCCATGATAATTTTTAGAAATAAGTTTTAATTTTTTAGGCCTTAACAATGCTTTACCTAAAAGACGAACTAAACTATGCCAAAATAAATGATTTACCAAACCTTGCAAAATGTGTAGATGGTTGCTTTACTTCAGGCAAAATTGGATCCTCACTAGATTCTTACATGAGCCGTTTATTTTGAAAGTGGCATAAGTCACTTTGTTTTTAAGTCGAGATATTTAAGGGTTTGCGTTTTAACACGTTTAAAAATATGGATGCTAACTTTCGAGAAGATTTACTTGCATTTGTTATCTCATGATACTGACATTTTTCTCAGTATAAATAATTTCGTATAAACATTAAAAAATCACCACCTTTCATTACGGTAAAGTGACTTAAGCCACTTTCAAAAAAAATAGTTTAGATAAATGACTGACTTATATTAATTTTGTCCGACGTATTTTACTGAAGTGATGTTTTGAAAGGGCAGTGATTTACTAAAATGGTTGAATAAATTACATATATAATAATAATTCATACCATCAACATATTTAATATAAGGGTTTGATTTAAGTATTTTTTATTTTAATATTCATAAAATACAAAAACAATTAGTTCATTTTGAAACATAATGTAAGTATAAGTAATTTATATGAAAATACATCAGTTCAATTTAATTTTCGTCATCAATAGGAGTGATTAAGTCCTCGGAAATCGTGTTTTGTTTCAAATTTTTAAAATAACTGTGGTATATTGGGGGTATATAATTAAGCAAGTCCATCATGTCTTTGTATTTTGCTGAAGAAACAGGACGAGATCCAACGTATAACGGATCCATCTCTATTTGTGAATAACGCCTAGGTCTTTCTCTTTTTGGTGACAAATCCAAAGTTAAAAATTCATCTTTTTCATCTAAAGTTAGTTTATAAAACATTTTATAGGGAATATCATGGTAAAATCGTATCCATTGAATTTTTAGCCAATTCACTTTGTTTTGGTCTGTATTTACTATTCTTTTTGAAACAGATTTTTCCAATGATTGTGTTGAAATAAAATCTTTTTCCGTCATGTTTCTATTTCTTTCACACTAAGCCCCGTAATTAATTTCCTGAGTACAACGACTTACGCCACTTTCAAAATAAACATGTTTGTTATACCGTTAATTACCAATACTTCTTTCGAAGAAATCTCAATAGCTCTCAACATATTGAGAGCAAATTTTTTAAAAATGAAAAGATACCGTTCAATTGTATTTAGTGTTGCCATTAACTCGATTTTTTTGAAAAAGTGATTTATGCCACTTTCAAAAAAACGACTCACATACAGGAACTGGGTCAAGCATTAGGAATAATTAAAAATCTTTCGGAGACTTTAAAAATTCATGTGCTCCTTACACATGTAAAAGAAAGTTTGCAATATATAGACAATGGTTTCGGTTAAGATTTTTGTTCAGAACAAAGTGGCGAAGCTGTTTATTATGTTATTATTAGTCAAAAACTAACAAATAGGACAATACCGCGAAGCAACTGGTATCAAATTTAAAATTCTTCACCGCCTTTATAAACTTCGCCTTTTTAATAAAAATGAGTCATGACATACTATGCAGCGGCGTTGTTGTAAGCGGAGTTTTTAAATGTTTTTAAATTTTAAATAATTGTCTTAAGTTTGAACAATTTGTAAGTTTTAATGTTTATTAATATAAAATAGATAATTTAATGTATGTTTTTGTATTTAGTAATAAAATATGACCACTGATGATGGTGTTTAATACACCGAAATGTGCATTTGGAAAAATGAAAATGTTGTTGTTTTTTAAATGATTAATTTTTATTAAAAAGGCGAAGTTTATAAAGGCGGTGAAGAATTTTAAATTTGAAGCTGTTTATCGCCAAATTTTTAAAAACCTGGAAAACCTATAAAATAAATAATGTTCATGATAAGGCCTTATGGACCAAGATTGCAAAAAGTAGTTACTGAATTTTCACCCTTACACCTCTAATTTAATTTATTATTGTCTCATTACTTAACATGTTATATTTGAATACTTAAAATTACAAAACATAAAAAAATACAAAAAAAAAAAAATTAAAAATAAACCAAAAATACAAAAAAAAAAAAATTAAAAACAAACAAAAAATAAAAAAAACATTGGGTATCACCACTACGTCCTCGTCGTTAACCCTGGGGTAAGCTAAAAGTGGTTTAAAATATAAAATTTTTCAAGTTTCTGTATACGAGTTACTGTATTGCAAAGGGTTAAAATCCAAACATGTGGATAAAACGCGAAATTTCACAAATTTTGAATCTACTTTTAATGTAGAATCAGCCTGCGTAAACCGATTTTGGACTCATTTTCATCATAATTTTTCCACCTTTAAGCACACTGTGACTTAGGGAATGAAAAACACCTATTGAGTTTTGTGACACAGTGGGCTCAAATTTGAACTTTGTGCATCATAAATGTTCCATGAAACTTTCTATAAAAGCAATTGTTAGATTTGTTGTCCGCTCAAGTAAAGTTTTTTGAAACAAAATGCAATAATGTAGCATGTTACCGGAAAGTACATTCTTTCCACTTTATAAAAACCTATTTCTTTTTTTTATCGTCTTTATATGAATTGTGCGGATTTGTCAAAAATTAGAATGAAAAATAATAAGTGGAAAATTTACAAACTTTGACAGAAAGAAAAAAAATAACTTATCTATGAATTTCGGAAATTTTTTTTTATGTATAATATGAGAAAGTATGGTTAGCTAAAAGCCAAAGTTTCAGCTACTTTTTTAACAATTCTTTTTTATCAGGTTTTTTCTATGTACCTACATAGTTTTAGAATGAACAGAATATATTGACTTTTACGAAATGCATATTTACTAAAAGTTCATATATTACACTTTTCAAAAGTGTGAAATATGCTAATTTTTTTGAAATTAGTGCTTAAAAAGTCATAATTGGGAAATTTTGCATACTTTGACAGAAAAAAAAAATACATAGCTACGGATTTCAGAATTTTTTTATATTCATATAATGTGAGAAAGTAAGGTTAGTTAAAATCCAAAGTTTCAGCTGCTTTTTTTCACAACTTTTTTTTATGATTACTTTTCTACATTCCACTATGGGCCCGCTGACAACTTTTTCTGGGCAAAACTCTGAAAGGCACCATAAGGGGTTTTTCGGAGTCGCTGATTGCGAATTTGATGTCAAAAATTCAAAATTCAAAATGGCGAATCCAGTATGGCGGCCAAAATTTGAAAATGTCAATTAATTTGTATGAAACGTTGTGTAAGGGGGCTTTCGAGGTCGCTGATTTTGAATTTGATGTCAAAAATCAAAAATTCAAAATGGCGAATCCAGTATGGCGGCCAAAATTTGAAAATTTCATTTTATCTGTAAGAAACGCTGTGTAAGGAAGCTTTCGAGACTTGTAATACATTTAGCTTTCAAATTAAACTATATTTCATAAAATTTAGATGGAAACCTTAAACCATTCAACCCTTTTGATAAAAAAACACATTTTTGAACTCGAAAAATCTCGGAATTTTTGAAGCAGTATTTGCCTGGAAAAAAGTGTTTTTCTTAAAAATCGCAAAAAATCACAACACAAAACATGATAAAACAGACTTATCACATCCCAAATTGTTATTTTTTTTGTTTTAGGTTGGGCAAACTTGGGCAAAATTTTGCAAACCAACACAAACTTAAGAATTAAAAAATCACAATTATTTTATTGGTTGCATTAAACAACTGATTTTTTCACTGCACCAGATCTTTTTTTGAAAAGTTTCATATATAGACTTTAAAGTACTTACCATCACCTTTCTTTTCTATGTTTTACTTTTTTTTTAAATTTTTTTTTTTCAAACAAAAATGATATTTTAAAAACCTGAAAAAAACACGCACAAAATTGTATTCACAATTTTACTCCGAAAGCTAAACTTTCATGGTTTGCTGTTAAACTGTAAGTTAGTATTTACAAAAACAAAGTGCATTTTTGAGTGCTCTGAAGTATTTTCTAATAGATTACAACAACAAAAAAACAATAACAGGGTGTGAAAAAAATAGGTTTTGGCCAGCAAAAGTAGTCAGCGGGCCCATAGTGCATTCGAAGGAAAAAACATTTCTAATCCTTCACATTTTGCAACGCTTAACAATAATTTTATCAATTGTAAAAGCTTACAGTGTGAAGGAAGTTGCTCGAATTTGGAAAGAAGTTCCCTTAAGTAGAGGGGAACAGGTAAGGACTATTTTTTCTCTTTTTATCTCCCTTGGAGTAAAAGATATAAGCTCCAATACTTTTCAGATAAGCTTTTGAAACTGTGTTTCTCCAATGCTATAAAAGAGATCGCAAAATTTGTAAAATTTTTGAAATGAGCATTGCAAAAATCATGGAAATTTGTACCTACCAATGTGGTCTCAACCGCATCCCACTTTTGTGTGGCAGGTAGGCGTGTCCGTTGACCGATTCTTTTCATATTCACAAATTTTTGTTGTTTTAACCCAAAAAACTTCTGCGCCAAATTTCAAGACTCTATCGCTTAATCTAGTGTTAATGGCCACCGTCTTTGGTTTTTCTCTAATAACTTGAAAACTGTAAAAGATATAGCAAAATTTGTAATATTTTTGAAATCAGCATTGCTAAATTAATAGGAATTAATACCCATTTTAAAAAAACTGTCTCAATCACATCCCTACTTTGTATGGGAGGTAGGCGTGTCCGTGAACTGATATTTTTCATATTCTGAAATTTTTGTTATTTTCATCTTAAAAACATTTCTACCAAATTTCAAGAGTCTAGCGCAATTACTACACCGAAAAAAAAGACCGTACTAAATTTGAAGAACTGCTTCCTCCGATTTAGTGTAAAAATTTTCCTTAATCTAAGTTATTTTTCCTCACATTGATGAAAATATAGTTTCGTTTAGTAATTGAGTCCTTTGAAATGAGTTCATGTTTCATTAAAGCAAGTCAAAGCTCTTCCTCAAATATAGAGTTTGTGGTTTTAGTAAAACTTTCGTTTGAAATAGTAAATTTTTCTTTGGGAAGAATTTTTGAGGACAACTTGTTCCTCAGTTGAGTAAAAATTTCCTCAATCTAATGGAATGTTTTGTTTAAGGAAAATCGTACTCAGTTTTAGTTAGTTTCTTCAAAAAATTTACTATAACGTAGGAAAATTTTCCTTAATAAATGAGTGCCAACACTCGCTGCTTTACTCGCTGAAATTAATATCTATTCTTCTCGTAAGTATTCTGTTTTTGTCTATATATTTATAGTTCTCTACTTGTTTTTTGTTTTTTAAATAAAATTAAAAAAAAAAATTATTTCGTCGCCGGGACTTGAACCGAAGCTTCCCTGATCTGATCAGACAATGGTTGTAACATGCGCAGTTTAACAACATCATTTTAGTATGTCTTAAAAATGCTGTCGGTGGCTGAGTTCACGGTGGTCTTTAAAAAATTTTAATTTTTCGAAATACCACCCGCGCTTTTTTTCAGGGATAATGTTGGGGGACCCTTCCTGTGTCAAAATCCGCCAACCGCGAATCGAACATCCAGCCGTTCTTTTTTTCAACCTTTTTATTTTTTTAACGATTTTTTGAGTATGTCTCGGTGTTTATATACATTAAGAGCGGTTAAAAAAAGAAAAATTTTTGATTTTTTTACGATGTGTCAGTGGACAAATCGTCTTGACATCGTCACATGTCTTAAAAAAACAACCCATAAGGATTTTCATCAATTTTTAAAACTGGATTGCAGCCGCCTGTTTTAAGTTGCCTACCCATTTTCGAAAATATTGATTTAAAAAATGGTGCAAGCTAAAGAGGTTATCAAATTTTACAACAAAGTGGGTATTATTTTCAAACTATTATCAATCGGCGAATTCGAATCCGTGATCAGTTTTTCTTCTTCTTCTTTTTTTCTTCTAAAAAATTGGAAATTGTCCGGACAAAAATTAAAAAATGTCGATTTTCACCTTTCAAGTTGCAAAATCTTGATATAATACTTTACCGCCGATCTAGTGGTACATTATTTTTAATGTAGCTTTTTTTGCTTAAGAGAAAACCGTAAACCGCATATCAATATCTTCCTTCAAAACCAAGATATCTGCATTTTTCTAAATTAATAGACCTGAAATTTTTCGATTCGGCGTTGACATATATACATATTAAGCTGATTCAAATTTTTTTTTTTGTTCTAAACAGCTATTATCGATCTAGGAACTTGAGTCCGTAATTAGATTTTCTTCTTCTTCTTTTTTTCTTATAAAAAAATTTAAAATTGACCGAAAAAAAAACAAAAAATACCGATTTTCTGCTTTCAAGTTGCAAAATCGGCCCATATTATTCTACCAACGATCCCAATGTACAATATTTTTAATGTAATTTTATTTGCTTAAGAGAAAACCGTAAACCGCATATTAATATCTTCCTTCAAAACCAAGATATCTACATTTTTCTAAATTAACAGACCTGGCACAATTCAACTATTCTATACATTTTTCTAGGATTTTAAAAATTTCTTGGTTTTGAAATAAGATAATGATATGCGGTTTACGGTGTTCTTATGAAATATCGGAAGTTGCGGATAAATTTTCTTAAAATTACTACGAGTATAAGCTGCAAACCTTTTAACTGATCTCAACAAACTGGGCATCATTTGAAAAGTATATGTATATGTACATAAGTAAATTTTTAAGTGTATCAATTAGTATACCTTTTTCTATACATACTTATGTACTATATGTGAGCCTTGTTTTATTTTCATAAAAATTTTAATTTTTCGTAAAAGGCGCAAGTCTTTTTGGTTTTTCATTTAAATAAGAACATATTGCCACTAAAAGTCTATGTAAAAAAATGTCCAATGGAGGGGCTAGAACCCCCAAAACCCCCCTTGCGCACGGGCCTGCGGTAGGGCTGGGGAGGTAATTGGCACCTCCCATGGATATGATGCTAGTTATTATTTCGAATAGTGGTGGAATTATAATTCTCGCTCCCCCCAAGGTTTTGGTGAAGTAACGCCACAGCATTCATCCCACTGGCATAACTCCCCAACTACTCACCCTTTTCTTTCTGGGACTGGGATCGGTTTTAACGTTCGTTGAGCTAATTTGTGATAAGTGTGACGATGACGTTCAGAAGAACTAACCAAGCAAGTTTTCTATTCAAGAAAAATCGATATATATGTATATGAGATATATGGCTAGATTAAGTGAAAGGTACACATTATTTATTAGTATACTCTACACTAAAAGCATTTCCAGATACCTTCCAAGACTCAAAATAAATTTGTATGTTTATTTTTCCTTTGCAGTTGATGCCTACATCAATGAAATAATTAATAATACGAGTAAGTGCCGCGGAGAAGTAACAAAACAGGCCGTAGACTTGAATAGCTTTGTAGATGATCCTTAGCTTATTAAGACAAACCATATTGATTACATACGTCACGTCAAGCAAGGAACAGGCTTAGAAACTGTTGAACCACAAATATACATAACTTCGAAAACGGCGTCATTTTCACAATACTGTAAGCGTAGTTGACACAATTCCAACTATGACAGCAACGACATTGAAAATACCAACAAACCTCCAAAAAACACCGATACCAACTGCAGCTGTAGCAGAAACAACAACAGAAGCCACAGATTTTCCAGACGAGGCTTCAGCATCCAGCACATTACAATTGATGCCACATAAACCACCTGTAAACCGATTTAAAGCAACATCACCCACATTCCCACAATTATCTTCAACAGGAATGCATAAATTGTCAGCGACAACCATAGCATATGATGACAGAAACAGTGAAATTATTGCTGCTGTTGACAACAGCAAAGTCAAAGGTACCAAGCTTTTAACAGAGTTAGAGCAAGAAGTCAACAACTGTTATGGTCAACAAAAAACACCCGCATCCGTCACAAAGTCAACAAGGCAAAACTTCACAGTGTCGTTAAACAACTGCAATAATGCTGCTGCTGCTACTACTACTACTGTTGACGACAACACCAACTTGATGGATTCCCGTGATGATGTCTCCGTTACTCCGACCTCAGCACCGAAGCAGCAGCAGCATGTTGACGTGCACAATAATGTTGATGACACTAACAGCAACAACAGCAAAACCATTGTGGCCTCACATGAGAGTAACAACAATCGGCACGGCAACAACATCAGCAATAACTTTTCTGACATTACTAAAAGACTTGACAACAACAGCAATCATGCCAACCAGCAGAAGCACCAACATCATCGCTTTCAGACAGCAACATCCAAAGCAGCACCCAAAATAGTTTCTGAGTCATCGTTGGGGAAGCAAGTTGATGTTCTTCCTCCTATGACGAAATCGTTGACAACGTGGACCACAAGTGGAAGTGGCAATCATCAAATCAACAACTACAAAATTCATCACCAACATCAACACTCGGAGGAGCTTCATCACCACCTTCATCAACAGCAATTTCATTGGCTTCTAAGCTCATTGTCAACGAACAGAAATTTCAGCTGCCATCGGAGAGAAGAAGCGTGGTAAGTGAGTGGAAATTAATTGCATTGTTTTACCAAATGAATACATGTTTCGTATCTGTCTGTCTGTCTAGTGTTGTTCCTTATTGTCTGTCGTATATCTCTAAACACTTTGTAGTTTGTTATCACCATCTTTAGTATGATATTTTTTTGGGGTGTGTCGAAAAAAATAAAATAAACTAGGTATTCAATATTTAGCTTTAAAAAAAGGGTGTAATTGAACCACTCTTCTGAAAGTTCATAGCTAAAAAAAAATAAATCGAACCAATAATATGAATAAATCGGAAAAATTTGAATACTATCGAATTGTATCGAAGATCATAGGTCTATGGAAGTATTGAAAAAGTCGAAAAGTACTGAAGTTTCGATAAAGCCAATAATAGTTGTAGTAGAACAATCCGAATAGCTAATATTTTAAGTTGTATATGACCATGAAGAATACTTCATGGCTCAAGTGCTAAGAGCGGCTGTCCAAATATAATTCATGGTAATGTCTGGGTTCAAATTCTTGTACAAATTAATCAAAACTGGTCTGATGAGGCTATATGAATATGCATATAGTAATAGTCGATTTGTTAATATCGGTTTCTGCTAATGGATGTACAATTCAATCAAATTATGATGAATTATTTTTTATTATTATAAGAATTACTTTTCATTGAATCTGATGCAAAGTTCAGCGATGTTTTCTCACGTGGCTGAACTATGCAAAAAGAGTTTTCGGTGTTGGAGAACGTTATTACGTTTATGGCCGGAAGAAATACTTTGCCAACTTGGTAGCTGACTAGGATTTAAGAAATAAAACTATGTACCTCTCAAGAGTTTCCAAAAACCTCAAGAACAATTCTGTCACATGACCATGTACATAATTAGTTTATTTGCAAATGTATTCGATTTTTGAATGAGAGATGTTGCTGTGATTCTTGCGGAAGCTGTATTGATATTTAGCTAACTTAAGATGTACCGGAATCCAGCGAAAATATTTCGGTTGGATTTTTCTTGATTAAATATCTTTCCCAATTTCAATAGTGCGATACACGTCAAAATTGCTATATAAGTACCAAGTACAATTGATAGGTGAAATCGTGTGTTTGACTCTGCAATCAAATATTTTTAGCTCCCACACATCCAAGCTCATAAGCATTACCTAGTGCGACATAACGCTTTCGATGCTTAAGATATCTTTTCACATTTCCTTCCTGTTGTGTGAAGATAATTTTGTTTTCAGTTTTCCTTAAACCGAAAATTTTCATAATATTTTTACACTTCCACTTCTCTTCCTCTATTGAGTGCTTAGTAAAGTGCCTGAAATGCATTTAAGTCAGATTGCATGAAAAAAGATTGTCCTGAGTTATTCAATTGTTCGGAAAAGAATCCATCATGCTATCTACCATGATGGCCACATTCGTCAATTTTCAATTTTTAAAAGCACCCTAATTATGAAACCTCAGCAGTCGTACTTAGTTGAATCAGGCTCAAAAATCAAAAAGACAACAAAACATAACTGACTCGTAACTCGTCAAGTTCTTTATGTGGTCCTGCAACACCAAAAACAGCCTTTTTTGGTCTTGTTTTTGCGGTGCATACAATACATCACACTTGACATTCATTCCTTCGCTCATTCACTCATCCACCATCGTCGGTTGGTTAACTTGTTTTCTTCATAAATTCAGCTTGTCGTTCTTTGTATTCCATTTGAATTTCATCACTCGTTCCGAAAGCATCACCAACAATTCGTGTATCCCAACAGCACCATGCGCCATCTACTCTTCTCTACTGTTCAAATATTTGCCGGAGCAACACTTTCTCTTTGGTTCCCTCTTCTGGTTGATATGTTGGTACGTATGTGATTTTCGGGTGATGAATGTTCTTTACATATTGCCATTGGTTTTGTTGTTGTTGCAATAGAATGTAGTTTTGTGTCATCCATTGAATCAAGCAGTCTGTTGACTGGTGTTAATTTGTGTTTGTTATGTTGATTGTTGCTTAAGTGGTTAAGAATGATTGTGATGCGATGTGATGAGACATTTTGATGATGATATTTTTCTTGCATTAATCCGCATATCAGGGATTTTTTTTTTAGTTCAAAAATATGCGCAGGATTAAAGGCTGATAATAGGAGCTGAAATAATTTCCGTTTCATACTTATGAACGAAGTTTAGTATTATTCTCCTTTGGCTATTAATATGTTAGGAGGAATTATCCCGTTGCTGTTCTTCTTATTATCTTGGCTTTCGCAAATCGAAAACCTTTTTCTCTTAAGTAGTTCACAGTAATGCTTATTCTTACAAAATTCTAAATTGTCTTTTGCTTCATTTTGACACATCAATTTCCAAGTGGTTGTTTCTCGAACAGAGGAATACCTTGAACATTTTGTGCCTAGGACAAAGAACAATTTACCACCCCTTTTTGCAAACAAATGGTTGTGAAACTTTGTTATATCATACGTATGATGTGATTTTACTGTAGAACACAGTGATGCCAATTGGTGTTTTTTGGGAATGGAAACAGAGGCGGAGAGAGGGTACATATTTGGTGCCTGGTCCCAACAGCTGCAAAGCCACCACCTATCCACCAAAAAAGCATTTATTTTCATTATCAAAAAATTTGGTCCAGCAAAGAATAAAAACAGTTTCTTACTTTTGACAGTCACCAACTGTAGAAAATGACATATCTTTTACTTTAATTTCGCGAAAATCTCCAGCTACACATTAAAATTTATTACATCGAACTTTTTTCATTTCCTAAAAAAAAGGTCTTCACTTTTCACTTTCAAAAACCCTAGCAAAATGAGATATATTTCACTGAATGTATTGGCTTGACAGCACATTCATTTTTGGCCATAGGGGCTAATTACGTGAGTCATATTAGTTCGGAGGGGGTACGTCAAAATCTCACAAAATCTCACCAAGGGGGAGGGGGGTCAAAGAAAATCTCACGTTACCTTTTTAATGCCGAGTGTATAGGGGCCATTCATTAATTACGTGAGTCAAATTAGTTGGGAGGGGGTATAGCAAAATCTCACCAAGGGGGGGGGGGGGTGAATTTTTTAAAGAACACCTTACGTAATTAATGGAAGGCCCCGTATACCCAGAAAAAACTTCGAAATTTTAATTATAATATTATAAATAAGATAATATTATAAGATTATAAATTATAATTTTTATTGTAAATTCTATGAATTAAAAAGTTAACGTGAAGTTTTCCTTGACCCCCTCCCCCCCTTGGTGAGATTTTGCCGGATCCCCTCCCCACCTATTTTTACTCACGTAATTAATGGACATCCCCTAACCTCCCACGTCCTAGTTACGCCACTGTTCTCAAATCATTTCAAATTCATCGTAGCTGCTTCTTGTTACCTAGTTTTTTGTGCCCACTTTGAGGTTACAATCTCTTCTGAAATGCAGAACAGTATCCAAGGCTTAGTTTGAAATGAAGCAAACAGGGCTGTATTACCCTCAGAAACAATCATAGGCCTAAAACATAGATAGATGGATGTGACGAGACAAGACGTAACGAGTAAATTCGAGTAAATGGAAACCAATGTTTATTACCAAAATTAACGTACATACTTAACTGATCAAAAGTGTACGAAACATTTTGACGAAACGTATTGTTCCGTAAGAGCCAAACTTGAACAGCTTCTTTGATTCGTTGGCTAGCGTAACATTTTGGGTTAAATGTCAAAACAGACGTTACGAGTCGAAGTTTAAAATAGTAAGAGCAGTGAAAGTATAGATACTTATACTTAGGCGGAAGCTAATTTTTTTTTAAATAACTATAGTCTCCGTATAGACACAAAAAAAACAACTCAATTCAAAAGCATTTCTACAAAAAATGCTCAAACAGGTAACGCGACATTTGAAATGCCTTTGACACTTGTAAACTTTTTTTAACTAAATTTTCTGTCAAAATGTCTATGAAAAAAATTCGCATTCTTTTAAATGGCTTTTGCTGAACGGGTTAAAAAAGAAAAACGCAGCCCTCAAACATCAATTATATTGCTGGACTATAATCAAAAGCCCACAGGTCTGACAGCAAAGCAGCAACAATCGCATGCATACTGTTGAATCCGCAATCCGTTGCAACCCAACCTCAAAGAGATTTCTGTATAGAAAAAGCGTGAAAAAAACTAGAAACCCAAACTAAGGCAATTGACGTCGTGCAGTCAATGCATACAGAGTGTGGTAAAAAAATCATATACACACATACATAGACGAAAAAGCCAAAAAACAAATATTGTATGTTATGAATGCATAACTGTCACGCAACGCTGTCAAAAATGCAACTGACAGTTGTAGAGCGATGCATTGCAACGCGTAGAATTTTTTTTTCTCATCCGCCGCTCAAATCACAACCGCCGCCATAACTGTCAAATTCACATCGCATCTATTGCTAAAATGCCACGGAAAAAAGAGTGGACTGTTTTTTTTTCTTCTCTCATTTACATGCTGCAATCTGGTTGTGTCTGTCAAAATTTTTCTGTTGCGTTTGTATTTTTGCGCCAAGCTTTGATGTTATCGCAAATGTCAAAGAGTTTTTGACACCTTCCGCATTGAGTGACAACAGCGATCTATTTATGTGTAGAATAATTTAGAAGCGTAACATTACATAAAAGTATCGATACCAAAGTCTTATTTATATCGTTGGGACTAGTATAGTCATAATATGGATTGCTTCATTTGGAGATTTAGTCTAGTTAATAGTAAGGTTGGACCTTACACAAGGACAAAACAAGTTATTATTGGGTGGAGCTTTTGAGTACAAGGAAAATATAAATATGCCTCATCTGACAGCATTGGTCTGTCCCTGAGGGTGGATCACAGTAACTGGCTATAAAACAACTCAAGAATAATTAAGCAGCAGATCGTATAATTGCCGCCATGTTGATAACTTCTCCGGAGTTCACCATTAAACTTTTAGAAATTTGGGAAGAAAATTGATATCTGAAGGCTGGCTCATACGAAATTAAAACTCCTAAAGAGAAGGCTATGTCAAAACTAAGTACATTGGAACCTCTTTAAGTCGAACCTCGATAAGTCGAAAACCTCCCAAGCTCGAAAAAATGTTGTGTTCCCTTCCCTTCAAGCCCCAAAACCTCCATTGCCCGAAATTGGACCCCTCTTTGAGTCAAAATAATTAGTGAGTCCCTACAAATAAACTCAGAGGGAAAATACTCTATAACTCGAAATAAATTTGACCTCTGCATCTCGAACATAGCATTGTTTGATTTTCCAACCTTTACAACTCGATTGTTTGAAATGAAATGCCTCTATAGCTTGAAAAAAAATAAGATACCGACTTTAAGAATATGCCGACAATGTACATCATTATTTCTCAGAAATCAATGTCAAAGCCTACTTAGTATATGTACAAAAAAAAATTCTTTGAAATGTTAGAGGAATTTATGAACACGTGATTTCATTTGAACTTTAGCGAATTTCCTTTACTGTCGAAGTCCTCCATAAGTTGAAAACTCTATAACTCGAGTTTTTTGGCGTCTCCCTTCAAGTTCGACTTACAGAGGTTCTACTGTATATAGGCATCAAGATACTGTAAATTTCACCAGGGTCAGTGAAAAAATATAGCAACTTATCTGGTATCAACAAGCAGGATATCGCCGAACAAATCGTTGGTTGAGCAAATTAATACCTACCCTTGTGCAACAGATAAATGAGTGACAGGCTTCGTTTCACTTAACTTTTACTGACTACAGTGTCGACCGCAATTGTGTCTGAGATTCCATTAAACAGAGAGGGTGCAGCACTTAAGATCATCAAGGATCAATACGAAGGTTTCAAATGAAGACTATTACACAATGGGAGACTTTCTGTTCCTTTTTAGTGCGCATTAAGTCTGCTATTACCAATCTTGTTTCTGATTGTACTGGAGGATGTTCTCAGCAGAGCTCTAGAGTCTACAAATTGTGATATCCAATGAACTTCCAGTGAGTTTCTGGAAGACATCGCTTATAATGATGACATATGCTTCCCCGCCACCTAGCATGCAATAAACCTGGTTCACAAACAACATCTGCTACACAGTTTACAAATATTCTCCACTAATTGTCTACGCCGCGGCGAGTTCTGAGAATTTGGTGGAACAGAACTATTTCTATTTCCTTCAGGCTGTGCTTTGCATGGGCAGTGGCATTACAATTAACCGATTTCGCCTACGGGTACGCTACTGCTCTCTTGAAGACATCGCTCAAAACTGTCTAAAATCCATTTTCAAGTTTATAAAAATTTAGAAATGGTTTTCATTGGTTAAACCGAAGTTATAAAGTTATCTACCGTGCTAAACTAACCTTTACGTCAGCCTTTAGTAATCTACACCGAAAAAAAAACTTACTCCGTTTAAGGAAAAATGCCTGAATGTAAGGAAAAAATGTCCTTCAATACGAGCTAAAGCCATTAGTTCCTCAAAATAAGTATCTTGGATTCCTTAGTACAAGTAAATGTTGCTGCTTTGAAATAAGGCAAAGTTTACTCAATGTGAGGACAAGGTTATACAACTGAGGAAAATTTTACTTTTTCTAAGGATGAAGGTATACTTAAATGAAAGAAATTTACTTAAAATAAATTCGTTGATTTCAAAAAAAATTTGTTAATTTTCTATTTCTTTATTTGTTGGTTTACTTGTTGTCAGTCTTTCTTATTTTAATTTTAATACGTTTTTAAAACTTCAAAAAAGAACTTAAATTTTTTTTTAACTTGAAACCCGATCAGAGAATTGAACCTGTGTTCTGCGCCTGCCACTGTTTAAAGATGCTCATCTTACCCAACTCAGCCACCGACAGCATTTTTAAGACATATTAAAATGATGTTGTTAAACTGCGCATGTAACAACCATTGTCTGATCAGGAAAGCTTCGGTTCAAATCCCGGCGACGACATAATTTTTTTTTTTTTTTAATTTTTTTATTTAAAAAACAAGTAGAGAACTATAAATATAAAGGCAAAAACAGAATACTTACGAGAAGAATAGATATTAATTTCAGCGAGTAAAGCAGCGAGTGTTGCCACTCATTTATTAAGGAAAATTTTCCTACGTTATAGTAAATTTTTTGAAGAAACTAACTAAAACTGAGTACGATTTTCCTTAAACAAAACATTCCATTAGATTGAGGAAGTTTTTACTCAAATGAGGAACAAGTTGTCCTCAAAAATTATTCCCAAAGAAAAATTTACTATTTCAAAGGAAAGTTTTACTAAAATCACAAACTCTACATTTGAGGAAGAGCTTTGACTTGCTTTAATGAAACATGAAGTCATTTCAAAGACTCAATTACTAAATGAAACGATATGTTCATCAATATGAGGAAAAATAACTTAGATTAAGGAAAATTTTTACACTAAATCGAAGGAAGGCAGTTCTTCAAATTTAGTACGGTCTTTTTTTTCGGTGTATCCATACAGACAGGTTCACGCAGAGATAATGCGGCGGTCCTGCTGTCAATATGTACTAGCCTTTGACTGATGAATAACCTATCAAATCCTCACGATACAACATCTCTAAGTGCATGCACTGTACATGCCAAAATCGCAGTAAAAACTCAAAGCTTTCAATGACAAACTATTAACAATGTTGCATATCAGCCAGAAACGACAACAATGCATTAGAATTTAATTGTTTTTTTTAATTTTTTCTTTAATATTAAAAATCATTGTACACTTATAATGTAATGTTTAGATTACTTTTTATTTATTTATTCTCTAATAATTTGATACTACCATATGTAGCATTTTAATTAAACTATCAAAGGGATCCATGACCTTTGCAGACACGCCGAAAAGTTATATTAAACAAATGTTAAGCTGTCAGTTGAAATATCTGCCTTTAGCGATTTTGTAATGTTTTGTGCAATGGTTTTGATAGTTCAAATATTTAATAGAAAGCTGAAGTTTTGTAACCATTTGACCATTATTTAAATGCAGCCATTGATGGAATATTTCCTACCAATGAAAAAAATTTGACTATTTTTAACGCTTTAAAACTTGCACTTTACGGTAGATTTTTAATTATTCCTTACATTTTTAAAAGTTTGCAATAACAATTTCTTTTATATTTTGCAGTCGGGAGCCTTCCATTCCTCGTATTAATTTTTCTTGTCTTTTCCATTTAACAACAATAGCATTAAATCAACACCTTCTGGCTTCTAATTGTAGGTTTCCTGTGCCAAAGTAACACTAAACACGCCATCCTCAACTGGCCAACAGCAATCATATTCAGTAGTTTGGGTTGAAAAATCATAGCGTTAGTATGCATCCTAATATTTCTTTAGGGCACTAGGGGTCATGAAGAAAAGTCAAACACAATCTTATATAAAAAAGAGGCATTCTTTCTCAAAACGAAAGGAGTTTGGCCTAGAGATCTCAGATTTTTTTTGAGTACTATTTGACTAGTTAAACATTAACTACAATTTTTAATTATGGGTCGAACGTGACCATCGTACACTTCTCCAGTGGAATAAAAGTCAAAGTAAAACATTTTTTTTTCTTCTGTAACTTTAAGGAAAAGCCCATTCGTAGCAATACATTTAGTGGTAAAGTTAATGGCAGACGTTATACTGGTTCCAAGGTAAAGGCAATAAAAATCGACCAAAAATAGTAGTGTTTTTCATGGCCATCTATAGAAAAGCAAAAGTCAGCGAAGTATAATTTTTTAATGTGACTAATTTTGAAATGTTATTGAATAATATTTCTTTTTATTAGATTTCGATAGATTGGAAAGTTCAAATAATTTTTTTTCTTACAAAGTTTACTATGACTCGATACGTGACATTGCCAATGTGACATATTTTTCCATTATGGAAATAAAATTTTCTTTTTAGCAGTAAATACGATTTTTCCTGTAAGGGGCGTGACACCGTTCTACTTACAACCAATTTCTTTTCTCAGGAATCAGTTTATCCCTGTACTAAATTTGATCAATAGCAGTGTAGCGACTCAGCCGTGGCTACGTTTTTTTCCATTATGGGTAGTGTCACGCCCACTTACAGATCTTACAAACTCTCGAAACAAAAATTTATCAATATAAACAAATCGTTGTCAACAAAAATGAATGTCACTTATATATGTATGTGTCGTTCATTACAATAGTGAACTATCTCCTTAAAATCGAATTGTGAAATAACTTCATTTTTATAACGAATATGTAGAGTAAACGAATGGGCATGAGTAATGCCTTCTAAGTGAAATTATTGGAGTAACTTCACTTTTAGAATAAAAGATATGACTAAATGTGATAGTATTATGCAAAATCAAACGTGTTTTTTAAAATATGGCGTTAAACCACTATTATATTGAGCGACACATATATATACTACGACAATTTTTAAATGATTCATATGAAATTAATTTAGTTAAGTCGGAAATTCTCAAATTTTACATCAATCGCACTCATTTTGATGAACGTCGTGGTTCTCGAAAACGGATGGTTGAAATGTCGCTATAACCTGGCAGTTACAAGAGCACTACATACTCAAACACAAATTCTTTATAAGTACATTAGATGGCGCTTTAATGCAAGGACAAATATACCCTTTGTACTGCTTTGTCTCGTGTTCCGATTTGACCCACCTTCCCCTATGTACAAATCAATTGTACGGGGAGAAAAAATAACTTAAGTTAACCTGAAATCAAGCTTCGTTTAACCTAACAGAATGATGCTGCGTTTTCAACGTTAGGTTAGCCTGTCTGTTACCATACCAAGGTAGTTACTACCTTGAGCCCCAAGCTCCTTCAAATAGTATTTGTCACACCTGTAACGTCAGGCTGGATTAAGTTATTTTTTCTCCGCGTAAGCCCCGTGTGGATCACAAAAACGGTGAGAAATCAGACGTACGCATTTGCATTGTCAATGACCGCTACGTCATATCATCAGTAAGCTTTGTTAGCCGACTACTAGTATAAGCAGCTAGTTACCCATTTTCTGTCCCTTTAATGCATTTTGCGATTGTAATTTTTTGTTGTTTTTTGCACTGAAACTACTGAACATAATAGCTCTGTAAAATACATTTTAAATTTTACATTGTTCCAAAAACACAAATAAAGATAAAACCATAAAAGATATGACAATCTAATGTATGTAGGTACATATATATCATAAATTTATCATGTGAATTTGAGAAAAGACGAACCCTAAATGGTCGACGAGTCACATTCCAGGCTAAAGAATAATAAACACCAGAGTTTCCTATGTATCAGACAAATATCGACTTCTGGCTATTTTCAGGAAACTGGGGAGATTCGCCTGAGGAAAGGCTACTGTTACTCATACATATATTTCCGACGTTAGCTTTTCAGGTGAAATTACATATTAACTTTCTGTAGTTTTTCATTACTTATTTCTGGTATTTATATACCTTTTAGCATATGAAGGTATATATTTTACCAACATTGCTATTTTTACTTTAAAATTTAAAGTTTAAATGATAGTATTCCTATCTTTCAACTTTTTCTAAATCTTTATCTTCACACTCACTTTGAATTTTTTTTTTTATTCCTTTTTAGAGCAGCCATCGCAGTTTCGTTTATTTTTGGTCTCGTTTAATTATTTTCCAATATTTGTGCGCAGCTCACCATTACGCACGTTTATGCGATTCTGTGTAAATTTCCTTCGTCAGTTTTCTTTTGTCCACTCTTCAGATTTTTCAAATTTTCTCTACCAGTATGTACTGTTTGGCTTAGATATATGAATGTTCGAGAAAGTTAAAACAAATGATATAAAAATGCTTGATTTAAAGTGAGCTGAAGCTTAAGCTTTATATACACATACAAGGCTGATAATCACGGGGTGAGGATAATAAAATAAATCAGATCGGCCTTTATTATTTATGGAAGTAAAAATTTCAAAAATTCCGAAAACCTATTTTTGTTTTTGATTAATAAAAAATAATAAAAAGAAGAAGTCATAAGTTCCTTAGTTCTTCCTAAGGTCCTTAGTTCCCTCTGCCAAATTTTTTTCATAACGAAAAGCCCCACGATTGGCCTCGGCCTACCGGGATGTACTTTTACATAAAAATGCACTTTTACATAAAAATGATGCTGATTGAACACGAAATACTTTAATAATAATAAGGCTATAAATCTTTTACAATTCTTTTTTTTTAATGTATTATATGGAATTCCCTCTAAACATTGAATTTTGAGCAGACTTTAGAATGGTTTTGTCTTTGCACCCATTAAAAAATTCCATTCCCTGCCGACTAATTTATGAATTTCTGCAAATTTTATGTTAAGCGTAGCAATAATAAAATAAACTCAAAAACTTTTGAGTCCTTTCTTGAATTTCAACAAAGTACTGCGCCTTTTTAACCCCATACTTTTAATTTTGCCACCTTTTTGACGGCATTTATTGAATGCTTTGGGTTGCAAAATTTGTTTCACCCAAAGAATATTGACGATATGACAGACATAAATCAAGCAAAGTTATAGAAATGTGCAAAAGGAGGCACAACAACAACAATAACAGCATGTTGTTGTATGCTTGGTCCTAGCAGCAACGTACCCTAGTCGTTTATCCTTGTGAGTTGTTGCTGCGATAATAAAACCAAAGGCTGAATGCGGTACAATTTATGCATGGGGTTCATGAAAGTAGTAATTGTCAGTAGTTGTTGTTGTTGTTGTTGTTGTTGCCGCTATGCCGCCAGGAAGCTTCTTACGATTATTTTTATTGTCATATGGTATGCAAAAGGAGACAGATTTACGACCTTTCGTCATTTCAACATTTTGTAAATTGCACGTATACAGTTAAATCATTTTGGACGTTTCTACTTGAACACTCTCCCCAAGTGAAAATCATAAAAATAAATATAGTATCTGCTTAAAGAGTTTTGTGTACTCGTTAGCTCTTTGATATTATTTTTATTCGTAACCCACCAATATTTCCGTAAAGGTTTTTGAATTGAAGTTTTATATGTAATACGAGATAACACCGCATGAATTCAATTCGCATATCCTAAACGGATGAAACGCTAAGGGTATTTCTCTAAACGCGAGAGTTCGAAAACCATGCAAAACTCAAAAGTTTTCGTGTTCTTTTATGGGATCAACCCTATCTACGCAAACGTACAAGGGTATGAGTAGTGGCAATTTGACTAAGGAATTTTACGGGTCGCATGGTCAGTCTAATATTTTATTTAGAGTAAACAATATTCGCAACGTAGTGAATGAATTTGAAGAAACTGGAGGCCTTAGAGATGAGATAGCACCATCGTAGGCTAGGAGAGTTCTTATTATGGTAGTAACTTATGTAAGTTAGCATGGATAGTTACTCTTTTCAGCATTGTTGTGATCAAGTTTATAAAACAATATTCTATTCCTAATTCAAGTATGAATTCTGATATATGTAGATACTGTCTCAACGTTCAAGCAGAGCCGTTCTTCTGGGTTCACTTCTGATGTACAGTGGCTCACAGCTTATTTCATGCAGTGCATACTTTTAATTTCAATGCTCTGTAACTTTCAAACGAATCGGAATATGAAAAAAGTTTTGATACCATTTGAAAGAACAAAAATTGTAAAATGTTTATTTATTGTAAAAAAATATTACCTGGAATTTTTATAAGAGAAAATCGAAAAATACTACTGAATTTCACAGCTTATTTCATGCAGACATGTATAAATTGAAAAAATATTGTTTAAAATAATAATTTCATAATTTTAAGTATGTAGTGTGGTAACCTCTTTGGTCAACTACAGCTTAAAGACGGTTTGGCATCGAAGCTGCAAATTTTTTATTGGTATCTGGCGAGTTATAGGACCACTCAATTTTAAGTGCCTTTTTTAGGTCGTTTTTGCTTGAAATGTTGTGTATTCGGATATTTTTTTTCAAAATCGTCCATAAATTTACAAGCAATCTTAGATCAGGTGGCTATGCTGGCGGTGCCATCAAATAAGGGCAGTTGTATATTAACCAGAATTGAACTAAGCCCGAATTGTATTTCGGGTTTTTATCTTGGTAAAACCGTAAATTTGTCTGCATGCCCAAATTTTCGGCCGGGGCCTAGGCGGAAGTCCGGCACTGAATGGTATTTGAGTTTTGTAGAAATGTACTGAATCGAGACATAGAATGTACTTTGTATTGGGCGAATGTACTTTTTCGTATATTTCACCAAAGTTTGCTACAAAACAAAAGGGTTTCGAGTTGTTTACTCACATGTGAGGTAAATTTAATATAAAAAAGTTAATTATTACAAAAAAGCAGATGTACTAAATGATGAGCTATATGTACCAAATGTACTTAAAATGTGTTGAATGTACTGACGCATATTTTCCACAACGTAAATATTAGGGTGTTTCAAAATATTAAAGTTGCTCCGATCTTCGCTCCCTGGGCACCAAAAGTTTCGTATTGGTGCCAATAAGAGCCATGTAAAATTTGGTTCATTTCAGAAAACATTTGATGGGCGCGCGACCGTTTTGAAAACTGGAAAATGGTCCTTAATCTGTCAAAAACCAATAATATCTCCCCGAAGCTACCTCTTAGAGGCATCAAATGTATGACAAGGTCCTACTATTTTTTCTCCTCCAACATTTTTTCCTAACATACTTACCCCCTATCACCACCCGTTAGGGGGGCTCCCCTGCAAAAATTACATTCTTGTGAAATTATGAAATTGACTCCCCCCTGTAAAATGTTAGACCATTTTCTATTATTTTTACTATCCCAAATTTTTCTGTCGATGCACCTATCCCCTAGCTGCCACCCTTTTGGGGTCCCCCAACAAAAACACAAAAAATTTCGAAAAATAGTTCATAGCTCCCCAAAAATGACCCGTAGAGGGCTCATAATTATCACCAGGTCCTATTGTATTTTCTTTTCTAATATTTTTGCCGAAGATACCTACCCTCTATCTGCGACCCTTTTGGGGGTCCCGCTACAAAAAATACCAAAAATTAGGAAAATTTCGAAAAACAATTCATAGATTTTCCGGAGTGACCCGTAGAGAGGTGAAATGTATTACCAGGTCCTCCCTACATTTTTTCCGATCATACTTACCCCCTATCTCTACCCCTTTGGAGAGATCCCTTTGAAAAAAATTAAGAAATTTTTGAAAATTAATTAATATCACTACTAGGTTGTATTATATTCATTTTTATTGTGTTCATTGCTTATATTAACTTGCTCTTTTCACAAAAAGGATACTTTTTACGATATGCTTCTACGATTTGTAGCATTAGCTGTTTGTGTTCTCCATAATTTGACAAAATCTGGTTGTATTCTTTCATAAACGCAACACCTCTTTCAGCGGTGTCATTTACGACATCTAAACCTTTGCAAAAAGAGAGAACATCTTTGAAATCATCATCAGATTCCCATGTGGATGGATGATTATTGAGAAATTCTGTATTCAATCCAAAGAAAACAAAAAAGTTTTTGGTTCTTTGTGAAACAAAGTGGCTTTTTTTTCGATTTGATTTCGATAGATTAAGGACCATTTTCCAGTATTCAAAACGGTCGCGCGCCCATTAAATGTTTTCTGAAATGTACCAAATTTTACAAGGCTCTTACTGGCACCAATACGAAACTTTTGGTGCCCGGGGAGCGAAGATCGGAGCTCTAATTTTTCCCATACATGTCTGAACCACCCTAGTACATATGTATGTATACTAAAATATATCAAAAATGCCATCGCTGATTACACCCAACTAAAGTCATATTATCCAAAACTTTGGAAAAAAATTGCATAACACCCAAATAAGAAGGCATATTGCCTAAACCAAAAAATGTTTGATAACAATTGCTGGGGCTAGCGAAGCCGGTATGGGATATATTGGATGATGTGAATTCTGAGACGCGATGAAAAGCAACCCACTTACCCCAACGTTTGTGTAGAATTACTGTGGCTAGCAAAGAATGTGTTAGATATGCCACAGTAATTGTAGTTAAAGTAGGCTGCCTTCAGCCGCGGTTCAGGTCTTACATCCTCCAGTAAGTCTAAAACAGGCTTCGTGGTGACGCGGCTTTGCATATAACATATTCAACACCGACTTCGCTAGCCATAGTAATTTTACATAAAAGTTAGTGAAGAGCGCGGATTTTGCGATGCGGTTGTTAGATATACTGGAGGATGCACATAAACCCTGAGTCGCAGCCGAAGACAAATCAGTATTAATAGAAAACATCATAATGCGCAAATTTTTAGTCAAACTCTCAAACTTGAAGTCATATGATCTAAATTGTGGTCATAACCACAAATTTTCCAAAAACAAATTTCTTTACACGAAATGTAATTTTTCGATTAATTTTTTTTGTTTTCATTTGGGCTTTGTGTCAAAATTTTTTAAAATTTGAGCTTTGTGACACATTTTGAGCGTTATGCCTTAACCAAATTTTGGGCGTTATAATACACCACCATTCGCATGGCCTTCTAAATGCTCTTAACTAGAGACTTGTTTCAGATGTGTTACCGAATATGTATTTTGACTCATTTACTTTGGTAAAGTTTTATTTTATTCTTAAGAACCTTATCAAACTTGGCCCAGTTTATTCGCATAAGGTATCTATAGGACAGTAGTCTGAGAGAGAGTTTAAAATCAAAAAAAAAAAATTTCTATCTATGCATTGAGCGAGTAGCTTCTTGGATTTTCTCAAATTTTCAATTTTATGGAATAAGAAGACAACTAAACTCTATCTTTGGTTTCTGAGTTTTCACAACTAGCATTTAGTATTTACATAGTAATCTACTTTCAGGATGTTCCTAGATTTTGCAGTATTCGAATTGTGTAAATTGTAGAAACAAATGCAAAAGTGGAGGTAACTGCTGTGAAATTAATATATCAACTTCATTGATGCATAATGGATTTAAATTATATTTAGTTAACTTTGATATTGATTCCATTAATAAATGTATATGCATACATATTTATGTATTTACGAGCGCATGCTCATATTAAAACCAAATGAGGCATTAAATTTAACGCAATCAACAATTGATACAAGAAGGATTAACATCTTAATAGTTCAAAAGCAGGAGACAAAAAAGAAAGCAGTATTGGTTTCGCAAACCACTGTTATCTCATTCATCGTGGCATTGTACTGTGGTGTAAAAATCAAAAGTCTGAATCTAATTAATTTCGTTGCGTCTAGTCGTGAAACAACAGGAAAGAAAGAAACATTTCATCAGCTCTTTTTCAGTGAAAAAAATTATACCTTAATTTTGGCAGCATTTTTAGATCAAATACGATCAATATAAGGCTTACTTTACGAATTATCGGCAAAAAAATTTGTAGGTCTCCTTAAACGGTCGTATGTCACAAGCTAACCGCTATCTAGATGTCAGTTCTTTGGAAACGTAAACAGTTTAGGTAGTATGATCACATAAAAACATTTAGATTTTATCAAAAGCCTCACCAAAAGAAATCAGGAAATTGCAGTAGATGCCCACGGTTGCTGTATGGCACAGCCGACTGTTGCGTTCACTTTGTTGACGCATCGTCAACGTTGCGTCAGTATGAGTGGGGTGTGTTGGGTGTTCAATTACGGGCGCTGATGGGAGTCAGTTGGGTTTTCCTTTTATTTTTATTATTTTCTATTTGTTTTACATACATTATAATAAGGAAAACATAAAGAACAATAAAACAAAACGAGTATCTTACTATACTGTTGTAGTTGTAAGTACAAAAAGGGCGCGCAAAATAAAATGTGAAAGATACGTGCTGCCAGGGGAGCGTCAAGGGTTGATTTAACAATTTAACTTTTTATTAGTTTCTGTATATTCTTCATTATTTTTATGCTTCTAAGTGTTGCAAATAAACTATTAGGTATAAAATGTAAAATAATACGAAATAAATAAATTTTATAATTCAAAAGAAAGAAAAAAAAACAATAAATACTTTACCGCCTTTAGTCGTTGCAGCGTTTGAGCGAAATTTCCTTCGCAAAGTATTTTAATGCCGCATTAAGGGATCGATTGTACAAGTTCCATGCAGCACGTGTAATAACTGGCAATTAATTATTCATTTACACTTCAAGTTCGAAAATTGACACCATACCAAAGACTCAAAATTTAAATTTTTGTTCAAGAAATGAAAAACAAAATTTGTTTTATCCTTTTATAAATATTTTTTTTGTTAATGTTACTCCGTCCTACCTGTTGTCAGGCCCGGATCTAGGGGGGGGCTCAGGGAGGCTGCAGCCCCGCGCCTCGACTTCCAAAGGGCCTCAGACCGATAAGATCAATAAGATAAATAAGTTTAATTCAAATAAAAATAATAAAAAATAAAATAAAAAAAAACATTTTCCATTTTAATTGGAACAGGGAATACTGAGAATAATATTGCGTAGACGTAAATGCAATGAAAGAACAAAAACAAATAAACGAAATTCTATAGACCAAAAAAAAAAACCTTTTGACAACTAAACTACGATTGAGTAAGACTTAAATCAACTATGTACACATATAAAATTCAGTTTTTGTCTGTCTTTTATGGATTTTGCTGAAATTTTTATAGTATGTTAATATCGATTAGGCGGGTGTCATAGGATATAAAATTTTTATTTAGAGCGCATATTCAGGGTGGCCTACCTACAAACATATTTTTAAATTAGCATTTTGAGAAAGCCCACTGAATTGATTCACATGAAATTTAGACGACGTATCGTCTATATTAAGAGGCATAGAGGCATAGCGTTTTATTTAGGGTTCATATTCAGGGTGGCCCTCATAAAAAATATTTTAAAAATATCATTTTCACGAAGACTGGTTAATCGATTCACACCGAATTTACACCCCGTAGCTTTTATATCATGAGACATAGCTTAGGCTACAACATTTTTATTTAGGATGCCCCTCACACAAAAATATTTTTAAAAAATAACAATTTCACAAAAACCACTTAATCGATTCACATGGAATTTACACCATGTGTTTTTTATATTAAAAGACATAGCTTAGCTATAAAACTTTTATTAAGGGTCCTTTCGATATCACAATAAATAAATCACAAGAACAATCTTTGAATGTAATTGGACTAAATTTGGAAAAGCCTTGCTTTGCACATTGTCAGTTATATGTAGGACTTTCATTAGTCAGAAATCCAAATAATTTACAAATTAATAAATCTAAAAACATTGTATACCAAAAAACATTGAACTGAATTAAATTTACACATTTTAAAAAAAAACTGTTTGATTCTGCTGCATCAAGAATAGTTACAGCAGTAAATGATATATCAAATTAAAGTACTCAAGTGGTCTAAAATTATCAGCTTTGAGATCGGCCAACCAAAAAATGAGATATAAGCTTGAATAGAATTGATATTTTTTTAAATTCACTGATTAACCAAAGCCTGGCTGATCCCGTCAACAGTTATCATTTTAATAAAAGATTTTCATCTCAATCATTCGCAGTTTAGTTTTCTGAAGGTTTCACTTCTACCACGTGTGAACTGCACACATGTTTTTTTTACAAGTTCACAAAATGCTACACCGGTTACTTAGCCAAAAAATTGAGAACAGTTTGGTCGATTCGGTTACTTAGGGTTGCATATTCAAAAATCAATTGAATTGCTTGAGCTGGTTTGCTTCGGTTACTTTATACGATTTAACATACAAGATAAAAAAACTGCACGAGCTGGTTCGATTCGGTTACTTTAGTTTGCATATTTATTTATGAAAAAACTGCTCAAGCTGGGTCGATTCAGTAACTTAAGTATGCGTATTTAATTATTAAAAAAATTGCGCCAGCTGGGTCGATTCGGTTACTTACTAAAGTAACCTGTAGCATTAGAATTCATCTCTAGAGGGATGAGGGTTCCTTGGGTTACGTAGTTTTATTTGAGTTACTCGTGGTTACTCGGGTTACTCATTAATGGTATAGTCTCGGGCCTCAGAATCTCTTAATCCGGCCGTGCCTGTTGTACCCACGAAATTTCAAAAAGAAAATGTTATTTTCTATATGAATATGTACCTCCTCAATAATGCGAAAATTCAGGATTACTTTATTATTAAGTTAATAGTAAATTTTCGAAAAAATGTCTTTTATTTAATTAATATTTTTGACACTCATTTATGAAATTAATACATTAAGCAATGAGAAAAAAAATCGAATGATTTCTTATGTACTATACATTAGGGATGTTATGGATATCCGTATCCGTAACCGAAACCACCGGATATCCGAAAAAAACACTATCCGTAACCGTAACCGAAACCGAAAGAAAGATTTTTTAATATCCGTATCCGTAACCGAAACCGAAATATCATATCCAGACAGGTCCGGATTTACTTTAGAGGCACACTAGGCCAGTGCCTAGGGCGGCAAATATTGGAAACTTTGAAAATTTTTTTTTGTAATTTTTTACACAGTGGGAAAAAAAGTCCAACTACTGGCACTAAATTACTTATTAAGAAGTAAAAAAAAAAAGGTCCTTACTTTTGATATTACAAAATTTTTTTTTCAATATTTACTTGTGAAGAGGGGCGGCAATTTCTAACTGACCTAAGGGCGGCAGATTTCTAAATCCGGGCCTGTATCCAGATATAAACAGTTGTGCAATCATATTTGTAACAATTTCGCTACAGCACTACTCTTCTAAGATTACCCAATAATCGATTTTGTAAATCAATAAAATGTCATATTTGGGTCAGAATTTTCGAACTGGGCCACTTTTAAAAAAATTTGTTATTTTTTAATGAAATTTTGTTATTTAGATAGTGGTATGTGCTAGAAATTAAAATGTGAAATGATAGGTGGCGGAACCAGTTCAATAATGGGACCACTACCACTTCCCTTAAGTCCACTAAAATATCCTAATCCGAAACCGAAATAAAATTATATCCTTATCCGTATCCGAAACCGATACAAAAATATTTAAATATCCGTATCCGTAACCGAATCCGAAACTTCATATCCATAAAATCCCTACTATACATATGTACATATAAGGTTGATAAGAGTCAAAGCTTACTTCTAATTTAAAAAATTCTCGTGTCACAGTGTTTGTAACAAAACTCCTCTGAAACGGCTTGTCCAATTCTTATGAAAATTTGTGTGTATATTCAGTAGGTCTGAGAATAGGACGTAAACTATTTTTCATACCCCTATATGGGCAATTTAGCGTTGCCCTCACACAGAAATATTTTAAAAATAGCATTTTCACAAAGACCACTTCGATTCACATGGAATTTACATCAAGTGTGTTTTGTATTAAGAGTCATAGCTGTAAAACTTTTGCTTAGGGTGCATATTTAGTGCGGCTCTTATACAAAAATATTTTTAAAATGGCATTTTCACAAAGACCGGTCAATCCATTCACATGGAATTAAAATAATAGAATTTTCACGAAGATTTCATAATTATTTTTTAAATGTTTCTAATGGTCTATGGAAGGTTTTTGCAAAGTTCGGTTCAGTTTAGAAAAATGGGCAGTGAAACGCCCTCCAAAATCAAATTTATCATATATCTCAGCAAGTGCTGGACGCAGATGAAAGGGACTTGATGTAAAAAGTACGGGCAAAAAAAAGTTTCACTGGAAAAATGGGCTGTTTCGCTTATACATTCCATCGCATCAGTTCATACAACATCCGGAACACCTACCGGAAAGGGCAGCACAACGTCTGCCGGGACAGCTAGTGTTGTTATATAAATTCATAATTTTTTAAAATGTAATGTTGTATTCAAATAAAGAACCGGACACATAGTTTCGGGGTATGTCCGAATAACTGGATTTGTCCGGAATACAGAAAGCTCAATAATTATTATATATATATATCTAGAATGCATATTTGAGGCGTATATGATTGAATTTCATTCACTTTTTATGCTTTTAAAAAAAATTGTAATCATAAGAGTAAGCAATAAAATGACTGAAGAAAGTTCACAAATTTAAAATAAGCAACGTGCCTGCAAAAACTCACGAGTATGAACATGCACTCAAAAAAGCCCCGTAACTTAACGAAATAAATTTGAAAAAATCAAAATTGACATGTTCGTGCCATCGATAGTCGATTTGCTAACCAAAACATACTTTGACTTAATTTTTGATTACTTAGGCTATTTACTTTGACTAAGTTTTTTCCAAATTTTTGAGGCAAAATTTCAAAAATGTCCGAGTCGTAGAGATTTCCGGATTACTGGGAAGTCCGGATTAGCGAGTGTCCAGATTAACGCGACTGTACTGTACTTACTTTTCATAAAATTCATTGAATAAATTTTTTTGTTTTCCATTAAAAAAAATGGGGTAAATATGCAAAAATTTAGAACAAACTATATACCATTTTAAAGGGAATAAATTAGGCTTTCTTCACTTGCTAAAAGAAGTATAGCCTATTAACACATTTTTTGGATTAAATACCAGGATTTTAAAAAAAATTGGTCAAAATTTCAGAAAAATCGTCATACCGCTAAAATTATAGGTTAAATTTCATAACTTCGCTTAGCAATATTGAAGGCCATTAAATTATCTTTCTGTCAATATTTTCTATCGATTTTTCTCAGACCTATCTATTATGTCTTCTTTTGCTCGCTCTTGTAGGTTCCAGAGAAATATTTGGCTTACATACCTCCAAACTTTTGGGTTGATAATCCAATATCCTGTGGTGGGCATGGTCGTGTCAACAACACAATTTAGAATATGAAGTAACATTATACCAGATCATATTAAAATAAGTCACATTAAAAAACTTGGACGCTTTTCGCAGATTTCTGCGTATGTTTAGATGTAGACACAAATCACTTCTGTTTTTTGTTACGTCAGGTATTCTTTATTGATTGCTAAGATCTTAGGATTATACCTTCGATAGCTCACAGCTTTTACATTAAATATAGTGATATTAAAGTGCTATTCAAAAATCAAAACAAGAAAAAAATTTTAATTATTTTTTTTATTGAATATGTACGACTGTCACGTGCGTAGCCACCGGCATGTCCATATGTATATTGTAGTCATGAGAGTTTCCCTATATCCTTCATGAAATGAAAGTGTTGATATTGAAACATTTATCACCGTGGTAGAATGGTCGGCATATGTACATATAAAAAAAAACCTTAATTGATTATTCAACAATAACATAACCCACGTTGTGATTTACACTTCTTTAGGTATAGCAGTGGTGAGAGTAGGTTTATTCTTAAATCCATAATGCTGTTGTGTCACTGCTAGCGAATGTTATGTTATGAAATTACCATGGAATTGTAACTGTAAAAACATTTTGGTGAGAAACTACAAGACTGCGTTGACTGCAGACAAACTTGCTCTCATACTGCTTTGTTATATGCTCCCTCCACGCTCTCTATCGCTTTTTCTGCAACGCTCTCTCATTATTGTCATGCAGCTTGACAAACTGAAATCGCTCTCTTAGACTATGACATGTGCTGACCGAATTTGTCTTATGAAACTCTTCTTTCTGTAACGTTGCAAGAGCGGTTGGAACCAAATGGAATTGAAACATTTGGAGCACAAGTCTTCTTGCATACACATGCATGTGATTGCACAATGGTGCGCTCACGTATCAGCTGCGCTCTTTTGCAATATTGCAAAAACATGCTTCGTTGTGTGAACAAGATAGCATGCATGAAGTTGCAAAAAGGTGCAAGTGAGTAGGCAAACATTTGTTTTGAAATGTCATAAATCTTTTTTTTCTTCTTAACATGACATTTGGTTTCATGGAAAGAGCATGAAAGGAATGCAGAGAGTGACATGTGATGTGTGCAGCGCGAGAGCAAGTTACTGCGCGTTGATATTTTTTCACTTCATTTCCATCTCCGCTGTTCATCCAATGAACCAAGTTAATAGAAACGGGTTAACATGTGTGTGTCATCTGTCAGTCAGTTCCAGTACGAGTCGAATAGAATGGTGCAAAATAAATCAAAACATATGACGTGCCTTTATTGCGCATGTGAATTTTCGTTCTCAGAGATAAAGAGCGTAGTTTCAGTTATTTTTTTAAATTTGGCAAAAAAATGTAAATTTGATTTTTTTATGTGTGATTTATGTTCGCTCTTTCAGTCGCTGCATTAATGTTGCACTCTTCGTGCTGTCTCACATGCGCTCTGTTACCGCTTGTTTGGTTCTCCTGCTAGTTTTTATATGCAATCGTGTGTGTGTGTGTGTTTTTTTTTATTTGAAAATAACCGTATATCAATTTTATGGAGCGCAATACGTCGTCCTTCTCTTGCGTTTCAATTTGATTGTCATCAGTAGCAGCGGTGGCAGCAAATGTTCATGCTCTACGCTATTTTGTTGTTGCCATTTCTGCTGGCTTGTATTCGCATTTCTCGTTGCTGCCTGTCAGCTCTCAACGTTGTCAGTGTCAAAAAGATGTTTTAGTCGACAACAGAACGTTTCAACGAAATCATGTAAAATTGTGTTGAGTTTTTTGTGTGTTTAATGGAGAAAAATTTCGCATTAGAAAAGCAGCAGCAATAATAAAAAAATTAACAACAAAGTGAAAAATAACAAAGGAGAAGAGAGTGACATAACGCTGCAAACGTCATTATATAAAATTGTTGTGCTGTGTTCTGGGCTTGTCAATCAATGAACATGTCAATCAGTTGTCAGTCAGACGTATACACAGTCAGTGTTTTTCAAATGAAGTAACAGCAGTAAATACAACAGTAATGTTATCGCTGCAACGCTTAACGGCATCGCAGCGGCAATGGAAGCAACAACAACAAAACCGATACACTATCGTGCAGTCATCGTATAAAAGCATTTTAGTCGCTAATGAGCTTTTGATAGCGACACTTGTGAAAGCGGTAATTTCTGTGATGATGATAATGTTGCCAGTTTAATGCGTGCTATACGATTGGTGTAATGTAATATTTTCATAGAAAGTACATAAAGTAACAGGAATATGAACTCGATACAAAATTAATAGAAATAAGAAACAAATAAATCTAGTCAGTGGAATTTAACAAAACAACAATGTATACGAATAAAAAGGCTGCCAAATAAAACAAAAATAGAACAATGAATATATTAAAGACAATATAAATTATTCAAAAATCCTATGAGAATCATGAAAATCCCATAAATTAGGTTCAATTTTTGTGATTTGCTTAATTTGTTAGTTTCAAACAAAAAATTGTGTCACTTCGCCGTTTTTAAATTGAGAGTGAAAAGAAAACCGACAAGATTAAAACGCATTAATAAATTGTATAAATAAAATAAAAATTAATCTTCGTCGCTTTAAAAGTTTCATCAACCACAACACAACAGAAACACAAATTTCACATATCATTCTTATCCAATAAAATTGCAAAATATATCAAAAACACATTGTTTTAAGTTGCTACCAAGTCGTGACGCCTTAAAACATGCTACTAAATCATTAAATTAATTGTTTTTACCGCAGTCAATTTATTAATCCAACAAAACGAGAAAAAAAACAGCAAAATTGTGAAAGAACTTATCAAATCGAACGAGTCGAACAAAGTAGTCAGAGTCATCCCAGTCAACACCACCCACCCGCCCAAGAGAAACTTTTCGTGGCATATTAGGCCGCACACAGACGGTGCCCCTGGTCTATAAACTCTTGATATTTCACCTCCGCATATCTGTCAACCCTTCCCCGTTGTTGCTGCCTTGTGACATTTGATTTATTTAACGTGTGTGTTTTTGATAGAGGCATCAAAACACGTTGTTGCGGGTGACACGTCCAACAACAACTAAGTAGCAGCGGTTTCCACTGTCAATGCCGGCAAGCATCATTTTGTGTGCGCAAAATTAAAGTCTACAATAAAATTAAAATTAAAAATTAAAACAAGACATAAATAAAAAAAAGACAAAGTAAAAGCAACAACGAAAATCTTTCACAAATAAATAAATAAAACTGTTATCTAAATAAATTTGAAAGTGATTTCACCCGCGCTAAAAAATCGTGGCTTCTGTTTATTTCGTCGCATAATTTCGCAGCTGCTGCCACTTGCTATTAGTTGTGTTGCGTCTGTGTGGCAACTCTCGGTGTGACCTCTTACGTGCGACGACCAAGAGCACATTAAATATTTGCAGCCGCAGCAAAAAAATTTAGTAAATGTTGCTGTTCGTTGCGTGAAGAAGATTGTGCGTTGTGTTGTGCGAGCTTTCGTGTGCTTGTGTGCGTGCTTATTTTTGTGGCTTAACATTTGTCTTCGTTATTGTTGCATTTGTGTTGTATACTAGAAATAATGATGCTGCACGAGGCTGTCATGTTGGAGATCTACCGGCAGGCATTGAACGCCAGGTGAATATTTTGTTTTGTTTTTTTTTTTTTTTTATATATACATAAGCATTTGCTGGTGGTAGTTTAATTTTTTAGTTTCAATTGATAATGGAAAGTTTTGATTTGGTTTTGACAAGTTTTAATTTGATACCTCTATTTATATTTTTAGCTTTAAAACTATATAAAAAGATAATGTTAAAATTTACAAGAGATATAACAATTTGAGTATGACCGTAAAACAGCACAAAACGTAAAACCTTCGATCTTCGCGACTTGATAACAAATAAATTCATGATTTTCGTGTTCATTAACATAATGCATAGAATATGTAAAAAAAATTTGGAGCGATTTAAAAATGAGTCGGTCAGAAAGTATTCGTTTTGTAAAAGAACGTCTCCCTTCCTAAAAAACAAATTTGCAACTGAATGAGATCCGTAGGGGGGCAAAGCCCCCTCTTGCCCCTATGGTGGTTATGGGCCTGGGTTAGATATTATTGTTTCTATAAATTTTTTTCCGGGATAAATTTTGACGAAATTGGTTGAAGTAAGGAAAACAAACAAGGCCGGCGAAACAAAATATGGAAAATATGGGTTCTGGGAGTAAATTAAATAACAATTCAAGGATTCAGTGACAATGAGGAAGTTGTAGTACTTTATAAATAATAAATAATAATAGCATTGTAATTTAAACAGATTTGAAGCATGGTAGATCTTATATAATTTTTCAACCGGCGAAGAGTCAAAAAAAGTTTTTCGTTGGTCGGAAAAATCCCCTTACAACAATTGTTTTCCCATAAAAAATTTACAGCGTCTTTCAAATTTGCAGTTTTCTTTTCTCGATATTTCTTTAATCGTTTCTCTTAGTATCAGTAGGTTGACCGATTACGAAGCTTTTCAAGAATTTGTAAAATCTAACCGAATCTTTCAGAAAATCTCATTAATGACCTCAAGATTTGATCGAAAATTCCAAATAGATTTTAAAAAATATGATTGTAATATATATTTAAGGTCAAATAAAATATTATTTTGATCTGTTTTCCTGGAATCCCTAAAAGTCATACAGCCAATAGGCCGGTACCTACTTGGTCTATTGGATAGTAATCCAACAGGTAGGCGACACGATAAGTTCTGTTTGGTATAAAAGAAACTCTGTATAAGAAGGTCTGGACAGAAGAGGTCGTTGCCGCGTATCAGCAATAACTTTAAAGTTTTGCTTTATGTTTAGACTTCAGTGAGAGTGCATTCTTCCTCATATTTTTCGTACAAAATTTGCATTTTTTCACACATAAATTTGTAAAACGCGGCAATCACAGGAGAGAGGAGGAGGAGAAATTCGTAAGACACACTTTTCCTAGCTCGATAAGTTCCGAAAAATCCAAATTTTTGCAAATTTTAAAATGAAATCAAAACCCTTAAGCAGTTTCTTCAAATTATTTTTTGCATAAAAAAATCTGATCTGGCGAACCATCTAAATTAACTCAAAAACGAAAAATATCGTCATAAAATTTTTATTGAACGGTTGGAAATTTCATAAGAATTAGTTTAAAAAGAAGTAAAGAGGTTAAAATTATTCGGATTATTGATACGTATAAGGCTTCAGCCGGTTTTATCCCGAAAAATGCAAAAACATCAATAAAGGTCATATATGCTGTGCTCGTGTAATTAAGTCATCTGAAAGAAAGTAATTGAAATTGTTCAATTTATGGTGTGAGTCCTGTTTTTTTTTATTAAGTAGTTTAGCTTATTAATGAGTAGGAGAACATTTTTGTTTCATAAATATTGAGAATCGGTTTGGTACGCTGCCTACCACGCGTGCACATTGGTCTGGAGTAATTTTATGCCAATTCTCTTGATTAACTTGCCACAAGCTGCTTTACTCGCGGGTTTTCGTGCTGCTACGACCCGTTTGATTATGCCTCATAAGTTCTCTATAGAATTTAAGCCGGAACTTTGAGGTGGCTACTGCAGAACCTTGGTGGATTGTGTGTGCAGCCTAGTTTTGTCAAGTGGAGATCATTGTTTTGGGCCATTATCAAGCTGGAAAATCCATCTCAGCGGAAGTGGTGTAATCGGTGGCCAAATGTTCCCTTAGTATATTCCTATATAAGAAATTTGAATAAATGAGTTGCCAGAGCAAAACCGTTGGAGTCCTCGAAAAACATCAAAAAAGTTTACCGTTCGCAAACGGAACACTTTTTCAAAGGCCTACATTTATGTATGATTATGATTATTTCAAGCGATGAATCCCAGTTCTTGGAACGATGTTATCATATTTTAAAAGTCAGTTTAAATCACATAATAATGAAATTGGAATAAGCTTAATGATCCGTTGGAGCCAAAATCTAAGTCAGGTTTCCGAAAACGCTTAAAAGTCATATGAATGGAAAGAGCCACGATTCGTTAAACGCTTTGGTTGTCGAGATGGCTGTGATTACTTATTAATACTTTATGCAAAATTTCTTTTGAGAGTCGAAATATCAATGCCGCACGATAATCAATGAAAAAATGAGCTTGATCAAAGGCAAACCATTTATACTTAAATACATATTAAGCTTTTCAATTGTAGCGTGAAATTGATATGTCTCATAACTCTCCAATTTCCCCTACATAAACACGTGATTGGAAGAAGTGTAACAATATTCATTAAAAGTGTTTCACCTTTGTGCCCTTGTTTGCCCATCATTTCAGGTTTTTTTTAATTCTTTAACTATTCTGGGAGCAACGAGTAATGAACGCAAAATTAAAGGTGATCATCGCTATTTCTCTTAATTCAATTAAAGTTCTC